>WWET01000055.1:607567-626520 GCA_011038615.1 Limnodynastes dumerilii
AGCATGAAACTATGCTCAGGCATTAAGGTGCCGGCTGTAAGACCATTTAAATGGGTTTTTAAATTCTACATTTAAAAACCTATTTAAATGGTTAAGTAGCAGAGGCTTGCAGATGTACAACAATTAGAATAACATGAGTCAGGTGCTGTCCAGAACTAAGGCGCAATAAAGTGCTATAAATATATTTAAAATATGTTAAAGGTATATAAACTACAGGCAATGCCAGAGAATATGTATAAATAAATCAATAAAAGGTGGGCATACTGGGCACCTTCAAAATGATTTTCTGAGTTATTTAGTGGGGATATAACGGTTAGCTTAATGATAAAATATATCACGTATTCAGAAAAAAGTGCATTCAGTGCAAATAAAGTGCAATAATAATTAACCAGTTAGCATAAAATAAAAAAATAATGTTCTGTTCAGTATACCCCACCTTTTATTCATTTACTGATTTATTTATATATATTCTCCGGCATTGTATGTACTGAACATAGAATTTATATACCTTTAGCATAAAATATTTATTGCACTTTATTGTTGAGAAATAAGTTCTAAAAACTGCTTACCTCACAAATCCAGGCCGTCAGAAGGGGGAGCAGAGGAGCGGGAGAACGTCCTCAGCGTCCAGCCAGGGGACGTCAGAAGAAACACTCGCGAGAGTAAGCCTTACTCTCACGGAGTGTTTAAACTATCCGCTGGCTGGACGCTGAAATGTTGTTTAGTGTGACAAGACAAACTGAACTTTACTGACAGGGTGAGTAAAAATCAGTTTAAGTCTGGCACTAAACATTACAGCGTTCCAGAGGACCGTTGCAGCTGCCAGCCGCGTACCACCTGACAGAGGTCCGCGTACCACCAGTGGTACACGTACCATGTGTTGAGAACCCCTGCTGTAGCCGATTAATTATTTGGTCTTCAGGCCACCCAGTAGTGTGTGGTCGGCTTTAGTCACAAATCGATGGCCACAGTTTACAAATGTACAAGTACATACACAGGGTGGTAATAGCGTCAACTAGATTCCCCTCTGCAACCCCCTGCTGCCACAAAAACTACGCTATGGATACTTCTACTTTATAATAAAAGGAAATGCAAGACAACTTAACATTCTATATTTGCAGCTTCTACTGTTGAGGTTTGGATGGGGTGAACATTAGTGTGTGCTATAAGGCAAGATAATTCATAACTACAGAATTATAGTTTGTTATATTGGAACAGAGATATATATCTAAATCTATCTGTTCCAATATAACTAAAACTATAATTCTGTAGTTATGAATTATCTCACCTTATACCACACACTAACTTTCACCCCATCCAAACCTCAACAGTAGTAGCATACACTAGGACTGGCTTGGTCATTTGAATTCCTTATTGTGGTGCTAAGGGTTCCAAACTTCTTTTTGGCTGTATCACTTCCTTTTAGTGGGTTTTAATGTTATTTTACAAGTTACTATCAGCAATAAACACTTAAGATCCTGTGTTTGTGAAGTAATGACGTCTTCTGTCCTCCAATCTGATCTGCTCTGCTACAACCGGGGACATGACCGAGGTATACTTCTAATGGGTTAGTGTTTAGTAGCTGTGTTACGTCATATAGCAAACAGGTCCAAGAGAAGTCTGTATTAGAATAAAAGACAGAACTACACAAGTTTTTCCACTGAAGTTAGGGTTCTCACAGCAAATGCTTCCTTGTGTGGTGGTGAAGCAGTCAGCCAAGTACAGCTAAATTCACAATATTTTTTTTATTTAAGCCTATTAAAACTTTTACTTCCTTTGCAACTTAGATTATGCTCCAACATAAAGTTATACTTTAATGGTACGTTCTATATAATAGAAAGTTGTTGGTGTATCCTCCTATAATTGGACCTAAACAACCCTCCCCCATCCCTCAAATATTGCCATGTCATTGGAGCCTGGATTGGAAATGAACCATTATAACAATTTCTTAATGTATTCTGAAATATATATATGTCATACACATAAATCAATGAGACAACACCTAGAGGTTGGTAAAGCTCCGAAAGGTTTTATTTGACCAATCACATTCAGAATTGTTATATTTTTTTTTTTTTTTTTTAAAGATGTTATAAAGACAAGTTTTTTTTTTAAAGATGTTATAAAGTCAAGGGACCAGTACAAGTACAATACAGCCAGCACTACAGCAATCTCACCTTTTACATAAATAACCCTTTAACCTGTATTACAAATATCTATATTTTCTATAAACATAGCAAAAGGAAACATTACAGAATTTACAACGCATATATATATAAAAAGGTACAAATTAAACAAAAGAGTCTTCAGAACAGAGATAAAAATATATTTGTAGAAATTTTCACACAGACATTTTCAGAGGAACAGAACCTGTTCAGGAAAACACGACTGTAACATCTGTTCAGTTACCACAGAATGGGTGCAAGGTTTCACTCAGGTGAAGAGGATTTCACCATAATCACACCAGAGCTACATCAGTCCCCATGAACACCCTCCCCTTAACATTGTGCATAAAAAGGTGAAACACAAAGACATATAAAAGCGAAACAAAACCATAACAGAAAAGTACAATCAGCAAAGGTCAGCTGCTCGGTGAGTGGTCATCATGGGTTAGTTATGAGCACTGAGGTGGCTGAATGTTGGCCACTAACCTGTAACTGGTCATCATCATAAAACACTTTGGGTGTATTGTATTGTATTGTCTGGGTAGACATGGAAACATAATGAGAGATACAGAATCCAGTCTACTGCTGTAGCCGGAGAGAGCACTGTGTGTAAGCAGCAGTCACATACCCCCTGTATATTCTGTGTAATAAAATATCAGAGGTCACTTTTGAAATCCATAGGGTTAAGATAACCCACAGAGATTGCTTGTGAAGGCATACAAACCACTGAGCAGCCTTTAAAATAGAAAAGAAAGATACATTCAGAGCTCACTCTTAGAAGGATGGATGTTGTTGCAGCAATGGAAGAGATTAGATTTTAGCGCTTATGAACTTCAAGATAACATAGTTATAACACATTATTAAACATTTAAAATATTATACCGCCTCCTCCTGAATACTTCATATATCTGTCAACTCTATTGCAAGAATCTTTTGGGGAATCTTTCTAAGAATATCACAAAAGCCAGCAAAATGATATCTTCCTGTACTCATGGCGGAGCATAATCTAGACATCACCCTGTTGTGCACTTTGCATCCTGCAGAGGGCATCAGAGGACAGTTATGCTGGACTGTGTTCCTCTACCACCACATACGTATTTAGTCTATTTTGCATATTTGTTCTCAGAATTACTGTATATGTGTAGCCCTGTAAACAAGAACCTAAACGGCAAACATTCTAAATATGGTGTAACTGCACCTGTTCACAAATAAAGGATAAAACTAAAATAATAAAAGTTTAAAAAGTGCAGACTTCAGTTGCGGCCTCTGTGCTGTAGTTTGTCTCTGGCATTCAGTTCCATGCACACACATTTTGCAGTGCGCTTCAGCAGATTCCTCACAGCATGCCAGTCACAGGTACGGGCCTGGAAATGTGACCTTTGCAACGCCATGAACCGCTTAAAACTATTTAAAAATAAAGTAGAACATGATTTGCCCTTTTAAATGAAGCCTTATTTCTAAAAACAAGAAAACTTCCCCATATAACATGATTTAACTAAATATGTGATTGCACCCATATGAAAAAGTTCTCGAGTAGGCACAAACCACACAGTGCAGATAAAAGGCAAACAAAAAGTCAATAGGGTTTAAACAGGAGCTGGGACAGAACCACTGAGTTCAGAACTGAATATTGAATCACTTTAGCTGTTAAACAGTTTAATCCTGGGTTTGCAAACAAGCATTTCATGCTGCGAATCCTCCACCTCCTCCTCCTCCTCAGCCCAGCTGGCCTTCAATGGAGTCATATCAGGAGCTACAACATCACCATCCTGAAACAGAAACGTGTGGTTTCATTTTTAGCTGGGGTTAAGGCGGGGAGGTAATACAAAAACACTTATACACAAGGTGAAAATGCCTACTGAGTGCTGCATGAACCTTATCTGTGCATATTATGAAGGTAGACAGCCACAACGCACTAAACCCCAACTTTTGCTTTCAACCTATTGTTTTATATAAAGGAATAACATCATTTTCTGAAAAAGTATCACTTTACTTCACCCTCTTATAGAAGAATACAAGAAAACCCCCAAAGCAGTGACTCTTGAGTTTTTATTACTAACAAAGTACAATAATAAGTTGCTGGTCCATCTGAGATACAGAGCAGCAGTGCAGGTAGGTGTAGCAGCAGTGCAGGCTGGTTACTCTGAGTATTCTGGAGAAGCAACATGGCTCATGCACAACAGACAGACATTCCCTCTGCTGCACTCACAGACCTGAGGTTTGGAGAAGTCTTTGTTCATGCACCACTGCACAAAGTGTCTCCTCGCAGCCTCTAAGCTCTTCTCATCCATTCTTTTGCAGTAGACTCGAATAATCTGTTCTGCAAACTTCTCTGGCAGAAGCTGCGACACCTGCATGGTACAGAATTATACAAATATAAATATAGGGTAAAGGAAACTCATTTTACACACTCTCATAAGTGGTCAACTTAGTGTCGTGTCTGTTCCATTCCATGCTCTGTTACGCAAGAAGAGAGAACGACCAGTGATCAACAAACTAGATTTGGCTGTGACATCATCTATCCAGATATTTATTAGTTGTTGGGCTGAAACAGTCTAATTGGCTGACCACTTATAATTCCAGCAGTTGTGGGACAGTGTTCCTGTAAGATCCATCTGAATGCTCCAGGTAAACACAGACCCATGTGGGATATTGGATGACACAGGACCGGATCCAGGATTACGTGCGGTTTCCATTCGTGAACCCCCTCTCGTGTGCGGGCTTTATTTATTTAAGCTGCCTTAATTACATACGACCACTGATCCGCACAAGTGTGGGAGCCCCTTCCCCACACTGTACAGTTACCCACTTTAGCGTGCGGAGGGGAAGCACAGCCCGTTTCCTAGGATGGTAACATCTGGAGGGCTCATGTGGTCCACTATCTGGATGTATCTTGGTTTCAAATATTTCAACATGTCTATTTACACAAAACTAATCAGTGCGGCATCAAAGGAATTATTTACAGACACTCTGACCACACAAAGGTCACAAGATAACGGACTTGCAAAACACAGCCCACCAGTTACCAGAACGATGACCCCTCCCCCGTCCCATCTCACCAGACAAACAACAATAAAGTAAATTTAAACCACTGCATACGTTTCAAGATTTTTTTCTTCTTTGAAATAAACTGAACATGAAACGAGAGCAAAGCTCATGGGGAGAGCATCTTACCTGATCTTTTGTGATTTTTATAGCCTTGCATGGATCAGACTTGCAGTAAAAACGCACATTGTTAATCGGATTCTGTTCCTTCATTCCATAGTCCATATGAATAACCTATAATAAATGTGTGAAAGATGATCAATCACTAGCCATAAATTACTTGAATCAGACATATGATCATGCTGTTTATGGCACCTAACATGCAGGAAATAACGCTCCTTTGCATATAGAATACTGTGGACAGAGGGCGGGATCCAGACTTCGGAACAATCAGGGACATACAGGTCATGTACTATTCTGCTTGTACTGTGCACTGCTCTCCTACATGCAGCAGCTAGGATAACAAATGCCGTACATTAGTCTCCACTGAGGAGGCCGACATATGGAATCTGATATTAAGTCTGGATCCGTTCCAGGGTTATCCTTACACTGCAAAAAAAAAAACAAGTCTAGGGCACTCCTATGTATTTATGGTTTACCCCGTTTCCTCATAGATTGTCCGCTCACATGCAGAATCCTCTTAATGCCAGCTTTCTCTTACTACCAAGTCTTTTTTTTCCCCCACTTATAAATAGCAAAAAGCTATGTAATACGAGGTATGTCTAGAAAATAGTGAGACCGATTCCACCTAGAAAACAAAGCAGTCAGAACCGGTTATAGCTGCAGACATAATGACCTTGAACATGTGGCAAAATGGGTTCCAGAAGGCAACAGTTACCAGCATTATTATAAGGAATGTTTGAAAAAGCTGAGAGAGAGTCAGAAAGAAACGGCCGCAACTGTGGAAAAATAGTTTAATTCTTCACCAGGACAATGCACCTGCTCACACAGCACTTTGTGACCAACAATCACATTACTACACTTGAACATCCTCCATATTCATCCGATTTAGCACCTTGTAACTTATCTTTTCCCAAAAGTTAAATCAGTGCTTAAAGAGACACATTTTGAGTCAGTTGAAGAAAATGGCAGATCTGTTGAAACAACTGACAGAATTTGACATGCCTTCCACCAATAGAAAACAAGACTACAGCGATGTATTAGTGCAAATGGGTAGTATATTGAAGGGGACAAGCATTACATTTGTAATACAAATAAATAAAAGTGAGTTATTTAATCTGTCTCGTTATTTAATAGACATACCTCATATAAAGTGTTTATATACAAGACTTAATTAGTAACTAAACAACAAGAAACTGTTGGGCCCCACTACACACGGAGTAATTTTTTCTATTTTATTAAACTAATCATAGTTAATAAAAACAGCAAAGACAATTTTGTATTGATCGGTGGCTTACATCCACTATGAAGTCCTGTGAGCAGAGATGAACTTCTGGTGTGGAGTTCCGAGGGATGGAAATTGCCAGTTCAGCCGGTAATTTGTCATAATCCTCCTGTAACATAACAGAGGAAGATAAAGATTAAAAAAAAAAAGGGGGATTTAGAAAACCAATCCCGCTCCAACAGACAGAAAAAAATATAACAAAAACGCTATATAATGCAATCAGTTACGGGAGTTTATCTTACCGGCTTAATTCTGCTGCTCCTGCCAGGATGTGTCTGTCCAACATATTTATAAAGTTCCCTTCTCTCTATTTTGCGTAATATCTCTTTGGCATCGGACAGATTGGGGTCACTGGAGTACAGGATCTGCTGGAAGATATGGTCTGGGGAAAGGGAGAGTTTTCACTTGTCTAATACTTTTCTGTAGCTGTAGAATAAAGGAATACTAGTGGCTAGGCCACCAAAGGGCTACAATATGACCTGGAGACCACATCACACCCCCACTTCTCTCATATTTAATGACTTATTTAGACTCAAATATTACCACTTGATTAAGCAGATGTTATTGACAGATTGTCCAGAAATATGACCATTTGCTCGTAAGCAAAAACGTTTAATCACCATAAAATGCAAAACAAACACACTCCAACTTAATAGCCAACCTGTAAGCTTGGTATATGCCTCCATGTCATCCACAGCACCAGAGATAGTATAAAGTTTCCCATCTGAGCCTTGTATACTGATGTGTTGATCAGCTTTTAAGAAAGCATCAGTAATCCTGGAACATGAAAGCAGAATATTGTAAACCGGAAGACACAAATTACATACCTCACAAATCATGGTACCCACAGCCCTAATACCCCAATCATGGCACCCACCTTTTGCAATACCCCATCATTGTGCCCTTCTCCCGCAATACCCCACAAATCATGATGCCCACCCCCCCGCAATACACCACCAATCAAGATTCTCTCACCTCCTGCAATACCCCACCAATCATGGTACCCACCACCCTCAATACCCCACCAATCATGGCACCCACCTCCCTCAATACAGTAATATTCTGGGGAGTTAATTATACTACTATTAGGGTTATCATAATAAGTACCAGATTGTAGCTTAGAAAATCTAAATCTTCAATACCTTAAATTCACCTAACAAGACTTACATAGTTTCAATAAGGTTGCCAACTTTATGCTGGTAAGCCCTCCGGTGAAGGCAGTTCCTGGTGTGAAACATATCATACAGATTCCCAACTTCCTGAATAACAAAATAGACAACAATCATTCTCCTTATACACAGTGACAGATACTCATTTACCAAAAACACCAATCCAGGAGCAACTACAACTCTTGATTCACTCATAGCAGAAATAAGGCAAATCATTTGGATAGCAGCTAATCATTAATTGGCCTATTAAGCCTGGCCAATATGCTTATGGACATCCCGGTGTTTCATTTCTATCTAGCAGGTGCTGTGTAAGTGGTGTCTGTGATGAATAAGGGGCTCACCTTGTCTCTGGTACATATGTGCTTCTTGTTTCCAACTTCACATACTCTGGCAAATTTAAGAAATCTCTTATAATCAAAGTTATTTTGAATGCCCAGATGATGACAATCTCTGAAAATAAAATGATAGAATAAAATGACCCAAACCTGTTTACAAACCATTTCGTAAAATAAATAAATAGGTTAACCCCCTAACGCCCCCAAACGTGTTTCCATTGTGTTATAAACACAATGGAAAATAACCAATTTACAAACTGTGATAACACCATTATGATCTGTAACGGTTTCACCAAGATCAGTACCTTGCAAAGTAGTCCCATTTATCCACATCAATGCCATTTCGTTTGTTGGCCACGATCTCATAAAGGAAGTTTTTCGCTTCTTGACGACCAACATAGGGCCACTATGCGGACACAATAATAAGATTTCAGAGTCTTCTATACACTTTTTTTATTATTTAAGACTATACAGATCAAGAAAAAAATTCTTATCACAGATTGAGCGGCTGCTCTAATGGGGACATATCAGAATTTACATTAAGGGGGCATTATATTGGAAAACCCTTTCGATAATATTTGACTTTTCCAAAAGCATATTTTAGGACGGCTTTACACCATCTCTCACTGCTTAAGATGTTTCATGATAATTAAGACAATGTGGGTGGGTGTCTACTCACAAATATTTACTGTAATACAGGTTTTTACTTACGGAGGAATTATTCTGGCTGGAGTTGAACTGGTCTACATCTTCATGCACTAGAGGCCCAGCTATTTGTTCCTTAATAAAGTTTAAATCTTCAGGTAATTGAAGGCCATATTCTTTCATTACACTCTCTAATTTATTAGATTTAATCAGATGTTCAAACATCTTCACAGAAGCAGCTTCATGCTAAAAATAAGGAAATATGTAGAGTATCATAGGTAAGATTTAGAAAGCAAGTTACTGCCATGAGAGCTCTATTGCTGGCAAACTTAATTTATATTAGCTAGATACAGCACCACCATACTCCATGAAACACATTACTTTCAAATAGTCTTGGTCAGTCCCTGTAGTGTGCAGAGCACAGGTGAAAGGGAAGACTGATAATAGAGAGATCCGAGGTTTAATGGCAGAACGGTTTAAACCAAGTGTTATAATTAATAAACTGTATGTATGAGTGCACAGCAATTGCTATATATACACACAACAAAATTTTACACCTCTATGATAGCTTTAAAAAAAACAAAACAAATGCTTTTTAAAATAACCAGGTTATTATAGGCTTTAATGGAATACTTGAGAAGTCGCTGAAAACGTACCTTAAAATCTTTTTTGGGATTAGCAAGGGGCATAAATCTCCCATCAAACATATGAGAAAACGGACCATGCCCTGAAAGAAACCCACAGAAATATAGGTCATTATTATTAGCACCATCAATTATGCATGCTTATTATATGCAGACTTATTATATGCAGACTAATCACCTCCCGCACCGATTATTGCAACGCTCTCCTTATTGGTCTCCCACAATATAAAATTACACATCTACAGTCTTTATTACATGCAGCAACTAGACTGATTTTCTTGCCAAACGTTCATCTAGAGCAGATATGTCAAACTCAGGGGCCGCATGTGGACCAGAGGCTTTAATTTTGCGGCCCTATCTCACAAAAGGAGGTCCGGCGATCACTGCTGAATCCTAGCTGTCTTGTATAACTGCTGCATCGGCCGACAGCAGGTAACAGATTGCTTCACAGCCAGCGTCACACAGATGTGCTGGAAGACAGCGCCAGACCGCAGAGAAGAGACAAGGATGGAAAGCATCAATATGAATATATGAGCCATATGAACAGGGAATTCTGGGGAGCTGGAGACATGATGTGGGATATTAGAAGCTGGAGACACATTGTGAGGTATATTGGGAGCTGCAGAGGCATGATGGGGGATACTGGAGAGGCTGGAGACATATGCATGGGAAATTACTGGGAGCTGGAGACACATGATGTGGGATATTAGAAGCTGGAGACATATTGTGAGGTATATTGGGAGCTGGAGAGCCATTATGTGGGATATTAGAAGCTGGAGACATATTGTGAGATATATTGGGAGCTGGAGAGACATGATGGGGGATACTGGAGAGGCTGGAGACATATGCATGGGAAATAACTGGGAGCTGGAGAATAATTGCATATAAACTTTTTTTCCTTGTGTCCCTCACAAGGGATTGGCCCAATCTAGAGATTGACAGACTCAAATACAAAATTCTGTTGCTAAACTATAAAGACATAAATAGGACTGCACCCGCATATATTTCCTCACTTTTCTCAAGATATATCCCAGCTCGCTCGCTCAGATCTTCACAGGACATACAGCTCTCCACACTAAACAAATGCTCTGACTCTCGGTTAAAGGACTTCTCCCGAGCTGCACCCTCTATGGAATAACCTTCCCTGCCGATTAAGGCTATCCTCTACTGTCCAAACTTTCAAGCGCTCTCTTAAAACTCACCTCTTCAGACAAGTTTATCAAATTCTTCAACATTAAGCTTTATTTACCTTAATTACAACCACACTGCTTTTCAATTTGCCTTTCTATTACATAATTAACTAATGCCAACACTGCAGTGTGACTGGATCATACAGAGCACAGATAACTTTTACCATACAGCCTGGCTGGTGCATTGTAGGATATATAGCACTTGCCCTTATGTATGAAACCCAATGTCCTATATAGGGAAAGCTTGTGAGCAGGGCCCTCTTACCCACCCAGTCTGTCTTGCTTATACTGACTTGCACTATGTAATCTGCTGGCGCGATATAAAAACCTGTAACTAAATAAGAGTAAGGACTTTAAACTCGCATTACTAGAAAGAGGCAGAATGTGGCGTAACAATCATATGACACAATCGGTAAATGACATTTATACGTTAGAGAGAATTACCCAGGTCATGGCACAGGCCGGCAATCTGGACACACAGCACATCCCTCTGGTTTATCTGCAGTTCTGGCTGGCGCTCATGGAGGACCTGCACAAGACATCCTGCCAGGTGGCCCACACTACAAACACAAAGGACATCTATGTCAGCACCACCAGGTTTAATGGTTACACCAACAATAGGCAACTCCAGCTTCACTGTATGGAGACAGATGGAATTAGACAGATTGTATTTGTATTACTACATTGGGAAGGGTTTGGTACTTGTATAGCATCAGTGCTTATAATATACTAGGGGGGAAGCCAATAATCAAAGAAAAGTGACATATTGGAGACCAAGCGCTGTCTACATAAAAAAGACAAAAAATATTATTCTACCAAATCCTTTAATGCCAGTAAGTACATGTAAGCTGCTATTAGAATTAGTGCCAGCACAATTTGAAATCTGGTTGCTCTCGTTACCATCTACTCCCAAACCCCAGGAATGCACATTGGTTGCCACCACAGATTATTTTACATTCAGTGATGGGATTGGAGAAAGTCACCACATTCTACCAGAAGCCAAAGTCTGGTGTTAAACGTATACAGAAAATATACACTACTAAACGCTTAAAGGATCTCTCAGTCTCCATTCAGCACAGAGCTACAGTTTAGCAATTAGAGTAACAACAATTGTTACATTTTACATCATTAATATAGGGCCCACTGTACTACATCTGGTTCCACAATAAATCAATGATCAAAACTACGGTTATCAGAGGCTTCTATTTTTATTTCTCAATGGTAATACCAACTATTTATGGAAGAAAACAGACAACAACAAAAGCATTAAACAAAACAGAACGAGAAGAGATCAAGTACATACCCGATGGAGTGCTCAAATCTGTTGTGGGAGGCTCCAGGAAATACATAGTAGCTACCTCCAAGCTGCCTGATGTATCGCAGCCGCTGGAACTGAGGAGTGTCAATAATGCGAACCAATAGGGGGTGCAATTCAATATGACCATGTATCGGGTCATTGAAGACCTACCGAGGGGAGAAATATTTTATGTAAACACACATGAGGAGTGTCTCAATCAGCCCGTGTGACAAAGGGTTAACCAAAAAATTCCCAGGTTATAACCCGTTACTGCCACCACCAAGGACAACACATCCTATCCAAGGAGGCTTAATCTGGGTACACACTACATAAACATTTTATAAAAGACTAAGTATGAGTATGCCGCGTCATGCATACACTGTACATGATTTACCGGCAAACTGTTTAAGTTCTGGTAATTCTCAAACAATAATCCAATAGACTTGAATAAGTAGCAATGAGCAGTAAGTATTTCCAATCGAAGAATTTATTGAATCGAGCCCTTAACTCAGCAATCGTAGACAATGTGGATCACGGAGGGTCAGAAAGCATGTGTGACAACATCATTGTACAAGACAGGCATATTTATATCAAATCTGGTCACCCTTATACACATAAAAAAATACATAGATCATCATGGACTTTATTCCTGCTAACATCGTATTGCTAGCATCTGTAATTCTCCCTCTTCCTGGTATTATAACAGTATTTTAAAAACACCCTCCTACGTGTCTAGATTTTTGAGGCCTGGCGTCACATATTTTATTAGACCCTTATCCTGTTATTCCCCTGGATATTAATAAGTTGTTTGTGCCTGTTTGTACTGGGTCATCTTGACCTAGTAAGTATATTATGAACTTTAACATGTCTTTATCTTTATTGATAGCTTATAATCTTAATTAAGGGCTGGTGAGTTTCGCTTAGTTACATATTGTAAATTGGTATGTGTTATTGAATATATATATGAGTATAATGTTTTATGGTTAAATTAATATATATCATTGTATGAATCCAGTTTAAAGCAGTAAGGATATAAAGGTGCTTTAGTTCTATGAATATAACTTTGACAATTCCACCCTTTTTATATGCACATAAAAACTTGTTTTTCATGTGTATGTTTTATGCATTTTGAGCTGCAGTCTCTCAACTTTTCCACTACTTTGTGGACGACATGGTGTGTGTAATGCAGATATGATGTTAACATCTTCCAATAAGTGCTAACATTACCTGTCCTGTAACATGTGTTATTCTGTCATTTCTTATGACTTCAGGTATGTCATACCTGCACACAATGTCTTGCAGATTTAGCAGTGGTCTTTGAATTTGCTACCTTACAGGGCCAAGCCTATGATGATCAGCTGAACAAGTCTGGGCACACCAGGGTCCAATCATATTCAGACATATTTGGTCATTTTTTTTTTATTTTTTTTTTCCTATCTATATTTTCTAAATGGGGTAACAGGTCTGGGGGTGCTTTTAGATGGCACAGGGACTACTTTACCTGGATTGTTGCAAGCACATATGGTGCATCCTGCTACAAAGTTCTGGGCTGCTGTAGCAAATCCTGGGGTGGTCCAGGCCTGTCCCAACATTTAAACCATAGCATCCTTCCCCAAATTCATCTTTCCATGTTATATCTGAGCAATGACAGGGTACAAGGCTTTAGGCAGACAGTACTTGTCCTTTACACACCATAGGTTACCTTGTTTCTCAACTTCCTGTCTCTCCCAGGCCGCTTTTTCAGCATCTGAGACTTATCCTTGCAGTTTAGCTAAAGTCTCAGTGTCTGGCACATTTTGGGATCACCTCTGTGAGGTACACATCACGGGATTCTTGGGCTTTAATGCGGCTTGTCTGGCAGCGGCATCAGCTAAGGCAGTGCCAAGGCTTCCTTGGTTTTCTTTCTAGTGTGTGCCTTTCCTTGATCAATGCTTTGGCTGGCAACTGAAAAGCAGCAAATAGTGACTTAATGTGATCTGCATGTCTCACTGGTTGTCCTGATGAGTCTAAAAAATCTCTACTTTTCTATATGGGACCATAATCATGACCTTATGCGCAAAATATATATTATATATATATATATATTTCAAACACAGAAGCATCATTCCTCAATAGTTATTGGCTCCCATGAAATGACACTACATAGTCTTAAAGGAAACAAAAGGATGATTCCTCACCATTCCCTTAAAGTCCACTAACAGGTCTATGTAGATGCAAATGAGTAATTACAGGAATTCCTCTCCCACAATTAATGGATCAACAAGGGCCTGGGGTTATCACATGAACACAAGGAATGCGAGTGATCTGCATGTTGGGGAGCTATTGACATTTATAGTAATGAAACATTTTTTCCAGCTAAGAACACAAACATAAATCATTTTAAACATTTTAGAGGTTTAGACATGATAGCAGATAAGAGACCAGCATGACCTTGTCTCTGTAGAAAAAGGGATTATCTAGGTGCTGGCAATGTTCTTCCTTATTTCAAGCCATTCAACCCCAATTACTGATACAGAATAACATAGGCATGTTATTATAAGCCAGTTAGTATGCATTAATAGACTTTCATGATCACTGAGAGGTGAAAATAAAGAGAAGCAAAGCATAGGGTAACCCTAGCAATAACGGCCTTTAGTATAAGAGTACAAGTCACTGCATGACCACTTCCAGTTGGAGGAAAGGAGTGGAGGGACATAATTGAGGTGCAGTAAATGCATGTCACGCCAACACACCCAAACCAAAACTGAAGAAGGATGCGAGTATGAACAGTATGACCACCTGCACTAGTAAGGTCTCACTTTATTTTGCAGTCAATATCATTTTTTAACTCTACTTTTAGGGCTTTGGTACGGTCACTGAAGAGCTCACAAAGGATAAGCACCATTTCCACTACACATTACAGTAGTGTTCCTGGAACTTGGATTCCTGTGGAATGGGAATGTATCTGGGAAAGTAGCTGCTTTGTGATTCATACACAACCTGCTGTACTCACCTTGGGATCCAGGACTGCAGTTATATGCACGTCTGGATCCCACAGAGGTCACCCATTATTTGCATTCATATGCGCGGCACAAAGGGTTGTGTGGGGTTTTTCCCCCATTTGGTTCTAGAACAGGCCCGATCAGCATCATATGCCTTTAACACTGAGCAGCTCCTTATAGAGTTAGGCCCAGCAGTGGTTGCAAGGTCCAGGAATTCCAAGTGAGTACTGCAGTTCTGGCCAATCTGTGGCTCACCAGGTGTTGTGAAACTACAACGACTCCCAGCATACTCTGTAATGTCAGCTATGTTTACGCGGGAGTTTCACAACACCTGGAGAGCCACAGGTTGGCCAGGACTGGACTACTGAGTGGAGGCAATAACAGAGAACATTTGGTCCTCATTCCCATATTAGTCCATGTTATAATCTGTAGGATGAAGGTTCTCTCATAGATCTTGATCCAGACTTAAGTGTTTGAAATTAGTTACACCTGGGCTAAACCATGTTGATTGCAGGGGAGTCATATTTCGTCTGTTGCAAACAGTATTAGAGTTGAGAAGTGATGTTTCCCAGCACAAGTCTAAATAACAGTGAATTGCTTACTGACCAGCTTTACTGCCACAAAGATATATTCCTGCATGCAAATAATACAAAAAAACTAAATTAACTTGACTCCCCCTGCAATCAACATGGTTTAGCCCAGGAGTAACTCATTTCAAGCACTTAAGTCTGGATCCAGCCCATAGTGTCTAGTTTAGTCAGCTGTTTTGTGAAAGAAGTTAAACAGAAAAAACAAGAAAGCCCCAGAAGCCATCTTCAATCATACTGCTCCCTTATCAGTTACTCCTGGGCAACACCACACACAAATGATAAGATTACCAGTGCTAAACTGCTTATGGCAACACAAGAAGCAGTGTGACCTTCTCAGCTACGAGATAAACATTCAAAACAAAAAAAAAAAAGTCTTCCAAGGCCACAAAAGTCTAACTCCAGGCTGACAATATAAAACATGGGAGATGCCAACAAGAGAAATCTCTTCTCTATGTAACCCTCCATCACATTTTTGTCTGTGAGATAGGATCAGTATGCTGATATCATTAACTTAAAAACAGGAGTTTAATATGTTGGAACAGCTTTCATAAATAAACTTACAAACAGAAAACATAAGAACTCCTTATTTAAACACATATTTTTCAAGATAAATTATTTGTTCAAGATATGAGTCATTACTGTGACCGCAGAAGAACCTTTTCCTGCAGCAGTGATCTAGCGTAACAACATTAGAAACACGTAGGAGTTCGCTTCCCACTATAAAACTCACATCAGCTACTAAACGTATGGAGCCAACATCACAACAATATATGGGACACAGACATTGCCAGGCAGTAACAAAGTTTCAGGAACCAGGTCCAAACCGAAGATGTCGTGTTCTGTATTAACACAGATCTGCAGTTCCCTAATCAAGATCTCCTTGCCTTCTCTCTCATCACACTTCAGCCTCCAAGACACCAGCGTGCATCAGACTATTCACCAGCCTGCAAAGCTTTATACAGTCAGGTGCATAAATATTGGGACATCCAAATGCATTGGTCACACCTAGAATCAACTCCAAACCTTTTACCTGCTTAATTGATGATGAAATAACGAGGGAATAGCCCACACCTGTCCATGAAATGGCTTTTGAGTCGATTGTCCCATTACTTTTGGTCCCTTAAAAAGTGGAAGGCACATATAGAAATCGTTGTAATTCCTACACCGCATATAGAAACCGTTGTAATTCCTACACCGTTCCCCTGATTTGGATGTAAATACCCTCAAATTAAAGCTGAAAGTCTGCAGTTAAAGCACATCTTGTTTGTTTCATTTCAATTCCATTGTGGTTGTGTATAGAGCCCAAAATATGAGAATTGTGCCGATGTCCCAATATTTATGCACCTGACTGCATGTGTACTTAGAACGCACAGAATTCCTGTTTGGTGGGTAAAGTGTGACTACACCCTGGAACCTGCAAACTGGACAGTCCCAGACAAGGTGAGAAACCTAAAATTTGCAATAGTTTTCTAGGAGCTATAGTATTTATGATTGAGAGACTTGGTATCACATGCAGAAGGATCATGTGTAAGAGGTAACAAGCTACAGGAGCAAAGCTAGAATTTTATTTTGGTCTCGCCACCTCCTCAGGTAAAGCTATCAAACTGTCCATGTACATAAAACACTGTGGCAGGATCACTTAGAATGAGCTGGAATTTGTATTAGATCTGTACTTCTGATTAATCACTAGTACCACCAACTAGTGTGTAAAGGTCCTCATCAGGATTTCAGTGCCAACAAACACATTACTGCTTGAAGATTCCTCCTGAAACATCTGACCTGCTGCAGAGTAGACTGGGCACATACAAGTGCCATTACCCCACAAGATCATGCCCTCCTCTCCCAAGCACTGAGAAACAGCATTCTATATCCAGTTAGCCCTCACAATAATGGTCAGGCCAAACCTCCATCATTTCCTGACAGAAGATAATGTAGGGGGGACTTCTCCTTTCTGCTCTGAGCCACTAGAGACCAGAGCATGTCTCCATGCGGAAAATCCACAAACCAATCCTGCGAGAGTCGATGGATTGTAAGTCAGACATACCATACCATCTGGTTTCCTGTAAAGGGTGCAACACAAGCCTGGCTGCCCTAGCAACCCAAATACTAAACATTTTACATATTTTATCATGATAACTTCAATACTAGGACATACCTTCATAATACTGGGAGAGGTCTGGCACAGCGATCGTATGTAGTAGAGCAATTCCAATCTCAATCCTGGAGAGCTAAAAAATGACAGAATGTTATTGTAAAATACAACAATAGTGTTGCTTAGCAATTTCATGTTTTGTCGTTGGAAGGAATACATTTTTGGGGGGATGGTGCCTTAACATCAGAAGTAAAAACTCATCGGCATTTGCCTTTAGTTAGTGTTGCTTGGCAACTAATTGTTAGTCATCAAAACATTTCAGTATGCGTCATCAAGAATAAAAATCCAAACGGACTGCATTGTAAGAAATCAGGTCTTTATTTACAACTTTCTCTGCACCTCCCGTACAGCTTGTCCTGAATCTCTTTTAGGACATGTACAAAAGTTCTGCATTACATTATACTTGGTGTGACAACTTTATCTGTATTTTCTATGTATTACTGAGGAACCACCCCCCCCCCCCCCACACACTTTTTGCCTGACCTGTCACTAAATGATAGATATTACTACAGTCAATTATATAGATATATACTGCCATTGAGGCAACAAAAAAGGATTTAGAGGGGGGCGATCAGGGCAATTGACTCTCCTAGATGCGGTTGCATACACAAGGGTATGGATTTCAGACATGCAGGCACGAGCGAGCTATACATTGCTTTTACTGAAGCAGTAAGTGAAAGATGCAGCCGATGATACAAATAGGTGGAGAAATGCATTATATAAAAGATGTGAAGGCTATCTGGACTTTACAAGTGAGAAAAACAATATTTTCAACAATCTTAGCAGTATGGGTACAGATTTCTTTTGGAGTTGAAAAAAAAACAAACAAACACCACACAAGGCTTACCCAATGTTAAGTTCTTTCAAGTGCTCTTCTGTTAAATCCTGCAAAATTATTCCTTTTATTCCATTCTCTAATACAAAGAAAATAAACAGATACTTAAAAATGGCAGAAATATGAAGAGCTGCCATTATTATATAAAAACAAGGGACTGATCCAGAATTAGGAGTAAAGCTGGCAATACACTAGAGTGACTATCTAATTATCAGGTGATCAGACCAAGAGTTGCTGTAGTGGGCATGATAAATTTTTAAAATGGCAAATAAACATACCAGAAACACTCTTACAATTATTTGATTATGACATTGCTTTGTTCATATTGGACGGCTCCCTTTTCAGCACGTGCCTCCCTCTTCTGCTAATATTATAGGTCCCAGCAGGAGAGATGTATGGCAACAATAAAGGGACCTTTACCTGGTGGGAAATCGTCAAGTCTATCAGACCGCCTCCTGCTGCTGGGGATTTTATTTTGCAGTTCTGTAGTTGCTAAATCGGCC
>WWET01000055.1:633084-646043 GCA_011038615.1 Limnodynastes dumerilii
GGGATACTGGTGGGGTATGGAGACACATGATGGGGAATACTGGGGGGTGGAAACACGTTATGGGGGATACTGGGGTGTTGAAGAACATGATTAGTTTTAAGAAAATGATTAGATACTAATGGGGGGGCTGGAGAGACATAATGGGTAATACTCAGAGCTGGAAAGACATGTGGGGAACACTAGGAGGTTGCGGACACATGATGAGGAAAACTGGGATGCTGGAGAGATACGAATAGGGAATATTTTTCCTGTCTTTATGACAGGCTTTAGACTAGTGTGTGTATATATATATATTATGCCAGGCAACTTATGTAATTAAACAAACCGAGCGACTATTACCTATATGAAGTCTCCGTGAGTGCCTTCACCCTTCATTGAGTATACCTATCACCATTGACAGAGCAACAGGAGCAAGTTTGACCTTTAGGGCTTGAGTTCCAGTATCCAGAACTTTTATATATCTATGTGTGTATATTTATATTTAATTTTAATATATACAATGTTAAATAAATTGTGGATTATATTCAAAGTGCAGTCTTTTTAGATAGATAGATAGATAGATAGATAGATATGAGTTAGATCAGTGGTTCCCAAACTTTCTCAGTTCGAGACACCCTTAGGGTCTCCATATTTTTTTTCAAGGCACCCCTAAGACAAAAAATAGAATAGAATACAAGAGGAAATAGGAACATTCCGAGGCACACCGGTGAGAGCGTCGCGGCACCCCAGGGAGCCAGAGATGCAGAGGAAGTCTTCACAGCCGGCAGCCAGGGAGGTCACATGACGCACTGTGAGTAAAGTGCCTTCTCCCAATGCGATGACTCATAGCTGCACCTGCTCCACTGACACTGTCAGTCAGTGGAGAAAAAACTACAGGTGGATCGCCGGGGGCCCCTCTGAAGCTGAGGCCCGTCACAGCTGTCCCCCTAGTCCCCCTCTGTCGCCGGGCCTGGTATGGTGATAATGCTAAGTGTTCTCTGGACTACCCAGACGCAGCCGAAGTGTTAAGGTGGGGTCTTATGGCCTAATTCCTAGTGAGTGGAGGGAGTGGTCCTCCTTCATCCACATGGAAGTCTGGATCCAGCAGGGATCTGGCTTCGAACCTCCACTGCTGCTTTGCTCTGAGCCACAAGCACAGTGGTGACAGTAATCTGGATCCGATCTATCCCCTGTGGCAGCAATGGCCAATTTATGGTTCTCTAGGTGTTGTGAAACTATGAAGGATACCACCAGTTTGTTAAATATTTTGAAGGAAGTTACATGGAATGGAAATTATTGGTTGGTCACCGCCGACGTATCGTCTTTATATACCATTATTGATCATTAGGACGGTATCTCGGCGGTGAGTGAATTTTTAGATACATAGTCTATGTCTAATGATTTTAAAGAATTTTTATTGGAGGAGATTAATTTTATATTGAGAAATAATTACTTCAATTTTAGAGGGTCTTATTATCTCCAACAGAAAGGTACGGCCATGGGTACCAGTTTTGCCCCATGCTATGCCAACATGTTTATGGCAATTTGGGAGAAAACAGCTATCCAACTGGCAGGGGCGAGCCTGATACTATGGAAGAGATATATTGACGATATTATCTTCATCTGGAATGGATCTCAGGAGGATATGCAGAATTTTTGTACACAACTCAATTCTAATGATAAGAATATTGTATTGAATTTTGAGTGTAGCAACATACAGGTCAATTTTTGGGATCTTAATATTTATGTTGAAGAGGGTATTCTATATACACAGAATTTTTTTAAAATCCACTGACACCAATGCATATATACCTACCAATAGCAATCATCATCATAAATGGCTGCGGAATATCCCAAAAGGCCAATTTCTCCGCATTAAGAGAAATTGTACAAAGGAAGAAACTGCTGATGTTCATCTAAAGAACAAAAAAGACCAATTTATTGAGAAAGGATATATCAGTACAGATTTAGATAGAATTATTAAGGAAGTTAAAGATACAGATCGGAACTCATTATTGGTGCCCAAGATCAAGGAGAACGATAAGAGATGGGGGGGATACTATACCGTTCCTCACCAAATTTATCTCCGACTATAGAAAGGTGGAGAGCATCATTGGTAAACATTGGGATATCCTAAAGGGGGATCTGGACTTTATGGGGTATGTTGTTATTAAACCCACTTTCATTTACTGTAGGGCTTCTAATCTCAAGAATATTCTAGTAAAGTCAGCTCTTCCAGATTCTGGGATGGAGAATATAGGGAAGATTAAGAGTAAGGGGTTTTATAGGTGCGGCCATTGTTTAATGTGCCGCAAAACAACCCCCGAACCATGTCTGTGAAAAAAAATAGAGGAATATACCTCTGAGAGTAATGGAAAGAGGTTTAAAATTAACTCTTTTATTACCTGTAATACGAGGAACTGTGTATATGTAATAACATGCAGCTGTAACCTACAATATGTAGGTAGGACGTCCAGACCTCTTAAAGTAAGGTGGGCGGAACACATATGCAACATTAGGAAGGGTGTTTTAGTCCATTCATTATCAGCCCATTTCAAAAATTGTCATGAGAGTAATCCCAGTTTTATATCTAGCTTTTATGGTATACACTATTAAAAATAATTAGAGAAGAAATGATTTGTCTACTGTCCTAGCTCAAACAGAGATGAAAACCATTTATTATATGGAAACATTAGAACCCAAAGGTTTAAACCTGGATTTCGAGATTAAGTGGTTTTTATAAATCTATATTGCACTAATTATGGTATTTTTTCACAAGTCACTATTGACATTTTTTTTATATCACCATTTGGAAGGACCGAAGGGATAAAGAAAGGAATGAGGGAGTCACCTACGGTCAAATCACCATGGTCATGCCCAAAACCGTCCGAACTTGGAAGCGAAGCAGGGTTGGGCTTGGCCAGTATCGGGGTGGGTGACCCCCTGTGAATACCAAGTACCGTAAGTGGTCACCTATATACAATATGTCCCATTAATAGGTCCTATCATGGCACTAATCAAGCACTTTATTATTGTATTTTAGTCTGATTCACTCTAAATTTGATTGCTTCACTTCTAGGCTCGAATTTTAAGGTTGTTAGAGCACATAGTCACTTTTGTATTGTCACGGTTTCTGTCACGTGAGGTCATGTGATTAATTTTGTTTTCACATTTTTTTCTCATTAATTGATATTATAAGTAGCACTTTCAATTTAATTATGGCCATTCATGTTAGAAAATAGGTCACAGACATGCATATATAAAATAGTACATTGCACGGAGCACTTTCCATTTGTATTCGACACATATTAGGCTATTTCATTATAATCAATTATCTATTATAGCATTTTTGGCTTACTAACCACTAGCCTTTGGTTTACCCGGTTTGGGTTAATTGGGTATTCATCTTTTTTCGCTCCAATTATATCGTTTACCACTGGGGTTATGATGTAAGGTCCTAAGGGTAGCAGTAGGGACATCTCAATAGGTGTCCCACCCAATACAAATACACACACATTGTTTTCTCATGTGGTTATTGTTATTATGTGTAATGTGAGGGGTTCATATGGAGGTATATATTGGTTTTAGGAAATATAGGGATTTGTAGGACTGACCAGTGCTGTTCAATCCTGTCAGTACGTCATGATTATACACATGCTATGTAACCCTCTCCAATTCACTGTCCCATGTTGAATTAGCATGGCGATTAGGACTGACTAGTGTTGTCCTATTTAACTGGTACCATAAATAAAAGTAGGGGGGTTTTATCCCTTTTCTTTCTTTCTGTTAGTATTGGCTATACTGGCATGCTAGATTAGATGACGTGTCCGTCACAATATATGAATTATTAGGGTGGTTTATTTTCATTTTGGAATACAGGAGGAATTTCACACATTCTCTCTTCCTGATTTAAATCTGTTGTATGGTGATATTGTTAAATAAACCTCTTTATCTTATTGTTCTTTAACAACTTTCTCCAGTGAGTCACTTTTAGTACTCCATTTTAATATATATTCTTTACCTCTACGATAGCAATATCAACTAGTATGGTGTATATATATATATCATTTTTTTTGGAGTCATTTTGTAACAAGTTCCTAACCACATTTTATCTATATAGTGGTATCCTGTTTCATTAACTGGGGATTTGTAGAATTTTGGAATTTTAGGTATTTATTTAGGGAATGAACACTAGCTTATATGAATATGGCTATTCATATGAAATGTACCTCTTTTACCTCCACGATAGCCATATCGATATGATCATGTTATTTTATGGATTAACTATTTACAGAGGTTATAATAATATTGTATAGACCTGTTTATTTATAGTGGTATCCTGTTATATTAACTTATGGATTTTAGGATACTAGGCATCCATATATTTATATAATGTTTGCATGTATTTGCTTATTGTCCTGTCGTCTATTTGGGTATGTTTATATAATGGAGAAGGTATGGGGATCCACTCGATATGGAGAATGTTATGTTTTTAATATTTTAATTTACGAGACCAATAGCCCTGAGGAGAATTATTTAGAGACTGTACATCAATATCCTATTGTATTTTTAGAGAATTTATTTAAGAAATATGTTTTTGGTGTTGGTAAATGAAGTAGATAGAGTCCGATAGGTCCACTGTAGAAACCTGTGGATATAAAAGAATGGATCCAGTATATGCTGCATACGCCTTGAGAAAGGGCTGGTCCTAGCTCGAAACGCGTTGACAGGAAGCAGCATCACAGAGCGTCGATTACCTAGGAGAGGAGATCAGCTGGGACGGACGGCGGCAAACAGCGGAGCACTTCACCCCGGGACTTGTATACCAGCGCGCCTCCCGTTACCTCCGGACCAAAAGCGGGTTCTTCACGTCCCGGTATAGACACTTCTGATGTAACCTAGACTGCAGAATTTCGGTTTTTGTTTGGTTTTTTGAACTCTTTTCATGTACTAATAAATTGTATTTCCTTTCCTTTTCAGGCTATTGTATTCATTCACACCCCCCTCCACGGTGGGGGGCATTGTGGGATTTGTGAGGACCACAGTTTCATTATCATTTCTTAGGACTTGGATTGCTACTTTTTAATTGGACATTGATATCTGCACTAGACTGCCCCATTTGATACTGTTACATTAGTTCATTACCAACACCCATACACCAGCGCCTATCCCCCCCCTTTTTTTCTTTTCTTATACAGCCTGTTATTTGTTTATAGCAATAATTAAGAACAATAAAGCTAATAACATCAATACTATTAAATAAAAGAGCAATAACTGCTAAGGTTTGTCATTCTGAACTATGTCTACTGCAAGATATCTGGCCTATTGATGCTGTTTACAAAACATGTTGTTGTATGCATTTGGAAAATAATTAAAATGACCAGTTTTACTGGTATCTTTTAGGAGTAACTGTGTGATCAGCTTTGGGATTATTACTCACTTGTCCGTGAAAAACCTGAAGACAGGAAAACGGTATTTATTGTTACTCCCTGTTAAATCTGTTTCTCTTAGATCATCTGGGAGACACTGAGACCATGGGTGATATACCAAAGATGTCCCCTAAGGGAGGGAACGCTCAGCTGCGTCATTCTTCCAAAAGATGCACACTGGGATGCGAAAACCTGAAATTTATTGAATTTTGTAAATGTGTGGATGGGGACCAGGTTGCTGCCTGACAAAGCTGCTGCACTGACGCCCCTCTACTTGCTGCCCATGACGCACTGACCGATCTGGTAGAATGGGCTGAAAGTCCCAAAGGCACTGGCTGATTAACATCCTTGTAAGCCTGTTGAATAGTGAGCCGAATCCATCTGGCTATCGATTGTTTTGCAGCCGGCCATGCTTGTTTTTGAGCCTCAAAGAACTAGCAGAAAGTTAGTTTTTCGGAACTGCGTCGTCCTATCCACATAAACCCTCAAGGCTCTAACCACATCTAAAGCCACCAAATTATACTGGACATTAGAAGAAAGACTAGATGGCGAAAGAAAGCTGGGAGCACAAACTCCTGATTGATGTGATAAGAGGAAACCACTTTTGGTTGAAAAGAAGGAATATTGCGAAGAACTGCCCTATCTTGATGAAAAATGAGAAAGGGGGATTTACAGGATACGCACTCAAATTCAAAACACATCTAGCAAATGCAATTGCTAGAAGAAAGGCAACTTTCCAGGAGAGAAAGCTCAATTCAACAGAGTCTAGAGATTCAAACGAGTGATGTTGCAAAGCTGAAAGAACCAAATTGAGATCCCAAGGTGATACCGGAGGAACAAAGGGGGGGTGAATATGAAGGACCCCTTGCAAAAATGTCTGAACTTCTGGAAGAGCCAACTTCCACTGAAAGTACACGGAAAGTACAGACAGCTGCACCTAAAGAGAGCCTAGTCGAAGACCTGACTGGAGACCCTCCTGCAGAAACGCCAAAAAATTTGCCAACCGATATACGTACGCCAAATCCTGTGATAGATTCTTGAAAACACAGGCTTGTGGGCTCTAAGTATGGTTTGGATACCTGAATCAGACAAACCTCTGGATCTTTAAATTTGGGATTCAAGAACCACGCCGCCAAATTCAGTTGTTGAAGGTTTGGGTGTAAGAACGGTCCCGCGTACCTCGACCTTCCCGGCCAATTGGGAGCTACTAGAATTACCGGCACTCCCTGCTGCTTTACCTTCTTTAGAAGCCTTGGCAGCATTGAGAAAGAAGGGAAGGCATAAGACAGCTGCCTGGTCCACGGAGCTGACATTGCGTCCACGAACTCTGCCTGAGGATCTTGAACTGAACCAAGGAACTTTGTGATTGTGTCGAGACGCCATCAGATCTAGGTCTGGCAGACCCCACCTCGTGGCTAGCTGGAGAAAGACCTCCGGATGGAGAGACCACTCCCTGGGAGAATGGCTTGCCTGCTGAGGTCTGCCTCTTAATTGTCGACTCCTGGAATATGAACCGCAGTGATTGCCGGGACATACCTCATGGTCCATGAAAAAATGCGCTATGTCTCTCATTGCCTGGGCACTCTTTGTTCTGCCCTGCCTTCTGTATCTGGTACAGACAGCGTAGTGGGCTTAGTCTAGCTATAGGCGCATCTACTTTTGGGGGCTGCTCCTATTTGGAAGTTTCCCCAGATGGAAATGTATAATAAAGGGAGAATCTCTTTGGAACATTAAACCGTTTATCCGGTTTAGTCCATGACTCCTGAATTATTTCCTGCAGCTGCGGAGAAGAAGGATGTTAACCATCTTCTTCTTTCTCTTAAAAAGGGAAACCTCTTGGGGAGAGTTACACTGGTCCGAAATATTAAGGACCTGGCAGACCGCGAAATCCTCTTCCAGGGCAGGATCGTCAACCTCCGACATTAAAGCAGCAACATCCTCGGATAAGGAGGCCTCTGAATCCAAGCGCTCCATAAAGAGGGCTGGGTGAGAGGAACTGCATTTACTGGCCTTGGGGTCTGCATTAACAATCTTTTTGCTCAGCCCCGCCACTGACTTCTGTAAATCCTGGGCACACAATGGGACCAGGCGAACAGAAGGGTCCGATAACATAGAAGTTTCAGCCCTAGTAGACATAACGCGTGAGAGGTCTGCCATAGCAGCCGCAAGCGACCTGGCTCAAGTCGGTTCCTCCGGATTAGATAGTTGGAGTTCAAGGGGTCCTGTGTCGCACGCTGTGCACAGAGCACCCTGGTCCTGTCGTCCACTGCTGATTTCCCTGAGGAAGATTTGCACTTGTCTTGTCAGACATATTGAATAGGGAAGTGAACCGCAAAAAATAAAATATATATTTTTTTCAATAGATAAGTACAAATATATATAATATATATACACATCCAATATAGAGGTTGCTTCAAATCAGTTTATAAAGTAATTTATATTGCAGGTACACAAGGCAAGGGGAAATTGCACAAAAAAAACCATGGCCTGGCACTCTAGCCATTACTCAGTTACTAACGTTTTAAACGTACATTAAATTCCTTCATGCTTTGAACTGTATTTTAAGTCTCCTGTGTGCGTCCATCCTACAAACCTTATATATATACATATATATATATATATCATTTGGGAAGACACTCCACACAGCCTCTCAAAGAAGAATCTGTGAGAGTTGACAGGAATTTTTTGGGCGGCTTACACCAGCAGTAGGAAAAAAAACCGCCAATATTGAAAAGCAGGGGGGGTTTACAAAAAGACCTTCCCCTGGGACCCAGTGTCTTAACCTACTCTTATACTTAGTAAGGAGTCCCCTTCTGGCTATTGACACTGTTCTAAGACCCCCAGCTATCAGTAAGGGGGGTCCAAGTCCTAATTACCCTATTTAACAATGGGGAATGCCGCCCCCATAATGAGGCCGCCAATGGGGCTCACAATGGTATGATCTCCGGTGGCAGCGGCCATCTTGGAAAACGTCTGACGCTAGCACGGACTTTCCAGGGGCAGGCTCAGACTAAAAATCGTCTAGCCAGTCGCCCCAGCCACGGGAAGAGAGGTCCTACTCAAGGGGCACCTCTGGAGAGAGAACAGAGTCTGAGAAGACTCTAATCCTCTCCTACAGCTGCCGTTCTAACAGTGAGAGAGCCGGCGCTGCAGCCGCAGCACTCGCTCTCTCACACAGCAGCAGCTGATTCAAAGGAATGGCCCTTTAAAAATTAAAAAGGTAAAAATTTAAAGTAAAATGAAAATAAAAATAAGTGAGAAGCTGCAAGCAGCTTCCAAAAAAGTGCCCAACTCCTTAAGCACTCAAAAAAACTGGGGTCCAGTGGGGGTTGGAGAGGGGAGGACCTTACCTCAACAGTAATTTTAACTGTCAAGTGCCCAGCTCCAGAGTGCCTCTACCAACCCATGGTCACAGTGTCCCCCAGATGAGAGTGAAAGTATTATGAAGCATAAGCGAGACCTGTTCATTCAGGATGTCTGTACTAAAAAGTGCCATGTGGGGGAATGCCTTATAAAAAGTATGCAGCAGCTGTGATAGAGGAGGTCAGGGTTCCAGAATTTATCTTTATATTCTCTGGAAAAGGCTAACCTGTGCTGATGTTGATGTTTTTCTGGCATTATACGATAACAGGAGTGTCGAAATAGTGTACTCCCGTTGTGGAAATCTGCAAGGTGTAGATACATCTAGTGAATAGGGGTATATTCCCAAGGCCTACCCAGGCAAAAAAAAGCTACCTGGAGGCCACATTAGGTTTATAAAAAAAAAAAAAAAGCCTTTGTCCAAAGAAGTAACTAGTCCTAGAAGTACAATACCTGGTACAGTTCAGCTAGAGAAGGCATCCAAAAAGTAAATTCTCCAAGCACTGGAAAACGTAGTCTTTTAAGGCATTATACTCTGAAATATAGCTGCAGACTCACAGAAAGTCTGCGAGACTTCCAAAATTCGGGCATTGCTCCATATTTCCTGCATGATGTGAATTAATGCAAACAACCGTCTCTAGCTCCGCCTCCTGCTTACCAATGCTGTGGTCAATAGCATTAATAAGGATGAGCATGTTTGTTATAATTTGTGTCACCAAGCTGCATCCCATCCTTAGGAACAGTACGGATTGCAGCACCAATAGGCAGGGGACAAGGTGATCGGCTTTAAATCTCATCATGCCCTGTCCATATGCTGCCATCTGCCTCTTCCCTTTGAGATCTTAAATAAAATCTTAATAAAAATATACCAACTATGTTCTAAACTCACTTTGTAAAATGAGTTACAGTGAGGGATTTTTTTTTTAAAGCTTTCCTTTAACTAAGTGAATTTTAAAGTGATTTTTTAAAATATTAAATAGCAAGAACAATATACATACATGTGGCATACAGTCGTATTACATGGGTTGAAATACAGATGAAATACAATGTACATCAATTTCAAATGTAGTATCAAATGGTAAACATCAAGGAAGGAATAAAACCAGAAAAGCACAAGATAGTCCCAATATAGGCGCTCTCTCCCTTTAACAGGGAATCCCAATCACACGGTCCTCATCCACTCATTAGAAGTTTGGGAGGATTTAAACAGAACACCGGGAGGGATTAAAAGACACAAAAATAAAGGTTTAAAACTGAAAATTTTTATTCACATACACATTAGTCATACAAAAAATACCATATCAAAAGACCACTGCGGATTGCGTACCTGTTAAAGCATGAGATCAGAGAATGGTATACAGCGCTGTAACAGACCTCGTGCGGCTGGAGTGACGTGGACACTGGTCAAATGAAAGAAAGCAGGTGGTTGTAAGGGGAGCCTTTCTTTCATTTGACCGGTGTCCGCGTCACTTACCTCAGCCATAGCAAAAGTAAGGAAAGACATGGCAGAGGAAAAAAAAACCCAGTGACCTTATACCTCCTCCTGTCTAGGACTGTGGTAGCCTGGCTACTCCAGAATACAGAAGGGCTGACCAATATAAAATGAATATCATCTGTCAGGAGAGAGGAATACACTGCTGTCATACTTCCAGGGGCAGTTTCACTAAAAGGCCATTGTAGGTCGTTTGCAGTGGAAATTAAGATCCCTAGTTGTAGTGACTAAAATGTTTTGGTGTACTAAAAGCATATTAAGCAAGATCATCAGGTGACATTTAACATCAGCAACCAAATAAATGCAGGTGGATGCAAATGTCAAGTGTCCAGACATAATTAGAGTAGAAATTGGATTTTTTTTAGCCTAACTCCAAATTACAGTTTAAAATGAAAACGATTCAGTATTTATGTGCAATGCGCAAAAGCAAAGTGTGCTTCCTGCATGCACAACATTAAGATATTAGGTTACTCACTGTTAAATCTGTTTCTCTGATGACATGCAGGACACTGTGGCCATGGGTTTCGGGTGTGGAACCATGAAGCCTTGCACTTGACAATTAACATTTATTAGAATTAAGTTTCTCCCAACATCCTTAGTAGTAGCAGCACTTGTCTCACTGCACCAGGTCATAAGTTCAACTCCCGGACTATGTACAAGATCCAAAGTGTGTAAGTTGGATGGCAGGAGAGGATGGTGCATGTGCCCTCCAGTTGTTGTGTGATTTACAAACTTATCACCTATCGTAAGTTAGTTCTGTACGATAGGCTATCTGTACAATGGGGTGGTTTACCACTTACATTAACGTGTGGATACTCTAATGTATCTTCCATAAAGTCAGCACAACAGAGGGGAGTGCCAGGGAGTTCACTCCCTTTTTTCTGTGCGGACTAATGGACATATTACTGAGAATGAGGGTGGGAAAATAGTGTCCCCCATATATCTTTTATGAGTAACAGCCATATGAGGGACACTGATCATGTAAGCAGCATTACACAGCTCATAGAGTAGTAACTATTGACTGTCAGGTGGTGTAAGCGGATGGAACACTTACTGTAGCGAATCAGTCATGTGGGGGAAGGGAGGTCAGTCAATAGGGCAGAACGAGTAAAGGTGTTTCTTTGACGGAGGAGTCTCATCTTGTCTTGGGCTGAACGGTTTCTCCAAGCCATCTCTGCAGTGTGCATCCCAGATCAGAAGGTGGATTTTCTTAGATGGAAGCATGTTTTTCATGACAGCAAATGACCACAGTGATCTGGCCTTTCTGTGGTTAGGATTCTTAAAGTCTATTTAGACAGGATAACTAAGGATACAAAATTTGCCCTTTTCCTGGTGCTGTATGATGAATAGAATAGAGGGTGGCTGACTTTAAAACACAGATTGCCAGGTGGATTAATGCCACTGTAGCTACTTTGATTTAGGACAGCGGACTTATTGTGGCACACCCTACTAGAGCGGCGAGCACTTTATAGCTGAAGGTCAGGGTGTATATGTGAAACTTGGTCCTCTATCCCTTTACCAAGTTCTGTTAGTTTTCGAGTATTTGCATCTAAGGATGCTACATTTGGACAAACAAGTCTTACACAAGAATTACTCGAGCATTCCCTCCCTTATGAATGGCTTTGTACTCATAGTTCAGTGTATTCAGAAACACCCTCTTTCTGCAGAATTGTCTCCTTGCTCAAAAAGCTGCCTCCCAGTAGCTTACCTTTGGTATATGTATTGTCAAGATTGCTAGAACAAACTCTTTAGAACCATACTAGAATCCAAAAAATCTCCCTCTTTGTTTAAGAGCTTTTCTGTTCTACGCTGTCAGTAGCTGTAAAAGACCACGTTTTTCACTGTCCATTTGGATATGTACTGGACTTCCCATAAGCCGGTACTGGGACACAGCCAATGCCCTAATAACCACCCTGAGTTCTAGAGTGTTCATGAAGTTGAAAGTGAAGGATATCTGATCCCCAGCCTTTAAAATGGACTTCCGTGATCACCAGTACCCATCGGACAGCCTATCAACAGGAAATCCATGGAGAGACACCATGAGCTTTTCTTCATAGAGCGGAGAGACAGATCCCCTGGGATGCAAGATCCAGATTAAATGCAGACCACAAGGTGAGCATGTCCCACCGATACCTCCTGGCCCAGAGCTTTAAAAAAATAAAGGCTGTTACCCCATATTAGCATATAACACAGATATGATACAGCTAAGCCTAGCAATAGAAGTGGCTTTTACCACAGAATGAGGCAGATATTATTGGCTCAATCCAGTAAGAGGCTGTTATCACATAAATCAAAAATTAGTGCAGATGTTGTACAGCTCAACCTAGTAACAGAAAATAGAAGGTCTCAAAAATCATATTCCATGGCAGAAGCCACAGAATGTCACTACCACTGTAGTGATGGCAGTCATCAGCACATGTGGCAGACCAGGACCAGAAATAAACTCCTTTTCCCCACTGGGAAAGGATCTGCCGTGTCCAGGACCTGAGTAGAGGACAAAAGCCTGTGGACAAATCCACTCTGTCTCCCTTCTGCAGGGCTGTTTTGACCAAGCAATTGCTTTACACACAGCTCAGCACATTACTGATCTCAATGGGGATTACAAAGGAGGAGCTTAGTCCTCTAGTGCTCAGCTCCGGAGACCTCATCTATCCTATGGACAGTGTCGCTCAGATGACAGAAACAAATAGGTGAGGTGA
>WWET01000055.1:648741-659571 GCA_011038615.1 Limnodynastes dumerilii
CAAACAGGAAGTCATTGGAGTCTGTAAAAAAAAAATATAAGAAAAATACAACACCTTGTTTTGCTTAACAAATATGTCAGGCTAGTAACACAAGCTGAAAAAGATGGATTCAGGTAGAGAAGTAAAAAAAAAAAAACTTCTGTCCAAGTATGAGAGAATGAAAAGCAGTATAAAAAGAGAATAGTGCTTTAAACTAAACTTACCACAATCAACCATCTCCACATCTTGGTTGGCTTCAACACCATCTTTTTCCTCTTGAGGCAATCTTTTTAATAAAACACTTCTATACACCTAATATAAAGAGAAAAAGGCCATGTCTCTAGTTTAATAATTCATATGATCAAAGCAAATTATGATTGGTTCTCAGGATTTTTTTCTTCTTGCTTACATGGCTGTGCGCTTGGGGTTGATTTCTGTAACATTTCATGATGTCCTGAAATAGTTGTTCTTCCTTTGTGATCTAAATGGGGGGAGGAGACAAAAAAAGGCTTGTTCATTTAGGTAAAACGTTGTACAGTGTGAATGAATAATGGAAGTACAATTGTAGAGGTCAGGGAATTTTGAATGAAAACAGAATTTTTAATGTAATGTAAAATTTACTATAAAAAATGATTAATATGTTGCATTAGAGGTCTTTTAAATAAGGAAACAAAGGAACGTGTTGCATATTGCAGGAGATGTAAAAGTGCAAGTCAATGGAACACAAAAAAATAAGATAAAGCCTGAATGCCCCAGCCATAGAGGGCATGTACCTAAAGACACTTGAAAGCAGCATTAAGTATACTAAACTCTCTCACACTATAATAACAATTAAGAGATAGAACTATATGCATGAACTGGACAGGTTATTAGTTAAAACCAGGAACATACCCCTTCTATTTCATAGTCTTCTATGTAACTGCACCAGTGAAAGTAACATTTAAAGCTTTTCAAGGCATCATCCACATTCAAGCTTCCATCGCTCTGGAAATAAGTAAATGGAGGCGCTGCTGTGTTGTGAATTAGCACAGTCCTAATAAAAGCACTACCACAAGCCACAGAGCAGGAAATGATGCAAGGTGGCATTAGCCAATAAGCAGAGAAATAAGCCATGCAGATGTAAGACTTCACAATAAAACCATTTTTCTTTATTGGTCAAATTATTTTTCAAGGAGTTGGGAAAGACACTAGCCATAGACCTTGCTGTTAGAAGTCCAGAGCAAAAACTTAAAATCACAGAACACAAAAATGGCTTTGCAATAAAAAAAAAAGAAAAAAAGCCGTAATAGGAAAACGCAAAAATCCATTCTCACCCGTCTTATATGGTGTCATTCCATTGTGCAGTAAGTGAGCCCCCTTCAACAACCCAATAGCACTCATTTATTTATGTGTTCTACTTCTATTTCTGTTATTTCTCCAACGTCATGTCACACATGGAATTCAATTCTAATATTCAACTTTTCTATTACCAAAATTCACTTTACTGAATTTCTTAACTAATCGTGTTACCAATTCTGCTAATCACTTCTTTGGCTCCATTTTAGTTGGTATGGGAAAAAATAAAAAAAAGGGCTAGAATAGTTACTAAGGATCTGACACGATGTCACATAATGCATCATATCTGTATATTTTCAAATATGTCACTTTTCTTCTTTTACCATCTTATATGGTCATTCCATTGTGCAGTAAGTGAGCCCCCTTCAACAACCCAATAGCACTCACTCATTTATTTATGTGTTCTACTTCTATTTCTGTTATTTCTCCAACGTCATGTCATACATGGAATTCAATTCTAATATTCAACTTTTCTATTACCAAAATTCACTTTACTGATTTTCTTAACTAATCATGTTACCAATTCTGCTAATCACTTTTTGGCTCCATTTTAGTTGGTATGGGGAAAAATAAAAAAAAAGGGCTAGAATAGTTACTAAGGATCTGACACGATGTCACATAATGCATCATATCTGTATATTTTCAAATATGTCACTTTTCTTCTATTTCTTTACTTCAACCATTGGAAAGATTAAGCAATGAACGCTGATCTTTGCAGTTTGTAAGTTTTTGGGTGTATTTTTTTTTTTAAGCCATGTTTCTGAACTAGGCCAGTGCTTGCTCTAGAGAGCATCTAGATGTTAAAGGAACGAAGTCCATTAGAATTTAGCATTTCTTCTGTATACTGTACTCTCGTGACATACAGTAATGTTGCAGGAGTGTGTAAGTAGTGTTTACCATAGGGAAGTGGCTTAGGAAACCGATTTGAGCATCAGGGTTATTTAAAAAAATTCTATTTTGGCTCTCTCTTACAAAGCTGTGTTAATATTGTTGCTGCTTGCTCCTCTAAATTAGCAAAAATAAAGCACCAAAATTTTAAGATACTGCAAAAACATTCCCCTTTATCAGTCCTTCATTCAGATGCCCATAATAATACTGCTATTACTGCTGTTGCTTTGTAAATAAATCACTGCTTTGAAAATGGTCTTCTCAAAACCTGGCCTTGCCTTAGTACCATAATGAATCATCGAACAAGTCTTCAGACCACAAAATAGATCACACATTGTCACTCCTAACCGGTGACAGTCTTTAAAAGAATAATCAAATTCCATAAAAATGATTCAAACATTGATGCAGTAACCAGGTTATAAGAACCACCCTGTACACATGACTGGAATATGGCTAGGTTACCCCTTTAAACTGTTATTTTATCCCATCTGCTAATGACACCAGGACAAAACCAGGCAAAATCACCAGCGTTGCATGTGGAAATAAATCAAACTCTCCTTGAGACAGGAACTATACAATCTGTTATAGTGTCTAAACCCAACAGTGAGCGAATGAACACAGGTTCTCCTTACTGGAAAAATCACAAAAAGCAGCTAAGACAGCAAAGAAAACCAGCAAGCAAACCAGAAAGGAGAGGCTTTTTCCATAAGCAATGAAATACAATTACCTTTGCCATAATGTACACAGCACAAAGAAGCAGCTGATCGAGGTGCCTATCTTTCATCAGGTCTGTGCAGTGCACCAGCGAGTATTCAAACAAAGTCCAAATCTTGCGCCTTAAATCATTGGATAAGTCCAATTTCAGACACAGATCTTTCAGGCGAACACTGGCCAAGTGGTACATCTACATGTAAGAAAACAACACAATTTAGCACATGCAAAACCCCCATTGTTTATTTAAACTTGAAATCACAAAACCCACAAAATATATCCAAGATTTTTTAACTCATCAATGGAGAGTTGAAGCTGTGACTATAAGTATGTTACCCTATGGGATGTTCACATATTAGGAGATATTCAATGAAGTGTATAGATATTAAGAGCGCTAATCACAGTCTATTACGGTAGCTGCTTTTTAGGATACTTAAGGTGCCTCTGGGACGTTAAAATTCGAGCTACCTATCTCACTGCAGCATGGGACAGCATTAAATATCCCTTTTCAAGCTACTGGGTCACAAATTAAATAAATAAATCTTTATTTTTTTTTATATACCCAATATCAAGTGCCAAAACACAGCGAGACTAATGACTAATGAAAATCTTTCAGAAACCCTAGAATAACTGCAGATGCGAGGCCACACTCTTTATATCTCTATTCTTTGGCAGTCACATGTGACGCACCTTTCTGAAGAACAAGGCGAGAGAGCCCGTTTTCTTGGGCTTGCTTGCCAGAGCGGGGCACACTTCTTGCGTTCGGAAACCCTGCCATCTTGTTGATGGGCTGATCAAGGCCTGTGCGGTTAAAGGGATCTGAATCCCATTCTCACTATGAGTTTGAGGATATAACTTCAGTGATCCTGAAGACTGCTGGCCATTGTCATTATGATTACCTAGGAACAAAACAAAAGTTTGGATCAAAACATAATTTTATTATTTACTTTCTATTAAGTTATAGTTAGAAGAATTAAGATTGTACAATACAGCAAATGTGTCACTTTTACCTGTTACAGGTATAATCAGTCGCGTCCCAGGCAGAAGAGTCTTGTCTGGAGAAACACACATCTGTTCGGTTTGCTGGCATGGAGCGATTCTTATTCTGGTGGTTTCGGGTGTGGTGTGGAGCCTCTCTACAGGTACCTCTTTGGGACCATCATCCCCAAAAAGTCTCCTTTTGGCACTGCCAGCAGCAGGAGAACTATAACGTTCATGAACTAACAATGGAGACAGCGGCTGAGAATCTAAAATAAATATAAAGTTATAAAACACAGCATTAGAGGTTAAAGATGTTAATGTGACATAGGAGCAGAGAACAATTTGGATAAGGCCTCCACTTGTGTTCCCAAAGCAGCACTGAAATAAAGTCTGACCCATACCTCTTTTAGAGGAGCCTCCAAAATCAGTGCGAACTTCCTTCAACCGAGGGTGAATGATAGGAGAAGCAGGCATCATGGGAAGATGCCCTAAGCTGGCTTCATTGCCAGTTTCAAAGTTGCTTGGCATTATTACCTGAGGAATACATATCAGCCATTAAAGTTTGCAAGCCATCATTCGCCACATTAACCGTCATAGGTCTAAATCTAATTTCCCTGAAGAGATTCAGGACTCCAACAATCCGTGTCTGAACTGGACAGTCAATGCTCATTCTACACTGCAGATCAGGCTTAGATCTGGATATCTTGGATTGTATAGAACCTTAAAAATGGATTACTTAAATAGAAACGTCAGGGATTAAAATGGAGCATATTAAGCAATATACCATAATACATTATAATAATAATGTACAGGGAGGATATCAGATTAACATTTAATCCCTACCACTTTTACAATGATGCATAGTTGTAGCTGCAATAAGTACACTGAAATCAGGCGACTCATCACAAGCAGAAGATCCTGAGGTTTGGAATAAATACACAATACTTACTTCTTCACAGGTTGGCACATTCTCAAATGTCTGAAGTAATTCCCACAGAACAGAATCGCTTGCCCAAGCGCGGCTCTCCAAGATCTGCTCTTCTATGCTATTCAGGTGTTTCACCATATCTCGTGACAAGCCGTCCTCCGAGCGAATAAAAACTTCAATGACCTAAGGAGCAAATAAGTTAATATTTAGTAAATTAACCCACAGCGCTGTTACAGAAACTGGATCTGCCACACTAGTTTTAATTGAGTAAATAAGAAAAAGAAACTCTGAAAGCGCTAGGTAAAGATTTAAGAAAAGCTGTTTACAAGAAGTACATTTTATTCATTAATAGAAAAACTATTTTTTTCATTTAAGTTTTTATTGAAGCATGAGCATGAAACTTTACATAATACCAGCAGTGTCAACATAGTGTACTTCATACAGAAAGAAGGGGTCTAGCTAAACAGTAGCCTAGAGTAAGCCAACTTATGGTGCACACCACTGAAACACAATTCAATATTGGTTCTAAATATCTCACACAGCCATTTTAGAGAAATTTTTTTTTACACTTTATTCTTTAACTTTAAAATTGTTTTTAAGACATATAACAACGAAATATGGACAAATATTAAAAGGCATCAGCTCAATAGCAATCTAAATCAGCAAGAAGGCAACAATATCACCGCAATTGCAAAATGAAAAAATTGAAAGTGTATCATAGCAGCCTAGAACATCACCGTAACTGCATAATAGCAGGATTTCAAACGGCAGTAATTTTTATCACAACATCACAAGTTACTAACGTGTTATTAATATAGAGACCAGTGACAAACAGTGTCTAAAAAAAAAGTATATAGTAAAACAGCGACAAATTCTATGCTCACACCAGTTGGTGCTGCTGTTCTGTGAATAAGGAGTACTGGTGAGATCAAATACCGGAGGGATGAAGACTCCTAATCTCAGGTAGGAAGGACACTAACCCTATTCCCGTACTCCTAAAAGCCTCGCGGCTTCGCTTCTCCCGTTCCCGGGACAGTGACTCACCATAAGTTGGCTTACTTTAGGGTACTGTTTAGCTAGTCCCCTTCTTTCTGTATGAATTATTGCTTCTTAGCTTTCAGGTAGCACCTGGCATTTATCTGCTAGTGCAGTCAAAACCTTTTTCTTTTGTGGTCAACAGTGTACATAAGGTCAATCCGGTGTCAACATCAAAAGAATTAACACAACAGTCTATCAGTGCAAATGTAAAGATGTAAGGAAGGTCAGTTATTGGGAACAAAATTTTGAGGAGTAAAAGGGTCGCAGCCTCCACAATTTTCATTAAAAAATAAACATACATCACCAAGAATGAACACCACCATAAACACAATCTGCGCTAGTACCTAGAAGCAGGCCCTGAATAAATTAATACAATGTTGCATAGTTGGATTCTGCAACAGTAAATTCATGTAACATACTGGAAAAGATACATAGTTTCTTGTCAAGGAACAAACAGCATTATATAGAATCAGTGTGTTTTTTTTGTCAAAACTAGTGCCCGGCATTGCCTGGGTTTAAATCTTCGAGTTATTAACCTATCAATGAACTGGATGGAAGTGTCAACATTTTAAATATAATTAGCAGCTTGACGAAATGTACAATTTTTAATTGTAAACTTAACATTTAATGCCATTCAAAATAAGCTCAGTCACATTCTGACAAAAAACCCACCTCAACTGACCTTATTTGTTTAAATCCCACTCATTTTCCATAAGCTCTACCGTTTTTAAAGCCTTTGAATTGGGACAGTCCCTTCCAAATTGGATACCAGGTCATCCAAATCCATCCATTGGAAGGTCCACTAGAGTGTGTGTGTGTAGAATGTTACCACTCAACTGAAAAACTACCCAATCCATTCAATGTAAGGCCCAGGACAGGCCTCCTGGGTCAACATTTTGCCCATCGTACACAACAGGAGGTCCAACCTGGATCCCACAACTGACCTTTGATCGAACCACACCCACTTTTACATAACATCAGTGTCTCACACTGGATAAATTTGAATGCCATCACATCCTGATTTAGTAGGGACTGCCATGGGATGGGTTTATGACCGGGGTTATAAAAAAAAAAAAAAAAAAAAAAAAAAAGTTTTCTCTGTCTACTTCTAAAATACCACATTCATGGCCGTGACTTCCACCAGATAGAAAAGCTCATCTGAATACATATCTCAAAGATGCTGATTTTTAAACAACCATTAAGGTTCCATTATCATACTTACCTTGTAGAAATAAAAAGGACTCAAATTAAGAACTTCAATGGTCCAAGGGAAGATACGGGGAGAACTGTAAGCAAAAAGCACAATTTCTAGACAGCAGGCCACCAGTGACTGGTGGAATATGTCTTGTTCAAGTAAAGCCTAAAAAAATAAAAGATAAAAATTAATATATATAATACCAGTAAATTGTACATATACATTTTTTACATTGTTATAGATATCAGCAAAATATTTACATGAAAATTTGAGAATAGCAATTTGAATTATATTCCAATATTCAATACACTTAGCATACATGGCAGTAAAATTAGTACCATGAAACATACAAGTTAAGAAATAACCTCTTTATTGGTTTTAAATCACCAATATCTAATTTTTGTGACAAAAATGTAAACGTGTTTAATACTTCACTTTATATAAGCTGATGGTTTTTATTTGTAATGAAATTAAAGTTAGTTTTAACAAACATGAGCTCTAATTTCATTAGCGACATTTAAGAAAATAGAAGAAATTCTAACCCTTGAGAGTTAGAGCATGGGGGAATCATTGCGCATTTTACCGTTAAATCTTTCCCTTGAAGTCTCCTTGTTTCTTGTACAACTATAGATTCTAAGACCTTATAGTATAGAATCTCTGCCAATTTCCATCGATTAATAGCAAAATCTAAAATAAACAAAAATTGTGCATTAAAATTGTCATTTTTATTATAATTGATAACATTTCTGGTATGGAAGCTGACCTAACTTAATAGCTACTGGAGGTGTGTGTGTGTGTGTGTGTGTGTGTGGTGCTATTGTATATCCTGGACAAACTAGGGCTTGTTTCAATCAATAAAAACATGTGGCGTGGTTCTGCATAATGAACAGGGAATGTATCAGGGTCATTAATACCAAATCTAATGCATCTTTACAATGAACACTGGTGCACAGTAAGATAGAGTTGAAATGAGAAAGCAAGCCGCCATTGAAATCAACTATCAATGTCTAACTGGAGATAAGCTGCAATCACAAAATAAATAATGGTTTACGATACGGTGCTTCTCTTTCTAAACGTTGTAAGTATCAACAGAAAAGGTGTTTTCAAGTATAAAATCCATGAATGGTTTAAATTCTCACCAATATGAGAACCAGTGTGATCTCCTGATGTTTGAGTGTAATGATGACAGAACCGCTGACCAATGTCCTTGACAATAGTCAATATATTTTCCATGGGGTTGCGTGCACAAAACCTATAATAAGAAAAGAAAGAGGCAAAAAGTTACCACTAAGCATCACACATACAACAAAATACTACCAGCCACAGTAAAAATGAATGGCTTGATGGAACTTACTTAAACATATGAATAAGCTGTTCACTGGGAGCATTTCGGAGTCCTGCCACCATACTTTGCAGTTTGCTCACACACTGTGTGGCTGATGATACAGGAGTGATTACTGCCTCCTTCTCCTTAAGGTATCTTCTACCAGTCAACGGAGTAGATGGAGCAAATGATCTCCTCTGTGGGGTGAGGTACAACATTACAATTAGCCAAAATAATGAACCAACACAACCTAGTGCAGTGATGGCTAACCTGTGACACTCCTGGTGTTGTGAAACTACAATTCCCATCATGCTTGGTCAGGTATCTGCTATGCTTTTGCAGTTAAGGCATGCTGGGACTCGTAGTTTCACAACACCTGGAGCGTCACAGGTTAGCCAACACTGACATAGTGCAATTGCAGATTATGGCCCTGATTCACAGTTTTAACTTGCTATTCAGAAAAAAATTAAACAAAAAAGGAGCAGCAGTTGGAACCTTAATCGCTTTATATATTTATACCCTTTGGCCAGTGTCAGAATTCTCGTTCTCTCGATTATTCTGACACTGGCCAAAGGGTATAAATATACCCCAATGACAGCTCAACCATCATTAGTGTTGGGATGTCCTGCGTACAGAGCATAGTTTGCGTCGTTCCAATATGGTTTTCTTTTTGCCAAGGCCACCCTCCAGATTAAAAGTTTACAAGACTGGACCCTCGTCAGAGCAGATAAGTATTTTTTAATTTGTGGCCAACTTTTGGGCATATTTTTTTTATAACTTATAAGAGGACACTACACACATTTTTAAGATGACAGGGACATTGATATTGTCCATTTTTTACATTTTGATTTTTGTGGAGCACATGTGGGATTTTTAATTAATTTTATTATGTGGGCACTGTTTATTTTTTGGAAGGGGACAGGGATAATGGGTATTTTTTGGATTACTTATATTTTAGAGGGCCACATGTGGCCATTTTTAATCACTATTATGTGGGCACAGTATTTTTTTTTTTATATAGTGGACATGAATAATGGCCATATTTTATTATATTTTTTGGGGGGGCACAGTATGGTTTTTTTTTTTATCAATGGGCATGTCACGCTATTTGGCGCCACGGGCACAGGATATCAGGGAATGCTGGCGATTGTAGGTCTACTATCGCCAGCATGCCAGTGCATACATGGGCATGCTGGCGCTTGTAGTTCTACTTATGCTGGCGATTGTAGTTCTACTTGCACATGCCCTGTTGAGTCGTTCTTTATTATCATATGTTGCGGTGGAGGGAAGACGGAAGCGCGGTTCTGAATCAGGCCCCTATATCTTAAAACATCAATTTCAAGACCAGGTTAAATGAGAACTACCTTCTCAAAGTGCTGCTGCAGATTGGACTCCACATTTTTCCGTGGCGTGCAGTTACCCACAGATAACTCTGCAGCAAACTTCCTGGGCGTCCCAATCTCCTCTTCAGCATCATCTCCTAGGAACACCCGTTCATCAAAATCTCCTACTGTGAGGACATACTCCTCATACTCTTTATTCAAAGCTTTACTGTGAAGGAGACAAAATCAGAATGTTTCCATATTAACATGACAAGCTTAAAAATACAGGCTGCAGCAAATCCTAGATGGGAGGAAGGCAGAAAAAAAGCAACCAATGTCTCTAGATTATGCAAAACCTGGATTAAAGAGTTTAGAAGGTCTTAAACTGGGTACATACTGGACGGTTACGGACAATTATCATCCAAATCACACGATAACCGCCAGACAGCTCAGATATCTTACTAGTGTGTTCTGTCTCTACGATACTGCAGAATCGACTGAGAATGCACTGAATTGTGGGATTCGATTTTTTGGGAGCTCCTAATTTTACAAGATCAGCAACATCCCAATGACTGCTGTATTCTTATTCTGTCAGCAATGTTCTTCCTTTACAAGGTCTGTCTTTTACTTTGTTTTATTCTCTATAGAGTCACAGGATCATTGCAAAAAGGGCTTATGGCAGTGATTCCCAAACTGTGTGCCGCTGCTCCCTGGGGTGCTGCGACGCTCTCACTGGGGTGCCTTGGAATGTTTTTATTTCCTATTGTATTCTATTGTATTTTTGTCTTAGGGGTGCCTTGAAAAAAAATATGGAGACCCTAAGGGTGCCTCGAACTGAGAAAGTTTGGGAACCACTGGCTTATGGGAAGAAATACTGAATGGGAATCATTTCAGTGTTAATACAAGGATCAGGTAAAGTATTGCAAGTAAATCATATTAACAAAGTAATGTAAAAATATTGTTTTGTACCCTCCTTTATTTTAGAAGGATGACCTCAATATATAAACCCAATCACACCAGTCATACATACTTGTTGTCTGTGAAAGTCAGGATATCCAACAAGCAGTCTCCTTTAATAATCTGAAAGATAATCATGGAAAATTTACACACACTAATAACAAATATATAT
>WWET01000055.1:659873-673491 GCA_011038615.1 Limnodynastes dumerilii
ATATAATAACCTGTTTGTCTATCCCACATTAACTTTACAGACATTTGTAAATTCAATCTTAATATGATGCACAAGAAGGGATCAAAAGAACTTTGAGAGGATTAATGCATTATATCTGGCATACAAATACATATGATATCCAGATTTCTGAATGTCTACAATACCTTTCTGTCATAGAGTTTGGAGATGTAAGGCTTAAAGTAATGTTCCTTAATTCCTTTGGCTTCCACTGCAAGTCCATCGTATTGTTCACAAAGTGCACTGATGATACAGGTAGGACTTTCTCCGCTGCCATTAGTAATGGACAGCTTTGCTGTTTTATGCGAGAGAAGCAATTGCATTAGAAAATAACAGGAGCGTACAACCTTGTATTTTAATTCCATTTGAAATACAAAGTAAAAACAAAAAAAGACCTCGTTACAGAGGGAAAAGAAAAAGTGTCTTAAAACGGTTTCCTGAAGGAGCAATTGACCAGTGTCCAATAAAGAACAGTTTGCTTAGCAAATATTTGTACACTATTAACATAATTCCCTTTAATAAATAATATGTTGTATATACAATAGATTAACAGACTACCTCACTATAACAACGTTTTATAACCAGCCATCTCACAGATGTCTAACATCTCTATTATTCGGTCAACAAACTGCTTCTAAGCTACTGTTTGATAATGGCCAGGAGACACTGCAGCAGCTTATCATTATCGCTTATTTATATAGTGCCACTTTACAGAGAACATTAGACATTCACATCAGTCTGTGCCCCTATTGAAGCTACATACCCACACAGATATGGAGAGGACATACAAACTCCACACAGATAAGGCCTAGCCCGGGAATAGAACTTGTGCTGTAAGGCACAAGTACTACTCAATGAGCAACCATGCCACACTAGTAGCTTAGTATCTTAACTTTAAAAAACTTGCAAACAAAAACATTTATAATGTTATAGACATACAGAAATTGACCTCTCTAAAGCACAAAAATAGCAAAGTAACCTCCAGCCAATAAAAGTTAACTGGCCTGCATTTTCCAGATAGTGACTCAAAAACACAGAGGATTATTTCAAGACAAGATTTACCTGTAAATGATGGATTCAGCAGATCATCTTTATGGGGGCATTGCAAGGCATGAACATAAACCAGGTCCAGGCAGCACAAAAGCAAGTGGTAAGAATTAACCAAGTCATCTCCTATTCGGCTAAAATTGCCTAAAAAGACAGACATTTATTTAAGCTGTAGATAATCATAAACACGTTTATATTTCAAGACTGCAGACTTTTACAAAGCCCTGCCTCACGTGAATACAAAATATGTATTAGAAATTATACATAACCCCCCCCAAGCCCAGCCTGGTGATATTTACCCTTTGCATATACAAATAAGGTCCAGCAGAAGTTGACAAGGTCTTTAACATTACACTGTAACTTCCTACAAGGCAAAGAGGAAAGATGTTAGATAAACCTTCTTCAGCAACATGACGAACATGTAACAGATCCTTTTAAGTAAATCCACTCATTATTGGATAAAAATCTATTTTGTTTGTGTTCCGTTTATATGAAAATAAATTTTAGAAGTGTCATATTTAAAACTACAGAATGTGTGCAGGATATTAGTGAGACTGATAGAGTCCAATTTAGTTGAGAGATCATGGACTTTTTTCCCATTAGCAGGGCATTTAAACTTTAATCCATCAGCTACACTGCCCCCCAGAGGGCGGATGTTATTGGCCAGACCGGACGGATGTGCAGTTATTTAGGGGACAATATTCAGTGCTATATGTTGCATTATTTTGACAGAAATTATTCTTTCACTCTCTCAAACAATTTAAATAATCATATTTTTATTCTTATTTATTCTATTTTCATACCTCTTTGCAACAATTCTGTATTGTTAGTACTAGAAACTCCACTCAGTTACCTTTGCTTGCGGCTTCTTGGAAGTCTTGGAGGTTCTTCGTGAGGGTTTTGAAATATATCCATGAATATAGGTTCAAATTTTTTGAATATCACAGTAGAAACTTCAAAGTTTCTCTCCAGTCTTTCCACTCGTTCCCTGAAGTCCTGGGGAAGGTTAGACATGTCCATCCACTTCTTCATTTTATTAAAGAACTGTATTAGGCTGCAAAAAAGAAAAAAAAAATAGATTACAAATGCATGTGGGGGAACAATGTATTAAAGCAGATACAATTTTAGAGCAAAGGTGGAAGTAAAGGGAAGGGGTGTTACCAACCTTAACTTGGCAGAACGAAGAATATGGGTAAGGGACACACCATTACCCTCCATGATTCCCCTTCCAACAGTTGGAATTACACCTTTTCGACATGCAGCGTACAATGCACATGCCAACCAGTGCTTTACATCACCCTTAAATAGAGAAATCAAAATGGAGTTGATCAGTAGGTTAATAATCAGTATGATGTAAACAAACACATACTATAGTTATACTTAGTAAAAGGAACAGTCCTTAACTAATTTACATTAGTTTAAAGCTTAAAGACTTTTGTTCTGTATACAATTCTGCCTGCAGTATTACATACACCCCTCAATTATTCAGAGATACATGTATTTATCTGTCATTTGCATAATTTCTATAAAAACATTACTATGCCTCCACATTATATCCTCCATGTTGTCTATTTAAACTAAATAATGCAAATGAATTGTATACAACCATGTGTTATAATGAATAGGAAAATATACTAATGTGGTCATGATCACCCCTAAAATAGTTTGTGCAGAAATGTTAGTTAACCGTTTAGTGGGTGTTGCCCATAAGGGAAGACCTGCACTACTGTTTTATAGGTCTGGGTCTCATGATTCCAGCTGCATAGATTGGTAGAAGTAAAATTGGGGGTACTGCAAAATATTCACCCCCCCTTAGAACTTTCTCATACCTGAAGCAGGCTTGTACAGCACAGAGTATTTTTACTTAAATTGGTAGAGCAGCTAATGTTTATTGACTGCCTCAGTGCTGTAGAACGGTATTGTCTGCCAATAGCTGTTCCTCTCAGTCTAGATCAGACCTGGGCAACGTACGGCCATACGGCCCTTTGGCAATCCCGGTCCGGCCTGCGTACTTATTCCAGTCACACGGTTCCCCCCCTTAATCTCACACACGTCACCAGCAGCTCTCCACCCACAGGCTCCCTGCAACACACACTGTGCTGTATCGCTAGGTCACAAAGGCCCTTGCTTTGCAGTTTAACAATTGAGGCCCAGTGACTGCCCGCGAGTCGCAAGCTAAAGAGCCGCAGTGCACGGGCACTCACTGCCGGCAGCCCCCGCCCCCTAGCAACCAGCGCCTGACGACGTGTATCCCACGGGAGACGGCTTTTCCCTGTCACTTCCTGCTTAAACTTTGGGGTGCTTTAGAGATCCCGGCAGACCGGCATCCAGGGTGAGTCCTCTGACCTACACCACAATTCATAAATTTACAGAATATTCTTAAGCTTCTGATTACCAGCAGCATCTTATCAAAATATATAATTTGCTGGTTTTTATAATGGGAGAAAATTAATATTGAGCATAAATAAGTTTAAGTTATCATTGGTCGGCCCTCCAACATAGTTCAGATTTTTCATGTGGCCCCCTATAGAAATTAATTGCCCGCCCCTGGTCTAGACCGTTAGTCATATTTTAGTTACAGTACTTTCCTGATGCTATCTGTAGATGATGATATGTCTAGAGTAGGTAGGTAGCAGATGTTAAAAACTGCTACATAATCTGCTGGCGCTATATAAACACCTGTTATTAATTAAATACATTTGCTTGTAATCATTTCAATAAGTCAATTTACAAACACAAGTACTGTATAGTGTGTATGCATAACATCTTAACAGTCTCAAGTGGCAAAGAAGATATTGAATGGTCAATAATAATAATAAAGTCCGGTATTGCCAAAAGGGACAAATCAGTGAACTGAAAACTAGAATTTAATCTTAAATGAATCCACCCATAATAATTTGATTGGCCCGATAGTCATATCAATTTGTCAGAACAATGACAAAGGGGTCTAGTAATACCGCCAAACAATACTACTATTGGGCTGTTTGCACAGCAGATACAACTGGTGCTGTGCCGATCCTTGGGAGCTGTGGAATTCATACAGGTGTGCACCGGAATTATTAGTGAACACGTGATATCTTTGTTTTAAAGATTTTAGTAATATTCACAAAGACCTTATTTTTAATGGTTGTGGCATTTCAGTAACATTCTATGTGTGAAAAATATAAGCGAACTGGTTAACTAATGGAGACCTATATTAAAGCATTATACGAAAAGGATAAAATACTTTTTGCTAACAGAAAATGATTGTTGTCTTTATATCAACATTCATTTGGTAAAGTTTGTATAAACATTCTCTATTGTATTGAAAGTACACTTGCACGTTGTCACCCATACCTAGAGGCAGATATGAGGACAGCTATTTAAATGATGTGGTTTCTATTCTCAATACAGCCAAAAAATGTAAACACCCTCTACGCCTCACAGCTGGTATAGACAGCTAACTTGGCTACTGCATGTTTTGGCAGCTTTTAGAGTATGAATTGTAAATTATATCCACAGAGTCAACTTTAAAGTGTTTTATAAATGATTGCATCTTTCATACCCATTATGTCACCTTTACTGTGACTATGTCTATACAGTGAATGCTATATAAAGCTAATAAGTTTAGAGAGATAAGTGATGGTGACGCCTGCTTTTATGGGCTCCCATGACTTTGCTGAAACCCAAAAGCAATAATTAAGGGGAAAACTATAGTGTTTTATATGTTGTGCTTCTTTAATTAACGTGTGAACTAAAACCATAAGTTTTTCTACACAAAATCTAGGTAATTGGAAGAGGGCTGGTTTGCATTACAGCAACACAAAAACTAAATCATTGTGAAAGCCTAATACATTCCTAATTATAGAGACAACTACATAAAAATATGGATTTCTAATGTAAAAAAGGTTTACTTTGGAATATAGGATCAGAAAAGGTTACATGTAAATGGTGAACCCCAACTGGGTGTCCTTCATAAATGACTATCCCTCACCTTAAATATAAGATGTAATATTTGCTATCCCTCCATCTTAATGCTTTGCCCTTTGCTCAACTTCTCTAAATAACTTCATCATGAGTGTCAGCTCCTCCCTGAATGCCAACATACATAATACCCCAGAGGCAACCATATGTAGGGTTTACTACAACCCCCCATCCCCTATATAAGCTGCTATATGTATCCCCAGGACCCCACCCTTGATCCCCCATGTGGCCCCCTCCCCCAGTCTGGCCGCAGTGATCACTCCCCTCATGTTGTAGTCCCACCTTCATAATATTTACACTGCACGTCTATAGAGAATGAGCCCCTCAGTCAGCACAAGCACCGGCCCCGGGTCTCCCTCACCTCCAGGCTGTAGGTGCTCCATGTCTTGGTGAAGTTGCTCAGAGTCTCCGCCGCCGTCTCCTGGTCCAGGTTCAGTTCCCTGCACAGACACTCCAGCTGCTCCCGAACCAGCTCTCCGGGTCCTCCGTCCGAGGAGTTGGAGGACTCGGGGTCGGCCTCCTCCCTCTGCATCCCAGCGGTGATATTCTTATTCTCTATCAGCTCTAATTGCAGCCCCAATCTCTCAGCCCCGTCTCCCCCCAAACAATTCACCTCTTTCCCACAACACTTTGCGCTTCCAAAAAGGCGCGAAAACTGGCAGCCTCACTTCCTTACTGGTCCGTGGTATCCCTCCGCCGTGTGAATTCAACAGATAGTTCCTCACTCTAACAACAGTCTTATCGTAGATTTCAAGTTTGATCGAAGCTCAGATTACACCCTGGTGGGTCTGTATGAAAAACAAAGTTGGTGTGAGCAAAATATTTAGCATATGTGACATTGCGAAGCGCATGGATACGAGCCTTACTTCAAAGTGCATTATGGGGCTCGTAGTCTTGTAAGTTAAAGTCCAATGTGGCATTTAATTTAATGGGCTGGGCTATCATCATGACATGTGGTGTCTGTAACAGGCTTGTGGTTTTCCAGCTGGAGTGCGGATGTATTCTTCCAGTTACAAAATATTATAAATATATACTGTGTTGATGAAAATTATTTCCAATATATATTTTAGCGCAAATAACTAATGCAGAAACACAAAAAACGCGTAGTTGATTTGACTGAAAATGTTGAGGCAAAAGGAGTAAAGGCGATCAGCCAGGGTAGTTGTGGTATCTTGAGACTACAGGGCGAATGGTAAGCATGATACTTCTATCCAGCAGACCTCCATAAATCAAAAGTTTTCTGCTTGCAAGGAGCATAAATTGACCACATTTTGCATATCTGCATTTCCATTACAGATCTGGTTTTCCCAAATTTGTGTAATGGAAGTGTTTCCACATTGGTGTGGGATGCGTAAATAGCGTAAGGAAGGTGGGAGATCGTTAATTGTATGGCAATGCGCCCTCCAGATGTTACACTAGGTTACCGTAGCAAGATTCATACGGAAGTTAGTTACGTACGAGCCCATTGGCAGGCAAATGGACTGTGCCTCCCCTCCACCCGCTAAAGTGGGAGGGGAAGCATGGTAATTGTACAGCGTGGGAGGGCGCAATGGACTTATAACAGTGTAAGCTGCCATAAAGCCTGCACGAGAGGGGATTGACCCCCACACGTATGGAAAGCGTGCATTCAGTCCTTTAAGCGGGAACTGCGCTTGTAACTCCCTTGCATTTGAGGGGTGTTGCACCCCTTGCCCACACAGTAGTTAGGAAACAACGGGGAGAGGTCTGGCTTTGGCTCTCCGTTGCGTTTGATAACAAGATGATCCAGTTCAGTGTTTGTGTGGGTAAGATTACAAGTTGCCACCCTGTTACTTGTCATTTTTACTCCCTGCCTCTGAACAGTAGTTACTTCTAATCTTCTCTGCTTCAGGTTATTTTTTCTACGTCTTCACTTGTCTCCTCTTGTTTAAGTACACCCACATGGTCACTGACAGCATTGCTGAAACAATAACATCTGTCAGTAAGACGAGATGCAACCGGTGAAACTGATGTGCCTCCATTACAGATTCCAAATTTCAGACATGCATACATACACATCAATTCCCATGAGACTGTGTCTCACAAGCCCGCTCATGTCCAGATATAGCAGTATTGTTGCTTATGTCTCCTTTTAAAATGATGTCCGAGACCCCAAGTTTCAGGCAGTGCTTATAGACTTCCAGCAAAATGAGTAAGTGTTTTCCCTGTACGCTTACACCTCACTCCCAAGCCCTGGATCAGCCCCAGAAAGTTTCATGACTGCAGCGAGCCTTAATTTTGGGCTTGTGGGCTTTGATTGCTAAAAAGGCATGTCTGTATGTATTACATGTAAATTAGATATACACAAAACTGGTGATATTTTGATGGTGGAAAAAAATTTGTGATCTTTCCAATGTAGAATAGCTGCTTAAATCAGATAAAACATGGCTTTCTACGTCACAGAATCAATAACATTTCAGATGCCCATGTGACAATTTGCTTCAGTTTATTATGGGACATACTTAATGCTCTTCCTGGTGACTTTAGAAGGTCATTCTTTGAGTCTGTTTGGAAAACATAACTTTAAAGAAGCTACAATTAATTCTTTCAAAGATTAGGAAATGACAAATGTCTGAATAGTGGATTTTCTGTAAATCATTTTAAATTAGTTTGACTTTTGAGCATCACATTATTATTATTGCACTTTTATATAGCGCCACAAATTTTCTACAGTGCGAATAGTCATCTAAACCAGTCACTTCATTAAATGTCAGTTTCTGCTGACATTTTACAGCTTAAGCTTGGCACGCTCTATATAAATTTTAAACAACTTAAAGTACTGAGGCGCATGCCCAGTCATACATTCACAACCCACTTGGTTTAACGGCATCTTTGATTTATTTTATTTTTTCACCATCTGTTCTGTAGGTTGAACAGTAAAATTGGGAGGCAAAATGTCCCAATCAAACTATGCAATTTATTTTGGTAAGATAAAAGCATTATCCTAGCAGCATACATGCTAGCACAATGGGGCTAATCCGAAGTTTGGGGGGTATACATAAAAACAGGTGCAAGTGAACGCCTTGGCTAAACCATGTAGAACTGCAGGGAAAGAAATGTTAAACTTTGAATAGAATTAGACTTGAGAAGTAAATATTCCTAATTCAACTCTAATTTACAGAATAAGTATGAAGCTATGCAGTATGTGAGTTCTATGTGAAAAAGCAAAGTATTTTCTCTGGACACAAGAAAATAACCATTGCAACATGGTTTTGCCCTGAAGTAAACTCTGGATCAGCCCTTGTATCATTCCAATCACTTGTTTATTATTTGGCTGCAGCGATAACACTATTTTAACAAATAATGCAGGGTTTCTAAAACATGGTCCTCAACTAGTACAAGGTGCATTCACGTTCTAAGGTCTCTCGGTTGTTTTTTTCACAAGAAACTGAAACTGCTGTGACTTAACATACATAGTCGCCCCCTAAATGTTCACATTCTTCGCATGGCTGCTGTTAATGCTTTTTGGAGGTATGTTGAGACTACTGGAAAATCATTGCTGCAAGGACCGCACAACTGCAAAACATGCAGTCACAAAGAGTTTCTTTCAGTGTTGAGAAAAGCCCAAACTTACTTGATGAAAGCTCAGATGAGTAGAGAGCATGAGGAATCACTTCAAAGTTGTCATGTAGAAATTGTTGCAGAAGGTCTGTCCGATGAACAGAAGCATTGTCGTGATAAAAAAACACAGGTGCAGACTTCTGCATTCATTTTTCTGTAATGCTGGAACATCTACAACACTTGGTAGGACACAGCTGGGGATGCAGTGGGTGAGAATGACATCTTAATTATCCTTAAAAATAGCCATGTTTCAAATTTTTTCATGTGAATGCTGTCCTCTCCGCACATTTTACTCAACAGATGATGAATGTCGATGGGTAATAACCCATGCAGATGGATAAAATGGATGATGGCTGCTCTTGTAATGTAAACATCGCCATTGTCAGTGTCCAAAACACTTCTACCAGCAGGTGGCATCACAAGCATTCTATGAATCAGCTATTGTTGCTATCTGTCTCTCACAACCATAGAGAATGCCTGCATCTTTTAAAACATACCCCAAAATCTACCTGCTCCCATTCTTGAGAAAGATAATAGAAGGCCCTAGAACTTCAACACAGCTCATACTAACTGCATGTTTTCCACTGGATGATTGAGTTTGGGAGTAAGGGCAAATTAGGTGCAAATGTACAGCTCAGATGAACCATTGTGCAAAGTAGAGGGAGCTAAATCATTTTAATTATTTTGCATATCGGGCAAATACTTTAGTTTTGCAAATAGAAATCAAATACTGCATAACTTTATAAGCTATAAATCAAAGATACTGCGTTTGATATAATATGATACCAATTGTGGGAATATATTGATTATTTGAAGATTGGGTTAGTTTTTGATTGCAGTAGTCAGGAGTCTGTTTTTGCCTGTAAACAGGGTGTTTTTTCTACTAGCATTAGCATCATATATAATCCAGTATTCTGAGCTGGAATACTTTGACACGATGACTGTAAATTCCTCTGTTTATATTTCGCTAGCTTTTTAAATTATTGCTTATTTTAAATGATATAATTAAGTTATATTTTACTTCTTTAGTGTGCATCACATTTATCTTTTCTTTTTGGTTCCTCTCTGACCTTAAAGATATATCTAAAATTGTCTCCTTGCCATGCTTGCACCTTCTTTATCTCATTAACTACGGATTATATTCTGATTAATACAAAGTTATGAGTTATAGCAGTCACATTTATAACCCAAAAATGTTTTCTATAGCGGTGCGGTATTTGTTCTTTGTTTTTTCAATAAATCAAAGAAACTTTGCCTCTTAATTCTAATTCTGCTTTCACAATTTGTCTACAATGGGACCTAATACCGGGATTTATTGTTACTCACCGTTAAATCCATTTCTCGTAGATCATCTGATCTAAAACCAAGCCTAGGAGAAAGGAAATAGAGGAGGAAGGGTGGGTGGGCACGCAGTGTCCCCCGGATGATCTATGAGAAACTGAATTAACGGTGAGGAACGATAAATACAGTTCTCTCTATCATTCATCTGGGGCACACGGCAACAATGGGTGATATACCAAATATGTTCTAAGGGAGGGAACGCTCAGTTGAAGTTGATCTTCTTGCCAAAAGAAGCCTGGAAAGCAAAAAATACCTGAAGTTTAAAAAGTTTTGTGGATGGAGGAACAGGTAACTGCCCAACACAGCTGAACCGAAGCCCCTCTACTCGCCGCCCATGACAAACTGACCGACCTGGTGGAATGGGCTAAAAGTCCCATGTTTCCCTGTAAGCCTGTTGAATAGTAAGACTAATCCATTTGGCTATATCATCTGTTTTGTAGCCGGCCAACCTAGTTTTTAAACCTCATAGAAGGACAAAGAGAATTAGTTTTGTGAATTTGTGCTGTTCTATGTATGTAGATTCTTAAAACTCAAACTACATCTAGTATAGAAAAAGACTGGAAAGCAGGTAAAACTATTTCCCGATTAATATGACATTTGGAAACAACTTTTGGTTGAAAAGAAGGTACCATGCAAAGAACTGGATCCGTCTGGTGGCCATCTTGAAAATAGTCCGTTACATATACGGACATTTCTGGGGTAGGCTGGGGATTAAAAAATAGCCCAGCCTGTGCCCCAAGCCATCGGAGGCAAGGTCCTACAAATACAGGACCCAGGGAAGGAGAACAGAGTCCGATCAGACTATGCGCTTTCCTATAAGCTCCCGCTCTCGTCAGAGAGAGAGCGAGCCAGCACTGCAGCCGCAGCACTAGTTTCTCACACTGATGGCAGGCAAGTAGAAAAATATAAAAAATAAATGATAAAAAAATAGAAACTTAATGCAGCTCCCAAAAATGTGCACTTGAAAAAGCCTGAGGTTTAAAGTGGGTTGGAGAGGGAAGGAGCCTCTCTCAACAGTTTTAACTGTCCAGTGCTCAGCTCCAGTGTGCCTCTACCAACCCACTGTCACAGTGTCCCCCCCAGACGAATGATAGAGAAAAGAAGTGTAAGAGCAGCTCTGGATCAGCCCCAAGGTCTTCTCATAATCACAAGTGATTATGCGCTTATGGAATCTACATATAGAAATGGTACGTAGATAGCGTAAATAAGCTACTAAGCATGCATAGTAGCTCAATTCTTAAAACAACGTACGTAAGGCGAAAACTACGGAACTGTGAATCCAGACCATAGTGAGCACCATCGGTGGATCTTTTCACATTTGTCAATCAGTAATGAACATGCCTGTGCTCCCACAAGGAGAACGGAAAACATTCTCTATTAATGGTACCCAAGGGCAATGGTCTCCTTGCTGGAGAGTAGGTGTGTCCATTACTGGCTTACATACGTGGAAAGGTCCACAGTTGATACTCTATTACTTGTGATTTTGAGGAGACGTGGAAAACATGTAGTTAGGGGTCCCTAAAGACCACTTTGAGAAACCTATTTTTTAGAACCATAACCGTCCATAAACGTTCTTCTGATAATAAGATTCAGTGCAGAGTTGAGGGTGACGCCTCTAATTCTCACATAGGGGCTGATCCAGAGCTGCACTTTTTTTTTTTTTAAGGTGCAAGTGTAGACCTGGGCAATACCATGTTAAATTGCAAGGGGAAGTAAATATATATTGTGAAAGCAAAATTAAAATTAAGAAGTGAAGTTTCTCAGCTCAACTTTGTAAAATTAAACAAAGAGCTATGCAGTGTGTGAGTTCTATATGGAAAAGTAAAGTATTTTCCCTGCATGCAAAATATTAAATTTAAAATATTACGTTGAAAAATGGTTTAACCGATCTGTACACTTATACCTGTTTTGCCCTTACTCCAAAACTTTGGAGAAGCCCCAAATAGGGAAAGCATAGTTACATTTCTCACATGCAAAAGATTAAAATCAATTAGCAACGCTTACTTTGCACAATGGTTTAGCCGAGCTGTACCCTGTTTCGCCCTTACTCTTAAACTCTGGATCAGCAATATAGTATGTAGCTGGCCAAACATACTGTATGATAATGGAGCAGATCAGTACAGTGTGTGGTACAGGCCAATGAAGAAAGCAAATAAAACAATCCAAAAAGGCTCTGAGCTAACACTCCTATTTGTGCAGCGCTATTAAGATTGTCACAAGTTGGCAGAGGTATAGCCATGATAATCAGCCAATGCGTGAGCGCTGTGTGTGGTGAACATTGCATAGTGTGTGGTGTAAGCATGCACGTTTTATGAATGATCTCTATAGTGTGAGGTATAGTTGGTCTAACCGAATGAGAAGTAAATAAACAAATCCTAAGTGTCCACAGAATCCTGACAATTGGGCTGTATTCAGAACTCCGGCCTCACTGCATATAAGGTCGGAGCTTTCCGCTATGATGTACTGCTCATGCGCAGTAATTCTGAAACATAATCTACATTGCGTGTTGCAATGTAGATTGCTTATACGCGGTTTTAAAGGCCACGTATACGCAATCTACAACGTAGATTACGTTTCAGAATTACTGCGCATGCGCAGTACATCATAGCGGAAAGCTGCGACCTTATATGCAATGAGGTCGGAGTTCTGAATACGGCCCATTGTGTGCAAAAACAAAATATACACCATATTTAAAAAAGATAAAATGACAAACTATCAAATATACAAGATTGCTCTTACAATAGGAATATAAAATAGGAGTTTAGGTTACAATTGTTAGTAGAAAAGTTTAACTTTACTTATATTTGATAATAAATTTTAATACTGTTACAAACATCTGTGTAAAAATCAGTGGCCCAGATTCACAGATAGGTGCAGAAAGCACTTACATATAACATGGGTTCCTGCGTGCGCTAGATGTTATGTGTTGTAAGTTCTTGTGTACGGTACCTTGTTCCGTACGGAGGTTCTGTAAAAAGGGCTGGCTCTTCAAACCCACATGCTGAAACCCCACCACACAGATGCGGCATGCTAATTATGTGTCTGGGGTGGGGGGAAGCAGAGTACAGATCCATGCAGCAAAGTTAAGGTAGGACAGGGAGGGTTAAGGTTAGGCTTCAATAAGGGAACGTTTAGGCTAAGGGGATGGTTAATGTACCTTCGCAGCCTTTGAATGTCTTTGGTGATCCTCTGGGTGCTGTCACAATGCTTTCTTCATGCAGACAGCTCACGAGAACATACCCGGTGCCACTCTACACTCGGGATGTGGTTCGTCGCAAATAAGCGGTTCTAAGCAGAGAACCACACCCTTCCTGTATTGACATGGCAACAGCCTAATATCGAGATGAATAAGGTTCAGGCAGAATGGACATCACGTGAGTGAATGAACCTTGTTCATTATTGATATCCACCATATAAACTGAGACATTATCAAGACTCATGCTGCCAATTACACCTTCCCCCAGCTGAACATTTACAGAATGGTTTATATGGATGTAGCTTATGTTCAGTGCCCTGGTCTTATTTTAATGTTTTGGGGTTTTTTTTTACATATCAGATTTATTTTAATTTTTGGACCCCTTTTTATTATCTTTACCATAACAATTAGTCTTCTAGTGCAAGTTTAGTTTACATTTTATAATAAAAAATATGTATATATATATATATATAT
>WWET01000055.1:689070-711041 GCA_011038615.1 Limnodynastes dumerilii
GACGGGCTGCATTTGGAGGAGAGCTGATATATGAAGTGAGCTGGAGGGTGAGCTGTGGTGGTAGTAACCGACCAGCTGAGCGGAGAGAAGATTTTCAGTTGTGGGGAGTGCAACGGAGATAAATTTAATTTATAACCAAGAACAATTGTTACTATTTAATTCAAACTTTTTACATGCTTTGCTTTTGTTATATATGAATGTGAAAATTGTTACTACTGATTACACACAAAGTAAAAGCTCAGTTACTGAATAGAATATGAAGGGTGACAGGCATTGTATTTGTGACAACTGCTACTTTTGTTTATTCCTAACATAAATGTCATAATTTAAAAGCATTGCATGAGTTATATTTGATAATCTTGTTACAACGGATTGTGACTAATTTACATGATTACATGATTTTGACAGTGATGTTTGTAAAACAAATGTAATTGTTATGTATGCTCTGTTCACCGAATGAGAAGTTTTCTGCCCATCTTTAACTGAATTTAATTAGTAAGGAGAAAATATTTATTAAAACTAAATTTATTTTTATAAAACGCTGGTGTGCAATTATTCAGAGTTTTCTTATACCCCGTTCACATTACCACCTAAAAGCCGGGGTTTTCATGAAATTGCTGGGTTTCATGAAAACTCCGGCTTTTTTTGGCAATCTGAACGCTAACCCCGGGTCTCTCTAGCCGGGTCTTAGACCCGGCTAAAAAGAAGGGTTTTTGCCGGCTTTTTCAATAGCCGGCTTTTTGCGTTNGTACTGGGGCGCTGCAACATACCCGTGCTCCGGGCACCATGGCAGCTAGCTACACCTCTGTCTAGTCGGGTCTTAGACCCGGCTAAAAAGAAGGGTTTTGTTTTTGCCGTTCAATAGCCGGCTTTTTGCGTTTAGATTGAGCTAAAAAGCCGGCTTTTTTTTCCCTGCTGCCGGCTTCTTAAAAAAAAAAAAAACACCACTGTGAAATTTTCAAAATTCTGCCCACTGCCTAAAAAGCCGGCTTTTTAGGCAGTGGTAATGTGAACGCGGTATTACTTTGTCTACACCTCTCTGCAATCCACCAATTAAACCTGTAGCCGTTACCACACGGGCATCACATTAATCCTAGCATTCTGCAGAATAAAGGTTATTCCAGAGAAAGTTACAGTCAAGCCATAACCTTGCTGGTAGAAATATGACAGATTGTGACACTTTGACTGGCTGTATTTTGGGACAATCAATCTGATTAAAAAAAATGAATTAAAGGTGGCATTCAGTAAATGGCTGGGGTTTATGGCGGAACGCATCAGCAGCGATCATATTAGGAATGAGTACAATCCACCAATTGTGCACCTACACTAACAGAAAATCCCATTTGTGGAGAGTATGGACTATCCTTATTCTCAAGTCCCCTAATTAGTTACACAATATTAAAATGACAGAACACATCATCCTATTGAACAAGGGCATTAAACCTCTCTTACCACGATTCCTGCGTGCATTCCTCTGTCTTTCATGAACACCAGATCCATCCCCTCCACGTTTTTTCTTCTTCCTCGTCTCCTCCTAAGGGAAGACTCCTCCCTCCGCAGGTTGCCATTTACAATCTGACCAGTGACTGGATGGATGAGTCCAGCCTGCAGGATTCCAGACAGGTCCATTCCTAAGGAGCTTTGTAACCCACTCATGCCAGCCATCTTGGCTGCACTGCTACTGATGGAATAGGCAGAGCTGGCCCCAGCAGCCTGCTCTCTGCACAGCTCCATGGCAGTCTCTCTCCATCCATTCAATGCTGCAGTGCTTCTACTGTGTGAAGCGTTGAGATGCTGTGCTCCTCGGGGCTTGGCCTCTGATCTGTCTCCTTCAAACTCAAACTGTCGTCTAAGTTTCCGCTCATCATTTGCAAATGTTGCCGCGGCCAATGTTTCCTGTCATAGTAAAGCGAAAGCGATTGTTTACTTTGTGTAATCAGTATTCAGAATGTAGATCACAAACAGAAAAGGCCAAGAAAATTAAAATAAATAAATTAAATTTGGAAAAGTGGAAATGTTGCCTATAGTAACCAATCAGATTCTAGCTCTCGTTTTCTTTTTACATACTAGAGAATGTCAGCTAAAATCTGATTGGTTGCTATGGGCTACATCTCCATTTTCTAAACCCGCAGCTTAGGAAATCTGGCCCAAAGACTGCAAACAGTACATAAAAGAGAAGATAGGTGTGTGTGCTGATTTTAGTTTGGGATTTTATTAAACATGGTCAAAGATAGGTAAAATCCTAATTTAGAAAGCTTCATTTGCTTCTAAATATTATTAACTTTCATTTTCTAGTATACGTATAACCTGTCAATATTCTCAGCAATACTGGTGAAATTGCCTTTACAGTAATACTAAACAGCAAGTGTGACTTTGGACTGGAGACCTCCACAGAAAGGGTGTTTTGCAACTGAAGGATCAGGAAACACTTGCAATCTGTGACCAGGCATGCACCTCATTCCCAGTATGGATCAAGAGTGCTGTACTGGAAGCGATTCCAACATATGAAGTACTACCGCTCTTAGACCTGAACACAGTAACTTATTATATGTACATATAGGTGTCTCACCTTCTGTACATGTGACCTGGGAGAGCCGTTGCTGTACGATGAGTTTTGTGCTTCTGCAGTGCTGTAGCTGCTCCTTGGACAAAGATTACTGTTTAACACTGACGGTACCATGCACTGTGCTTCAAACTGCTGGCTGGAGGACGGCCATTTCCCCTTCAGTACCGAGTGGCAAATATTGTCGATTCGGTTGATAATCACTCGATCCTGCAAAAAACGAAGGGACGGTAAACAGAAGTCCTGCGAGGAATAAAAATCTATTGCTTCATTCTATTCAATAAAGATCTAAATGATTTATCTTTGCACTCCCTTGGTTTACCAAAATGTTTTCAACCATTGTTGAACGCAAAATGATGTAACATAATAGAGACTGTGTAGCTATCAAGAGTTCCCATCAAAATAACAGACAAGAATTATGCTCATTATATGGGAAATCTACATTATTTAATCCCTTCTTATATTATATAAATACTTAATTGTAAATATCTACAGATACAAAAATAATAGAAAGCATCTGATCTTCTCGCATATGAAAAAAAACTCTGTGCGTTATATTTTCTACTATTACACGCAATAAGATATGAAGATATATCTAAATGTTTCGGAGACAAACAGACTTGAGATGGTTGTAAACACCTTAGGCCACTCAGAAAAGGAATATAAAGTTTTCTCCTGCAGAAGTTGGGCAATGGTGGGAGCTCGGCCATCTTGGTAATCCTGCGCTGCCTCCCTAGGAGCAGACACTGTGCAGCTTTTAGACTCATCCTCTGGATATTTGTCAAGAAGCTCTGCAAAATACCAGGACACAAAACATTAAGTAGCAATGGCAAAGGGGAGACCAATGTGAGTCCATAAGTTACATTAATATAATAAAAAAGCAAAATACAATCACATAAAAGACCACTGTGAGTCCATAAATTACATTAATATAATAAGAAATCAAAACATAACAACATAACAAAAAACAAAAAAACAGGTCAGAGTTTTTAACTGCAGTCAGCATAAAATCTTTTGATTAAAGACACATCTTTCTTCCATTTGCAATCTGCTATAATACCCTTCCTATTGTCTTTATTTAGAAGGTAAACCATGTATGTTTAAGTTGTGTCGTGAAACATGACAGCTTTTAATACTATGAGTACCATAAGTTTGGAAGCTACAAACACTATACTACACTATAGAGAAGGGACCCTGGTAGTTATTTTGGCCAAACCACCTCTAAGCACAGGCAGTATAGAGGAAAACAGGCTGTCTTCTTAGCAGGGCACATACATTTGAGGAACACCCCCAAGAGAAACCACAGTCAGAGCTTATTCAGTTGCAAGATAACTGGATAAAAATAAGGCCTTCACTCTGAAGACATATGTGAAAGTGGCTGGCCCTATGTATAAGCGAATGCCTAGAAAATGACTGATCTAGCAGGCTTGGCCATGGAATTTAAAGGGTACCAGTTAAATTCTGGATTAGAGCACATTACTGGTCTGATAATAAAAAAATAAAGTCTCTTGTAAAGAGTGTACCGCCTACTACCATAAATTGGTATGAGAAACATCCTTGAAGAATCTGCACAGAGATGTTAGCCGGCAATTACCGTCACCTATTCAGAAGCGTTAATACTCCACTGAGAGGGCAATGCTCTGCCTGCTACCCAGCAGTAACTTAAGAAAAGTCTTATGCACATTTCCATATTCACTCTCCTATCACGGCCTAATGCTGAATAGAACACCCTCATTGATGTGCAAGTAGCAAAGTTATTGTCAGGGCCTAGAAGAATAAACATTAAATTATAAAAGAAAAAAGTAAGGACCTAAAAACAATAATTAAATATGTATGACGGATAATTTCTTTAGTCTGATTTCAATTTATGATAGATTAAGATTTTCTATTAAAAACTAATTACTGGCGCATATAAGGCTACGAATTAATTGTACCTTCAATACCTGAAGAATAACCAGTATAATAATAACAATAATAAAAACTGCCCCACAAAAATTGTATTTGTCCAACAGAACTGGCTCTAACCTGTGGGTTCTGACTTCCAAATCCAAGCTCTGCCATAATTATTGGTGTCTTCTGGTTGGTGGATGCAAGAGAAAAAAAGAAAAAAAATCCCAAACCAGGTATCTCAGTGTTAATACTCATAGAGATGAACACTAATGAAGGGCATGCATTTGTCATGACGTGACAGGCGATCACATGAATACCATAGTCCGCCATGCTCAGATCTTGTTTGGTGATGAAAATGTGAACCATACAGACACCATAATAAACAAACACCCCTGCACAATAAGGGGAAGGAGGTATTGTAAAGGAAGATTTCTGGGAATGTCAGTGACACAAAGGTAGAATACATTTCAGGTAGCTGTGAATTTCTGACAGAGGCTCATGGTATCACTTATGTGAAATTTCAAAACAACATATATTCCATTGATACAAGCTTGCAAGGCACCCACAGCATTGTATTATTCATTATTGATTAATAAAACACATACGCATGTTTTCTTACATTTACTGCATGTCTAAGTATAATCCAATTGCAATTTAATGCAGGTAGCTATAAAGTGCACAACAAAATAAACTGATCAGTTTTTGTATGGTTCAGTATTGGTAATAGATTAGCAGCACAGAAATGCTGGAGAAGCAACTCCGCCAACAGTCTAACATGCATAGTGGAAAACCTGTAATAGCTGTAAAGCAAAGTGCTGCAAAGTTTGATGGCAATTTTAAGCACACCATAGATTTCAACACTTATCACTAGGGCAAACATAAAACACACACTTTATTCACCAGTACAAATGCCAATGTATGTGATTAAAGGAAAGAGTTTAACACTCTGCAGTGCCACTTGCCTGCCTTACCTTTACAGCCGCATTCCTCCTCCATAATCTCCTTCTTCACTTCGCAGTCCTCCACTTTCACATTGCCTTCAGAAATAGGCTTGGATTCCTCCAACAGTTTTTCTTCTGAGGTTTTGACCTTCAAATCCTCAGTGTGTTGCTTTAAGAGGCCAGAAAGCATTTCTCCAGTTTTGTGTTTGGACTCGGCAGAATCCTTTTCATCCATGAGCTGGGTACAGTCTTCCTGAATTGTCTTTGAGGCATCATTTTGTACACTTAGATCCTTCACTTTTTGCTCTTCGCCAACTACCTCCAAAGGAAGTTCCTTCATGTCACTCAGCTCTTTGTGCCATTTTACAATGGGATCATCTTTAATTTCCTGGAGCTCAGCCCCCCATTCTTCTTTCTCCTCCACTGGAAGAGTGCAATTTGGGCTTTCTGAACTATCTCCAATTATACCACAATCTTTGTCATCGTTGAGACCAGGGCTCAGAGCTGAATGTTCCTCGTAGGTTTTGTCCAGAAAGTCCAGATCCAGGCCTAAAGCGGTTTGACCAAGACTAGTGCAAAAATGGTTATCACTTAAAGTCTTTACATCGCTTGTCTCAATGTCTTCAGTATGCGAGTGTTCATCCTCCTCTGTAGCTAAGCTGAGATGGCTCTCATTGCTGTTAAACGGCTTCCTCAATCTGCTTTCTTGCCCTTCCATGGGATCACATTCCTGCCCATTGCTTCCCAGGAAGCAATCTCTAGACACAGGTTCCTCAACTTGTGTTAAAGACTCGCCTTTAGACTTATTCAGGGAGTAATCCGTTGGCTCACTTTTATCTTCCAAACCCAAGAACCTATCCTGAGCAAGAGCTCTCTGTTCACTTGTGCTAGCTTGTAAAAGAGTGCTGTTACAGGTCTTTTCATCATACATCATGCACAAGAGAGGGTCCGGTAGAGAACAGTCATCGTGACTATTGGACATCATGTCTCCGACTTGGGCAATGAAATTTTCACAAGAAAGGTCCTGAGGGCTGCAGATTCGGCTTGCAATAGGCTCCTCTACAGCTTCAATTTTAATCTCGCTTTCGGCCTCAACTTTTGTAGACTCAAATGTCCTCTCTAGATGGCAAGCAGCAGGGTCATACATTTTGGAAGCCATCTGGTAATGGCAACACAAGTTCTCCACACCATTCCTTTTATGCTGAGAGTAATTTCTATAAGCATCCAGGAAAGTTAGCTGGGGATCATTCATGATGTAGTAATCCGTACGACTTAATCCATGTTTAGCGGTGCCTATTAACAAGTCCCTATCGTGTTTGCCACATTCCCACCACACAGGGAGGTAGAGGCTGGGCCTACACAACTTGAGACGCTCATGAAGCTGTGGATGCCTTAGCACTTGCTCCCGAACCTTCCGTAAAAGTTCAATACGATACAAAGTTCTGGCTGCGCGTTCTTCAGTTATCGGGTCCAGAAAAAGAGAAGGGTCCGCAGAACCTGCAGGGAAACACACACAGGGTCACACAATCACATCTATGGTACCTTAAAAAATGAGTTGATCATCTGACCAAAATACCAAAATAAAATGTGCGAACGTTAGATGACAGATTCACCTAGTTAGAGGGCAATTTGATTATTGGTGGTAGTAAAATGCAAGATGCTACAACAATATGGTGAAATCTATATAGCAGAGTAACGCTTACCATCATCCTTCCTGAGTGGCAGCCGGCAAACGTTTCTGCACATGGCCACAAAGCTATGAAAGTATTTTTCCAGACTCTCATCTGTTTTCTTATCAAGACGGGACAGAGCTCGGAATTGGGTCCAATCAAAACACTTCTTGTCAGGATCGTATATGACGCCAAAAGAAGACACAGTTCTGTAGAAGTCAGCCTGTTCTCTTCTAGTCCACCTATACAGTGCAAATGCATGGATTATTCCTACACATCTGTAACCGCGTCTCCTAAATAGCTCAATAAAATGTCACATGAGATTATAGGGTATCATAGGTCTTCCAGGCAAACAATACCTTTTCTGCATTTCCTTCATGATTGGGTCCATCTCTGCTCTCCTCACCATTTCCTCCTGCAGCCAATAGTTGTGGTTTGTGGGTGCCATAATTTCTGGCCGTGCCAGATCTCTGCGGTTGCAGCGCTGGTATACGGTGATGAGTCTGCGCAGTCTCGCAGTCAGAGCGGAGGCAACCGGCCACACTAGTTTGTCGGACTCAAGGTTGTCCTGGGCTTCAGACATCATGGAAAGTATTAGCAGCAAAAAAAAAGGTGATACAGAGCAAGAAACAAAGGCAGTGAATTATACAGAACACACATCTTTATTTATTATTGTTTAAACATTTAACAGTCGATAACCTAGTCACGTGAGTGTCATATGCTCACCTGTATTGCTCTCTTCATCAGCCTGCTCATCAATGCTTTTCTTGGGACTTGAATTCACCTATTAAAAAAAAATTATAATGATTTAAATGAGCACAAAACGCCAATCATAACTGTTGTACATTATACAGCTCAAAACCATTCTGAATATACCGGGGTATATTTACAACATGCAATATTAAACAATTAATTTAACTATATTGCTTGATCTATACAAAATAATTTGCCAAGATGTCTGACGGACCAAACCGAAAAACATTCTACACCAGAGTAATATAACATGTTCTATTAGAGTCACAGGACCGGATTCACACATAAGAAGCAGTTGCTTCTTAGGTGCGTATCTTTAGTAAAGGACCTACTGCAATTGAGTAGTAGGTCCTTTACGCCAGTATTCCCCAACCTCAGTCCTCAGGGACCACTAACAGTGCATGTTTTCCAGGTGTCACTGCTGGAGCACAGGTGTGTTCATTACTAACGGTCACATTTTAAAAGCTCCACAGGTGCTGCTCATTATATCACCTGTGATTCTGTAAGGAAACCTAGAAAATATGGACTCTGGGGACTGTTGGGGAACACTGCTTTACGCAATCTACGTACCAGCTCGGCATGTAGATTGCCTCCAAGCGGTCTTTAAAGACCACACTGAGTATTTTAGGTAAAATGAGGCGTTGTGATGCTGCATTAGGGAGGGTTTGAGTAAAAGTGGGAGAGGGAGGTGTTTAGATTAGCCGTGGAGGGCAGGGGATGGGGCAATGTCCGTGCGTTGTTAAGGTAGCCCTATGGCACTCGTAAGTGCCATAAGGTACCTAAAATGGGGGGGCGGGAGGGTGGCAGGACGGGTGAGGTAGATGTGGGTCAGTCCGCAACTCGCACCGTATCTCTGAATCTGGTCCATAATCTCATACACTAAAGCTAAAAATGTCTTAGGGCTAGATTTACTAAACTGCAGAAAAGAAAAAGTGGAGATGTTGCCCAAAGCAACCAATGTGATTCTAGCTCTCACTTTCCTATTACATACTACAGAATGTTAGCTAGAATCTGATTGGTTGTTATGGGCAACATCTGCACTTTTCCTTTTCCACAGTAAATATAGCCCTTTCGTCTCCTGCCTTACCTCTTGCGGCCCTTCTGGTTTATTCTCGTTACTCTCTTCTTTCTCTGCAGCAGTCCTTGATAAAAAATAAAAACAAGACCAGACCGTTGCTTATAAAGTTCAAATTGTTATTGTTTAACTTAAAACTTTTAAACTATTTCCAGATAGTGGCCGGATTCACTCTACCAGACGTATTGCATATTCGTCTTTAAGACCGCATATACGCAATCTACGTAATGAAAAGATACGAAGATTACGTAAAAAAGATATTGCGCATGCGCGGTCTCAAATATCGGTAGACTCCGGACGTATATGCAATACGTCCGGTAGTGTGAATCCAGCCCAGTATTACTATCAACGGTCATTTTTTCTATGCAGATTTAACTTGTAAACTGAAATAGCAAATTCCTTACTGTTCAGTTAGGTCAGGGGGTGCATCAATAACTCCATCAGCTGACAGAGAAGTCTCATCTGGCATTCCCACTTTCTCCAGAAAGCAAAGTGCTGGGTCCGCTCTGATTGCACAGTACCGCTCATAACCTAGGGAGTGAAAAGAGAAAAACATGCAAAGGAGCATAAGCTGACTCAATGCTTATACCAAAGTGAATTCATTGGCTGTATTTTCACATACTGGGTGAGAAAAAAAATGGCTGAATCCATAATAGGTTTTACTTTTAATTTATATTTTAATGTATATGTTTTAGGACGTGCAGTTACTTTGCAAGACACGTACCAAACTTATAAACACCAACCAGGAGTGATTTATCAGCCTCGGCATCCCACCAGTCCACAGGTATTTCAACATAATCTATGTCGGGTAACACTATATCCAAATCCCTGCAATAGAAAGAAGACCTGTACAGTGAGGATTATCCACTATTACATTGCTACACGTGTAAATCAGTTTGGCCCCATGTCTTGCGTAAAATGTTGCAGGTACTTATTGTGTATGTGATGATTACAACATCCATTCCTCCACTTTTGGAAATTACAGTTTTTATTTTGAAGTTTTCATAGAATGTGACAATGATTTGTAAATGTAAATATTAGCAAATGCCACTGATCTGTGACCTCGGGCCTGATCCAGACCTACGCTGCCCAGCGGTAATACGCCAGGCAAAAGCATAAGATCGGCTGAAATGCCGATCTGCGCGCGCACCGGCCAGATGTTGGCCGGCGTTACTACGGATATGCCCAATCCAGGATTGGGTGTCCGTAGTATCAGCGTAGTAATAGCTGAGGGGGCGTCCCTCGCCGTTACTACGCACATGTTAGTGTAGGTGGGCGGGGGGAGGTAGTTTAATGAGGGAGGGGTTATTTTCCCTCACTTGGGCCGGCTGAAGTTAGGGTAGCCTTCAGCCGGCGTAAGCGAAGGAAATTACGCTGGCACAGAGGGGAGTGTCGGAGGGAGTGCACGCCGATACGCTGTACGTTACCAAGCACAGTGCATCGGCGGAAGTCTGGATCAGGTCCCTCCTCCCTAATCTATTTATTACAGCCAGTGTACTGAAACTCACCTCACGTTTACACCTTCCAAAGCTTTGGCAGCTGCGTCCCCAAGTACCTCTGCCTTTAGGTAATAAAGCATCCGCACACGTAGAAGAACCCTGGTACAAACCACAAGAAACATTTGATAAGAGAAGTATTTCAGGTGCCACTAAATTGCATTCTCTCAGTACGTTTAGAAACCTCTTGTAGTTAAAACACACATACAAATACAGAACACAGGCTATATAACAACAAAGACCACACATCAAATACGTTCCATGTAATCTGTGATATAGGTTTAAATTTTAGTGTCACCAGTACACTAGCTGTCTTTATAAGCGTGTACCATATCTATAAATTGTATCTATTTTAAAGACTACTGGGAGGTAACGAATTCACCACTGCTGCACACACAGCCACAGTGCAGTAAAGGGGAAGGTAGCTCTTAAAACTTATGATGTCCACAGACATTCAATTTACTGTGCCCAGTATCTACAGTAACAGAGAACCATCTGCACCCTTTATACTGCTTTCTGTGTAAGCTCTGCCCTGGATACCTCCACTCCCACCATCCCATCTCCGCAGGGACACTTTCTGGAGCCTAAAAGTTGGTTTCTTGTATGCAATACGTCTTGCTATGTGAGTACAGAGTTCTCCCAGAAGCAGAGAGGGAACCTTGAATATTTAATAAGGAAGAATGACTTAATTACTTCTGTTGCAATATAATATTTTATTGCTCTTCCAAATAAATAAAATTAACCGTAGGGTAGTTACAGTGTAGTTGCTGGATTTTTCTCAGTCTGCTTTACTGAAATGTGTCACAGTCCATTCCTGGACATGGTTAGAATGCAGCCAACTATTGTATTATGTCTTTCAGTCTGTATTCTTGGATTTTAATGTTTCGTGCAACTAGTGTCTGCAGCCACTTGATTCACTAACCACATAACTACCATTAACACAGGAAACCAACAATTGTTTATGTGGTTAGTGAATCTAGTGGCTGTAGACACTAGTTCTTATACTCATGTAAATATAGGTTTTAAGACTGCATAAGTATAAATAAATATTTTAGTGTACTAGTTAAGCGCTCCCCATATCATTATTGTTTAGTATTGTTTTACAGAGATTACACAAGTCTCAAAGGGGTGAGCTGCTATTTCCTAGTACTTCCTGACACCCTCTCATATCTTCTCTACTCTAGCACTCGCTTCTGTATCCAGGTTGGAATGCAGATTTTATGATTAACTACCTAGACTGGCTTCTCAAAGTGACAACACACACACACACATATACAGATATATGCTACAACAATATGTTCTCACTTGTTACAGTGCTGTTTGAGATGCTTCTTGTAGCTGTCATCGTGCAGGACAATCTCAGGGTTACAGCTGGCAAGCCAATCAGCATTCTTAATCTCTGGCAGAAGCATCTGATTCTTCATTTTCTTCCCTTTCCTTCCTCGTGGGACCGGGGCAGACAAACCTTCAGCAAATAATACAAACGCTCACCATCAAAGCCACAGCAATGGCCTCGCTGGCAATATACACTTATTCACTTTGTAAAAGATGTTAAATGGTATTAATTATTAAGATGTTATTTTTCTAAACTGGAAAAATCATTAGTTATTCAACATTCTTCGCCGTCTGTAGTTAATTGATAGACACTGATCTGCAGGCAATCAGGCAAAACATTCGGGGTAATTCAGAAATAGGATCATTAATATAGGGGCAAATCTGGACCTTAACAAGCTTCATGGCACTGCAAGAGATTCTAATTATTTCTATAGTTTGCTTTCAAGAAAGAAAAACACTGCTTTTGCATACAGAGCACAATTTCTGGATTAGCTTCTTTGTCTCCAGTTGCCGTTTATTGTTAAGTAAACAAAGCCGGTATCATGTAGACAACTTCTAGGATAATGAAATGCACATTAATAAATAGCCACGGCAAGAAACACCACACAATAGGTGATGACTGCGTGTACCTGAGTGGTTCTGGAGGGCCTGGTTCTGACCATCCTTTGTGGGAGTGATGAGGTCCCAGATGAAGCTTTTGATTTTCTCATCGCCTTTGTAATGCTTGACACAGTAGACGAGCAAGGCTCTGCAGATCATCTCCATGTCTTTCTCATTCAAGTGCCATTTAAAGCGGCCTAGAGTAAGGATGTCCTTCCAGCGTCCCCAGCTGCGGAAATAACATGGTTACAATGGAGAGGATACAGAAATAAAAAGTTCTTATTAAAATAAAGATTTTGGATGCTTCCAAGATCCACAAAATGCTGGATTTTCAGTATCATTAGCCAACAATGACGTCGTTCCACTTTCATCTTCATTACAGACACCCACCCAAATATGAGAAGGTTCTTCTCCACCCTAAAGCACTCTGCACGGAGATAGCGGCGTGTTTTGTCGTTCAGCCGGCGTGACCTCGTTGGACGCTCCTCGGTGTCGCTCTCCAGCTCCGAAAATTCCATCAGCTCGTCGTCCTCGAATGAATTGTAGTGTTTGGTTTGTTTCCTTACACGAGGACGATCAATGACTAAACTCTCCTAAACAAGGGAGGTGAAGAGTTCACTGCCGTTCTGCAGTCCTGCGCCACAAGTATGGTGTGTATAAAAACATTCCTTACCTTCTCATTTTTGGCATCAGTGTCCATCTCCGCAATCTTTGCCCATTTCTGCCAGAAGTTAGGGTCATCCAGAGAGATATCCGTCCTGTTACCAGAAGACACAAAGCTGGCCTGTGGAAGGATGAGACAAAGCAGAGAATCTTCAGTGATGTGTGCATGTCCATCACCGTTAGTAGCAGGATGGGACAATCCAGCAAGGACAATGGGCCAGATCCAGACCTACGTATGCAAGCGATTTTACGCTAGCCGTTAACGTAAAATCACACATTAGTACTTACTGCACGCGTGCTGCAGATGTTACGCCATGTAACTCAGAGTGTAAGGGCCAGTCACGTATCAACAGCGTAACTACGGATGAAGGGGCGTGACTAGCCATACGACACCCGTAATTACGCTTCGGAGGCGAGGTGAGGCATTTAAATCGTACAGTATGGGCGTGCTTAGGCTCCGTGAAGCCTTTACGTACGTCAGTGCTTATGCTGTGTAAAGTTAAGGTAGGTTCGGTAGGCGGAAAATGGCCAAAGTAGATACATGCGAGGGGAGTTCTTAGAAGGTGCGCAAGCGTAAATACGCTACATGTAACGTATCAAGCGCGGAGCTCTGAATCTACCCCAATGTGTCTCTTCTTGGTCCCCTTTTCTAGTAAAAATAACTTATGTTTAATACCTTAGCAAACGTCGAGCCCTTCCCCTCAGACTGGATAGTGATGGTTTGAGTTCTGCGCTGTAGAATTTGATCAATGTCTTCTTCACAGAATTTAGAACCTTCATCCTCCTCATCCATTAGCGCCCCATATGCTCCCTTCCTGAGGAGATCTTCAACCTCAATTTTGGACAATGGCTGCACCTAGGCACAAGCATAAAAAACGCAACAAAGAATCAAAGCACAAAACAAAACCCAAATAAAATGATGTCAACAATCAGCAACAAACATTAATATACTCATTTAAGGCAACTGCTACCAAAACAAAATAACTACAGAACATGCTATAAATAAACTAAGAACAAACCCCTTTAGTTACTAATTAGGCACTAAATAAAACTTACTCCATTAGTGTTGCCTTTCCTGTTAATGTCCTGCAGAACCGCCTTGTCCAGCCCAAGCTTTAGGCTCGCCTTGTCAAACATTTCACGCTCATAAGAGTTTCTGGTTATTAGTCGATAAACTTTCACTGCCTTGCTCTGCCCAATACGATGACAACGAGCTTGTGCCTAGAAATACAAAAACGTTAAAACCCACAAACAAAAGATTTCTAAGACAAACAACCAATTTCAAACAACTTCTTATGCATTCCGTTGTTTTATAAGTATAAGTTATGTTTATACCCATCAATTTATTCCAATTCTATGTACTTATATGCAAAACAAAATCATAACCCTAACACAAAGTCTCAAAACTTTTTAAAGCTAGTAAACATTACAGTTGCTGGGCCTGATTCAGACTTAAGAAGGAGATTGAAAATAAGAGAGGGAACAGTATTAGAGTTGAGAGGTGTTGTTTTCTGGCCCAAGTCTAAATAACAGTGTTATAGTAAAGCTGGTCAGTAGCTGTGTGTAGTAAACAATTCAAAGATATATCCCTGCATGCAAAGAATACAATTACCTTGACTCCCACTGAAATCAACATGGTTTCCCCCAAGTGTAACTTTCCTCTCTTAGGACCGGATCCAGACCTGCGCCCAACGCAAGTTGCGAAAGTGACCAGTTTTGACTGGTGGGCGCATGCGCCCTCCAGGTGTTACGCTAGGGTTACGATTGTAACCCTAGCGTAGCAAAACTCGTATGGAAATATCGTTGCGTACAAATGGGCTGTGATTCCCCTCTACCCGCTAAAGTGGACAGGGGGGAAGCATGCAAAATATACAGTGTGGGAGGGGGCAGAAAAGCGGTGGTACGGACCACTGATCCGCGCGAGCACTTTAAGGTAAGCTGCATTAAGCCCGCACGAGAGAGGGGAGTGACAGGGGGCGTGCACTCCCCTCTCTCTCTCGTATGGACAGATCCCCCCACGTTCGGAGAACGTGCAGATGTCTGGATCCCGCCCTTAATTTCAAACTCCTTCTTCAGTCTGAATCAGGCCTGCTATGTCTAATTCACTGGACACATTAAGGGCTGGATCCAGACCTTGTTAAGTGCATGAACTTAGTTACACCTGGGCTAAACCATGGTGATTGCAGGGGAGTCATATTTCATCTGCTGCAAACAGTATTAGAGTTGAGAGGTGATGTTTCCTATTCCAAGTCTAAATAACAGTGTGATAGTAAAGCTGGTCAGTATCTGTGTGCAGTAAGCAATTTAAAGATATATCCCTGCATGCAAAGAATACAATTAACTTGACTCCCCCTGAATTCAACATGGTTTAGCCCAGGTGTAACTAAGTTAATGCACTTAACAAGGTCTGGATCCAGCCCTAAGACTGTAATTCAAATGTTGGGATCTGTTTTGATTTGAGTAGATGTAAGACAGACACAAATAATTGCACGGAGTTGTGTGATTTACTTTTAACTACAAAAGGAGGAAAAAGGGAAATTTTTTGACCTGTAAATCATTCTGAGGGTTCCAGTCAGAATCAAAGATGATACAAGTGTCAGCCGCTGTCAGGTTGATTCCCAGGCCTCCTGCCCGAGTGCAGAGTAAGAACACAAAGCGATCAGAGTCTGGTTTACAGAACCTGTCAATGGCTGCCTGGCGGAGGTTACCTCTTACCCGTCCATCTATACGTTCATATGTGTACCTGTAACAATGAAAGGTTAGTTAGTACAGTAATTATAATCCACAGATCAGTTTAGCTAAGAGCTGCAGCTATGTCACATTTTAACCAATTCATGCTTTGCTGCCTTTCTAACTTATAATGTTATTAAAAAAAGATCATGTAGAACTTAGACTTCTAGAGGATTTTAACTGGGCCTTGCTTGTCCATCGTTATTCCCTTAGACTGGACTCACCGCCTCTGAATGAGATAGTCCTCCAGGATGTCCAGACATCTAACCATTTGGGAGAAGATGAGAACTTTGTGTCCACCAGCGATGAGCTTAGGCAACAGCTTATCAATAAGAACAAGCTTTCCTGCGGCTTGTATCATTGCCTGCAGTTGGAAATCATGGGCATCAGGACTGTGAGTCTTGCGAAAGTCCTCCAGAATCTTCTCCTCGGCGCCTAGTGCAGGGATTACATGTATTACAAGGTTACCTTCATGTGATTAAACATGAAAAGTCAACTGCTCACTATACATTATATAGGTAACTAGTATCTCAACAACTCTTTTGCAATCAAAGCCTTTATTGTATAGAGATTATGTATTTCCAGTGTTGGAAAGCATAATGAGTTTCTCTAAAATACTGAATATTAAATGTAATATTGTGTGTGCTTCAAATAATATTCTCACCATTGATGAGATATGGGTGATTACAGCATTTCCTTAGCTCCATCATGGTGTTAATGAGGTTGGGCATGTTATGTTGGTTGGCCCCCTTGGCCAGGAATGTAAAGTTCTTCTCCAGGATGGCCCGGTAATACTTCTTCTGGATGTTGGTCAGTTCCACCTCGATTATGGTTTCTTGCTTAGGTGCCAGGTTCTTCTCCACATCATCCTTTAATCGCCTCAGCATCATTGGCTTCAGGATAGACTGCAACTTTTTCACCTTAGAAGGAACATTATAACTTAACTCAATGAACACTGGACTAGAGCTTACATCTGCATAATATACAACTACACACATTCAAAAATGAATCCAAAGCAACCACTCCTCAGCCATTATTTAAGTTACTGGAAGTAATCAAGAGGACAAGATCTTATGGAGAAGGTGGCCATTTTAGTGGACTGATCCAGCACTCAACTCCTCAATAATTAAATATCAAGTTTATTAAACAGGAACTAGTTCACAATTGCCGTAAATGTGTGTAGGTGACAGAGTCCCTTTATTCATAGCTTGAGCTGATGGATGAATAGAAAAAAAGTCACATCATTCTACTACGACAGTCCAAGTTATCAGACAACACTTCAATCAAGACTGTAATTGGATGAAAGCCAATCTGGGCACTGGTCACAGAGAAATTAAGGCATTTCTCACAGGATAGGTTTTGTACACCTGGGATTTATAGACTGCATGTGAACTGTGTTTGTTTATGGGGCTTAAAAACACAGTAAAAACACAAATCTGACAGTAATAAACCTGGTGCACTAAGTCCACTGGCACTGACAATCAATTTGCTGCGTAACTGCATCCGTAAAAAAAAGTGCCTTCATTACAATAGGCATAACATATTTGAAATATATTTTCGGGATATTACTATGACAATCACTTACCTGCTCTTCGGTCTTTAGATCGCCAAACTCCTCGAGGAAAGTGCTTTCAGAAGGGAACTGGTTTGGTTCTAAAAAGTTAAGCAGGCTGAACAGTTCCTCCACAGAGTTCTGCAGAGGAGTACCAGTCAGAAGAACTTTTTGTTCCTGTGGGAAGGGGAACAAATATGGAAAATCAATCAACAAAGTCAATAAAAACAATTGTGTATGAGGAGATATACTGTTACTCACCAGTGCCATCAGTTTCAGGCCCTCCAGAAGCTTGCAGTTTCTGTTCTTCAGCCGATGGGCTTCATCAATAATGACACAGCTCCACCTGAGTTTTTTCAGCTCTGGGCAATCCGCTAGAATCATCTCAAATGTTGTAATGACAACATGGAATTTGAAAATTCCAGGGATAGGAGCTCCCTTTAAACATACAAGAAATTGAAAGATTTAAGTTAAAAAAAAAAAAAAAACAGGCAATAGAAGAGAGAATGTGAACAAATGTCTCTGCAAACTGAATCTTACTAGTCCTATATAATTAACAATAATACAGGATCACAAAAAAAAAAATGGACCTCAACACACAAGAAATGTTGTAGCAGATAATATAGTGCAGCGGTTCCCAAAGTGTGCGCTGTGGCACCATGGGGTGTCTACATGCTTATAGGGGTGCTGCGAATCTAGGGCCAGTTCACAGCAGGGAGCTACAGGAAGGAAGGCTGTGCTATGATTTTGGGTATGTCAGTGTAATTAACCAGTACGCCAGTGGGACATAAGGAGTTGATGGAGCCAAATGCCAGCTTGAAGAAAGTTGTAGGCAGTAGGGGGCCTTGGAAACAGGGACAGGCCTCAGGGTAGATGGAGGAGGGGTGAAATGTTTCTCATATTTGTAACTAGTAATAAAGCTTTGAGTCATAAGTATTTTTATAAGAAACTGCTATATTGCTTATAGTTTCAGTCCCTCCCTCCCTCTCTCTACTCTGCTGTGAATATACGATCTCTATAGACAAGCTACTAAACTTTCCTGCTATTAAGGTGTTTAAACCTAACCACTTATAAACTGGACAGCTTGGTATTTCTTTTGGCTTAGCAGCGCCTTGAAAGAATTATTGTGAAGCTGAGGTTGCCTCAAACTGGAAAGGCTTGGAAACCACTGCAGCATCGGAGAATTCAAGACTGCAAAGATCATGGTGCGATGCAGTTACGTCATAGAAACACTGCATAATGAAATGCTATTAGTTTTTAAATCTAAAAACAGTCACACATTTTGTCCACAAGAAAGTATGCACAAGATGCATGAAATACTAAAAATATTTCCCTCTATCTAATGTTATGGTTAGACAACATTCAGATATTTCAGTTCAAACTATTTCAAGAATAGAGACTACAGACAGAAGACATTCAGTGCTAAAAAGTCATTTTGTGTAAAGCATAGGTAGAATTACATGTGTCCCATCACATATAAACTGTCAGGAACACATAAACATGGACCCCTCAGGCAGTTCTTATCATGCAACTTTATTCATACGCCCTGATGAACAAGCAGCACACATTAATGAATAAGGGGTCCATTTCAACAAGGCCATTATCATTCTGAAAGCAGAGCAACGGCTTGTTTCAGCTAGGTTTAATGTACTACTAATGTGTTTAATAAAGCACAAAACAGCAGGAGAGCGTAAATAAGCTCTGAACGGCCTTTTTACATTTATATTGCTAAAAAAAAAGATGATTCGTTATTTTTACCATACTACGTGGTGGTGAAAAAGTGACATAGTTGTTTGTAATCAGCCTCCTATAAATCCAACATAATCATTTTGGGCCGTATTCAGAGGTCCGTGTTTAGATCAGGCCGCAAATATACGCAAGGATGGAGCAAGGATCACTCACCAAAACCCCAGTCACTCCCCTTGCTAATCCGTGATCTCAGACACTTACGCCTCCATAGACCAGCTGTAACTTTCCGTGTTCTGTCCTGTGCCTATATGTCCTCCGTCCGTGCGTATCTTTATAATCGCGCCACTTTTCATCATTGAAATGCCTCCCCGCACATTTATATGTAAATTCTTCCGTGCGGATATTTACGTGGCAGATCCGGAAGTATGTGACACCATGCGATTCACAAGTCCGTTCGCGAGGCACTTCCGTGCGTATAGTCTACGTGAACTCCGTAAAAAAAGTTACTACGCATGCGCAGTTTAAACGTACCTAAAAATACGCACAGAGCTGCCCGAAAAAACGGATCTCTGAATACAGCCCTTTGATTGCACGCTCTGGAGGATGAGCAAAAGACAATAAACGGGCCACATCCAGACTTCGTAACAATAGAGGATTTACATACATCGGACCGGATCCAGACCCCCACATTTATTCCTTACATGCGGGGGGTTGAAAGTCCGCACGGAAGAGGAGACTGCACTCCCTGTCACTCCCCTATCTCATGTGGGGGTCTGGACACTTACTTGTTTAGAGCCTTACCTTCTGAACTTGCTGTTCCCTGCCCGTTCATTTCCATGCCCTGTACAGTGGGGATTAGGCATGCGGAAGTAAAGAGCTGACCCCTTCATCGCAAATTCTAACGTACAGAACCGAATTCCGTATGTTAGAAGTTGTTACTCGTCAGGGACTTAAGCAAGAGACTTGCGCAAATCCACTGACTTCCTTAATTGTGGATCCAGCTCACCATACATGTAAATCCCCTATGTGCTTAAAGGTCACCGCACACAAACCATGCGTATGAGATGTGCATGGTGTGTGGGCTCTGATGTTTAAATTGTACAGTACGGGTTTGGCTGCGACCTTATGTACAATCCAGTATTCTGCCCGCACTTTTCAATCTCCTACGCACATAGAAGAGCAGGGAGTGCTCCCGTTCTGGAGGCTAACGTACAGAATCTGTGTGGATCTGGTCCAAAGTTAGTAAGTTACTTTCACTAATAACACAGCACATTTGTAAAATGAAGGCAAAAGCAAATATATATGTGTGTGTGTGTGTGTGTGTGTGTGTGTGTGTGTGTGTGTGTGTGAAGCTCACTTGAGAGTCCCTGTAATACATCTCATACTGGTGTATCATCTGGCGACTGATCTGGCTGCCATGGTACACCACGGTATTCATCTCTGTCCATGTCCGAAACTCCCGCTCCCAGTTGGTGATTGTGGATAGTGGGGCAATAATGAGGAAGGGTCCTCGGATTCCCATAAAGAAAATCTCGGAGAGGAAGGTGATAGACTGGATTGTTTTACCAAGGCCCATTTCATCTGCCAGGATGCAGTTCTTCCTACAGTGTGAGAAAAGGTATATTCATTATTAGTCATCTCTGTGATGCAGCCAACTCATGTGCATGCTCTATACATTTACTGTATCTCACCTGTTGTACCAGTTGAAGAGCAGCCAGTTCATGCCCTCCAGCTGATACTCCCTTAGCTGGTTGTTATTCTTGTATGTGCGAGAACGCTCTAACTTTTGCCAGCACTCAGAAGATGGCCGCTCCTAGGAAGAGACAGGAATTGAAGGAGTGTGGTGAAGCACACACATAAATGGGCATGAATAGCAAATGTTCTTTCAGTTTTATAATAAAGTTTTGTGACTTGAAACCTACTTATAAACTCAATAGTATCTGTCCTGCAAAACACAGATTTGCATAATAAGTAATGAAACAACCCACAGTATTGTTCAAGTTATCTTAGGATATGTCACTTCATGGACATTAGGTCTGTCTTAATGACATGTGTAGATATCATCCAGCTAAATGTTTTCATACAATAAAGAAGGGTACACACTTCCTGTCCAATTCACCCTCCAACCAACCAGTTAGTCAGACAGACAACAATAGATCGCCCATTACATCCAATCCTGGTCAGGTCCAAAGATTTTTAAACCCACTTTAAAATCAGAAGACCCAACTGCCAACCACCCAACAAATGGACAAGTGTGTGTGCTCATGTGACTGCGTTTCATGTTACAGATAGAATGGTATAGTGTGTTACTGATAATGGCAGTGGTGCTGGACATTCTCTATCCTGTGTGTATGTTACAGATAGAATGGTACAGTGTGTTACTGGTAATGGCAGTGTTGCTGGACATTCTCTATCCTGTGTGTATGTTACAGATAGAATGGTATAGTGTGTTACTGGTAATGGCAGTGTTGCTGAAAATTCTCTATTCTGTGTGTATGTTACAGATAGAATGGTATAGTCTGTTACTGGGTAATGGCAGTGTTCTTGGGGCAATTCCTTTCCTTTGTTTCTGTTGCTAGCATATTACCCCCTGGCCTTTCATGCACCTGTTTGCATTTACATTTAAATCGATTGAGCAACTTTCACTTTGTACATAGTCTTTGAGGTTGGTCTTACGAACAATGAAGAATGTGTACAGCAAGGTGATCATTTCAGCTGATGCAGTCAGTGGTCAGTAATATTTGACAGGTGTGTCATGGATTGGGTGTTGCATTTGCCACCTTGATCTGCTGTAGGATTGTGTTAACAGTCTGGTGGAGTTGTAACTAAAGAGGATTGAACAAGTGTGTACCCAACTTTATTAAGATTAAATGATCCTTAAACATTTTTTTCCTCGATAGACAAGTAATGAATGATTACTTTGTAGTCTTTGTGGGTGTGCATATTGTTGCAACAAAGGTTGATGTGAACTATTTCTAAAAGATCCACAGAAAATTAAAGAGCGGTCTTATGAG
>WWET01000055.1:711052-735770 GCA_011038615.1 Limnodynastes dumerilii
GAGCGGTATTATGAGGGCATCATCATGCTGGTCAAGACTAGAATCGCTAATGTTTTGCAAAGCTTAAGTGTCACATAAAGTAATACTATATTGACCTCACTTCCAATTGAATAAACCTTTTTTTCTTTTTAATTCCTCTCACACAGAGTTTATCTCACAACGCATACAAGGAACATACAAAAGTGCAAATTACCGTTACAACGTTCTCTGGTAGAACTTGCAGGGCTTCAAACTCCTTGATTTTAACCGGATCCACATCCTCCTCCAGCTCCCAGGTGCTCTCTTCATAGGACAGCGAGCACCATTTTACCAGGTAATGTGTCACCTCCTGTATGTGTAACATTAATGTGAGCAATCACTTACTTCCAACACTGGTACTGAGCATGGCCCTGTACCCAAGAATATACAGTTCCTGGGACCTCTGACATGAGTTTTATGATACAATTTTTATCCCTCAAGGTATCCTGCAAATATTATAGAGTATGTATTATAGACATAATTAGCGCTACTTAATGAGGATTAAAGCCCCCTTACCTCTCCTGTGTCAGAGTCTTTTGTATGAGCCACTTCTAGAACTCTGTCTACCTCCACATAGTCTGGATTAAACATATCTTCATCTGGCTGAGGGAGACAAATAAACAGATTAGTCAACCAATATTTTACTACAGACATAGGGCTGGATCCAGACTTAAGAAGGGGCTTCAAATTAAGAAAGGAAAGTTACTCCTGGGCTAAACCATGTTGATTGCAGGGGGAGTCATATTTCATCTGTCGCAAATAGTATTAGAGTTGAGAGGTGATGTTTCCTATCCCAAGTCTAAATAACAGTGTGATAGTAAAGCTGGTCACTATCTGTGTGCAGTAAACAATTCAAAGATATATCCCTGCATGCAAAGAATACAAGTACCTTGACTCCCCCTGCAATCAACATGGTTTAGCCCAGGTGCAAGTTTCCTCTCAATTTCAAGCTCTTCTTAAGTCTGGATCCAGCCCATAGCTCTTACTCTATACGTGTCAACCCCTTTATGTTCATAGATATGCACAGGGCATTACACCTTTGCCTATTGTTTTTTCATAAAGAAAACACTTGTTTGTAAATTCTAACCTAGAAATCAATTATCGCAGTAAGACGAGAAAACAATCTGGATGCATTAACTTTGGTTAGTGCAGATCTGCATTTTGATAAGTATAATCTTCCTGCATCAGCTTTATATAAGCTTGAACTTGCGCTATAAAGCTTTGTGGATCACTATTTGCCTGCATTCTACTGCTCACAATCTACCCGTCACATGTCTTCCATCACTGAACAGGTCACACCCTTGTACAAACATTTGTGACAACACTCTCCTGTAATATTCACACTCCTGTCTATCCCCCCCACTGATTGGCTGCAGAGACCTCTCAAATCTCAGCAGGAGATCTGATTGGCTGGTTGTCGGAGAAAACTTTGACATCCTAGACGGAGTTTCTATGAATGCATAATTATTGACAAATACAGTAGTAATATATTCAGAAAAGCTCTGCATCTCTTGTAGAATGGAGAGCTTGCATTACTTTACTACTGCTGTACTTGCCACTAATTATGAAGTCAGAGAGTTGGGGAAATTCTAACCTGGAGGTGGAGGTACCGGGTCGGATAACTGGACCCTAGGCGATATATTGGATCCAATATATTTTAAGAAGGTCTAAAGATCATGTTATCTGACTTAAAAGGTTTTTATCCCAACACTGCAAGGAAAAAAAAAACAAAAAACTGACCATTCACTAAAGCGATTTCTGGCCCGATCACTCAACAACCGGATGATCGAACCAATAACCACTTTACTGTATGCTTAATTTAAGACTAGATATATATAATGTCACAGAGAAAAATGTTTTATGATAATGAAGTCATGATATCTAATTTTGTTACTATAATGGCATCAATATAAAATGCATAGACTGCCCCCCTCCTCATTTCAAAAAGCATATTGCATGTGCATTTAGTACAGCTATTACAATGGTACACGTTCTACACAATATAATTTGCCAGGAAATAATAAAGTTTCATTATGTGTAGCTTGGAGTAGAGATGTAAGGTTATTAATGATCCCGGACTCACCAATATCAAGGGTTTTCATAAAATATCAGACAAAAACATTACACACAGAAAGAAATGGACTGTAATAGAGGAAGACCTGAAACGGGACATAACTGATTGGGAAATTTGGGGAGGAATACATTTACAGTAGTGATTTGTGGTACAAGTTAAGTTGCAGTATAATTGTATAATGAAAATTAATATGCCAGAAAGACAGAATATTGGTTGTGGTTATTTAGGAGACTATATGGCCCTTTTGGTGTTTGGTGAAAGTTTTGTAAATGTTTATATGAACTCTGCTCCTCTGTAAAATAATGGAGGTAACCAAGAGGTCAGGAAACAGACTAAAACTGCGAGAAGCACAAACACAGAGGCTCAGATTCTGACATAGTAACACCAGACAAAGGAACTCCGTGCCGATTCTGTGCTGTATGGAGTTCTCTGTATGGGAGGTGGACCCACACACTATGCATACCAGGTATGTGTGGAATGTGCAGAATACCAAAGGTAAGTATCTAGCCATGGATTTAACATCCAGCCATAGGAGAGCAGGGGGAGTGCCCTGATCTCCTAAATGCAGAGTTTAGGAGCAAAAAATATGTACATTTGTATCCGCGACACAGGCAAACACATGGATTTACTAATTAAGGGCTGGATCCAGATCAAGAAGGAGCTTGAAATTTAGAGAGGAAATTTATTCCTGGGCTAAACCATGTTGATTGCAGGGGAGTTCTAGTTCATTTGTTGCAAACAGTATAAAGCTGGCCATACACTAGAGCGATTATCGTCCCGATCACCCAAATATCGGGTGATCAGGCAAATAATCGCTCTAGTGTATGGTCCAGATCAATTTTTGAAACGCCAAATAAACGCACCAGAAACGTTCTGTACGATTATTTGATCTTTCAGCATGTTTGATTTAAATCGTGAGAAAGCTCCAGATATTTTAAGGGAGCCAATCATCAAGCTGAATGGCTCCATGTTCTTCAAAGCTGCTGCTGCTTTATATCTATGTACAAAGCTGCTCTGACAGCTCTGAATTATTCATTCCAAGCTGTCAGAGCTGCATAGCACATAGTTATACAGCAGTGTCTGTTGCAGGGAGTAGTACAGACAGGGAATAGCCTTAATCGCGCTGTGTGAAGCGCGGATTCGGCTGATTCTTGTCTGTACTACTCCCTGCAATAGCCACTGCTGCATATCTATGTACTATGCTGCTCTGACAGCTTTGAAGGCATAATTCAAAGCTGACAGAGCAGCTTTGTACATCGATATGGAGCGGCACCGAGAGCCCTGCCTCCCCCCCTCTTCTGCTAGGATTATCGGTCCCAGCAGAGGAGGTGTATAGTGCCGATAACAGGACATTTCCCTAGCGGGATATCGTCCCGTTTATCAGGCCACCCCCTGCTGGGACCGACAATCATCCTAGTGGATGGCCACCTTTAGAGTTGAGAGGTAATGTTTCTTATCACAAGTCTCAATAACAGTGTGATAGTAAAGCTGGTCAGTATCTGTGTGCAGTAAGCAATTCAAAGATATATCCTACATGCAAAGAATACAATTATCTTCACACCCCTTAAATCAACATGGTTTTGCCCAGGTGTAACCTTCCTCTCTTAATTTCAAGCTCCTTCTTAAGTCTGGATCCAGCCCTAAATCCCAGTGGTGCTCAAACAGATTAACTGGAGCCCAAGTCTTAATGCACTCAGACTTCTCAAATGTCATGATGCAGCGAGTAATTCAAGTTTGACAATCAAGGGTCCCCAAAAGCAGATTCACCAAACCAGATTTAGTCCCCAAATTGGCACAATAAGCTGTAGAGCACACGTCGCTGACCTCAGTGAAAATATGTTTCATCTGCGCTTGTTTGTTCCGAAACCGCTTGATTTTCTGCTGGATCCTTGGATCTTTTTCAAGATCTTCCAGAGTAGCCCACTTACAGTGAAGATAGGAACTGAGAGAGACAGCAAAGCAGCCTTTACAAAGAATCCCTTCAAACAGCTTACACTCCATGCACAGAACAACAGAAAACAATTATTTACATACACCAATAAATCAATAACATCTGCGGAATGCTTTTATTTATATTTACACCACACACCATAAACATCTAAACGTCTTCTGACTCCTTCTTTGTAGTCTAGCTCTCAGGGAAAGGTCTTAACATAAAAAACCTGTGGCTGATTTTGGTTGCAATCATTTGACTGAACGGACAAATTTCAGCCACACTGCGGACCGTGTTCATAATTAACAGTTCCGCATCTAACTCAAACTCACTCTTCCAGCCCCTAACCCACCCCCCCCACACGCCCCTAACCCCCCCCCCCCACACTGTTTTTAGACACCTTATGGCACTTAAGAGTGCCATAGGGCTACCTTATCTAACCATGCGTAGATTCCTTCTTAAGAAGACTACCCACTGACCTTTCCTCTCCCCACCTCCCCGGCTAATCTTAATCCCTCCCCCTGCCACTTCCTAATCACTCCCTGAGGCGGTATTACACCGCCTCTTTCTACTTTAACTACTTTGTGCGGTCTTTAAAGACCGCATGGGGGCAACCTATGTACCTAAGGAAAACAAAAAGTGTGGGGATAACCATGGATGCGTCATGCGATGTAGGAGGAGCTGCCGGGCCACACCACCCGACGCGCGTTTCGCCCAACAGGCATTGTCAAGGGCGAAACACACGTTGGGTGGTGTGGCCCGGCAGCTCCTCCTACATCGCATGACGCACAGCGCAACACGGAAGTCATTCAGCGCGATCACTGCTCTGACTGCCGGATACGTGTTTTTCTTTTTGTTTGTTTTCTTTACAGGGGACGCCGCTCTGCTAGAGATTAGAGTAGGGAGAGAAACTGCGCAGAAGCGCGTCCTTGCGGGCACTATCATTTGGGTAAGGGTCTCCCCGTTATCTCATCAGATTAGTGAGCGACGTCCTCCTGCAATACAAGGTAGTATACGTACCTCTGTCAGTATCTGAATTTCGCATGTTATGCCTGTTATACGCATTATATTGGATGTGAAGTGTTATGGAAATATATGTATTGCTGTCTATTTCGCCTATTAGTCTTAGCCTATTTTAATAGATTTATGAATAAAATTTGAGTTTTTAATTTATGCAGCGCTGTCTTGGCTCTATATTGAGAGTGCACCCCTGAACCCCCTAAGTGGGAGTTAACCTTTTCAGCCCTGGTTATACCCACACTTTTTGTTTTCCTTTTGTCTAAATTTCAATAAGGGTATGTGTGTAGCACCTCAGTCTCTGCGATATATATACATTTGATTTATCTCAGGCTTAGTGCGGTACTTTTTCAATCTATGTACCTAACTGGAACGTAGATAGCGTGAATTACCTACTACGCATACATAGCAGACCATTTAATAAATATACGCACATAAGAAGCAGAATCTTCTTAGGTGTGAATACGGGCCCGTATCTCTGAATGTAGATAGAGCTACATAATTAGGGCCAGCAGGGCAAATAGGGGGCCACTTGTCAGCTGTATAATGACCTCACACACGGTCACACAATATACACTCTGATTAGCAGTTCCCAGAATGAATAACCTGGAGTGGACACGCTCTTAAGATGTATGGTAAACAAGAAGAAATAACAAAAAGTAAAAAAACAAGACACGTTGGAACAACAAGGTCTGACCATATACAGGGAGCACTAAACAATAAGACCTTACGTGGTATGAACACAGTTAATTAACATTTGCTTAAGTGTGTCCTTCTAGCCAAATGTATTCTTATTTTTCATACAAATACATGAAACAGGTACAAGTGACATACAAATTTCTGTACTTGACATAAAATTCCTCCACCTCCATTGGCATCCCTCCAGGAGTGAACTGAAAGACAAAGGAATGGTATAGTCTCAGTTATTAGAATGTTATATTACAGTCGATCACAATGATTACATATTGATAAATTGGCTAATATAACAGATGCATCCATTACATAGATGAAAAAAAGCTTCAGGATGTTATCAGAAGGGTAAAAAAAATGTAATTTCTCATTTAAATGTAAAATAAAAAGTTAGAGAACAACTATGCACGGAAGCAACCAGCTTTCTTACAGAACGCAAATATTAGTCCAGCAAGTGCACATTTAGAAAAGCCTTCATGTAAATGTTTCCATGTTGACATTACAAGTTGCACCCAGACCTGTTTCTGGGTGGCACAGTATCCGTTGTCTGAGCTGGGCATGGTCTGATATAACGAAGGACAGAGGACTGGACAGGCCATTTCCGCACTCAGAAAGGCTTAAATACACGGTGGTTACACATCAGCATGCAGTATGAATGATTCTGAACAGTAGCCAATGCTGACAGCAAGACGCAATGACCCGCCATGTCTATAGCGTGTACAAATGGCGGATGGTGGGAAGTATTTACATCATACAGTAAGAGTTACGAACAATCCTGTATTCTGAACGAGCCCATTATGCGCAGGGAGGTGTGCGTAAAGGTGAAGGCAGGGGTTAGGGAAGTTTCGTACTTGCCAGGGGAGCGCGCCACCCTCACACACATAGAATATGGGATCATATTTGGGGTACATTAGCCTCCACTGTGGAGACTGGATCGGGTCCAAAGCCATGTGCAGTCACAGTTGAACAGGCTGCGATGTTCTGTGAATAATTGGGGCAGGGCTCATTGTATTCTGAATATTGCAAGCTATTAGGCTTTGGATTTTTAAGTTTACATAACAAACATGGAAGCTAAGCTCCTGCCACACTACAAATCCTTACTGCAATGCAAATGCCAGCAGACCCCTATAACCTAGAAGCAAGCCTAGAACAGAAGAATATAAAGTGCTGTATAAAGGGTTTCCCCTGCATTCTGCATATTGTCATTCATCTGTATTTGTCGCTTCTTTGCAGTGGCCATCAGAACGTATTGTGTCATGTGCAAAGCAGTCTAAAGTACATCTATCTGTTCATCAAACATAAAAATCAGAGCACTAATTGCACAAGATACCCCTACACAGACCCTGAAGCAATATAATGTGCTTAGAGGAAACATAATTAATTGATTGGATTCCATCTGTGTAAAATTATTGAGTTTAATTGACTTGAAAATAAGCGTTTAGTGCATTGCCAAAGAAAAGCATGATCATTAAAAGAAAGAAATAAAAAATGTAAAAAGGACATTAAAATGAAATGCAAGAAAAGTTCACTGAAGAGCAACAAGCAGGAGGAGGATAGAAGATTTGACATCCAATTTTAATGTCCCCTGGAGCAATGTCAAGTGAACCATGAAGGAAATGCCCTTACAGCAAATCTGTCTACAAGAGACCATCCTGCAAAGAAGTCAATCCATTACTATGACCTATGACAACTTCCCAGATAAATGAATTGCCAATGCACCGGTTACTGTCTTAAGGTAATGGAACTTTCTCCTTCCAACTAGCTCTTTGAGAAAATTCACAGGTATCTTCATCCCACAGAGTATATATGATAGACCTCTATACAAGGTGAGGGCACTTTCTATGGTCTCAACAGACTAAATCTACACAATAATAGAACAGATCAACGGACAGAATACGATCAAAACAGACCTTCTATTTGGATTACTTGTGCTCATCAGGACATCAGTGTATTTAGAAGGGAGATGTGGACATTGTATAGTGTTGTTAAACTTTCTGCCATCAACACTAGGGTCCGGACTCACAGTTATGTAGTTTGCGTCTTACGTACGTTGTTTTAAGAATTGAGCTACTACACATGCGTAGCAGTTTATTTACACTATCTATGTACCATTTCTGTACGTAGATTGCGTAAGCGCGGTCTTAGACATAGATAGCGTAAACAAGCTACTACGCATGCCTAGTAGCTCAATTCTTAAAACAACGTACCTAAGACCAAAACTACATAACTGTGAATCCGGACCCAACACTGTGCACTATATGCAGATCAGCAGCATAACACTCCCTGCTTCATGGACTAGAAAATGGGTCAAGCTAAAGGGCAAAGCACATACCACCAAGGTTATCTTTTTGGAGGAAACATCACTGGAACCTAGGTCTCGGGAGACTATTTATTTCTGCAGCATTATAACGTCACACAATAGGAATAGCCACAATAAAGTAGCTTTATTACAAAATAATTTATATGTAGCCCTGAGGATTCAAGCAACACGGAGACCTGCAGAGAACAGCAGCAACTGTCACTAACTGTCACTAATGGGAATTCTACTACATGAAGTAATAATATAAAGTGTAAAACACGCCTAAAGCGGAATATATTTATAACTATTGTAGATCTCAGATGTCATTCTGTGCAACATGCTATGAAAATTTTTACAGGCTAATAGCAAACATGGGGTGTTTGGACCAGATCCAGACCTTCGCCAAAGGGGCGTTTTACCAATCGCTAGGATATTAAGGGCGTGTGCCATTCCCAGTACGGATCTTTATCCAGACTGGGAGTGTTCTGGATAACGGCGCAGCACATGGCAGCATGCCAACAGCTTGTACGCTAAGTGGGAGGGGGGGGGTATGCAAATACTACATGAGGGCAGGCTAAGCTCCTTACTATCCTGACTTCATATGTATTCTCTTATATGAGGACACAGTGCAAGGTTTACAGTAGGGTCTGCTGGCGAAATTCCTTGCGAGTGAGGGGACTGGCCTTAAATTATGGAAGTCTGCGCTCATCTGGCATTTTAAGTCTGGGCTGTTACATGACAATGCTGCCAAGTTTAATACTTTCTGCACAGAGGAGCGGCTCCTAACACCTGAATTCATCTTCATTGCCACACGTTTGGGCTGCATTTGTCCGCTTTTGTGTTTTGTGCATGTGGACACATCGGTGCTGCCCAATCATAATGCATTCCACTCCATTTAGACTTAAAGGCGATGACACTTCTGACAGCTACTGAGAGACGGTCCAGGTTGCACTCATAAGTGGGCGAGGTTTGGTATTGCAACGTATGGTATAGATGTGTCACCGCTTTGCCGACCAATCCAAACTCTAGCACCGCTGCCATTTTCTGTTTATGAGACAGAACACTTAGGACAGTTACGATGGTTAGACGTCCGTTGATATGAAAGGATAATAGAGCGATCATGCAGACTTATGGATACAGCGGCCCTGCCACTGCAAATCCCCCACACATCAGATAATTGCAGATCCAAATCAAATCAAAGTGGAGTGAGGATCAAAGCATTATTAAAATGATCATAGATAATATATATATTTTATACAACAGGACCATCAATGTACAGACAGGAAACAAGGTTCCATTACAGTATGATATTGACCATTAACATATGTATCAGCATTGTCAGTGCTGAACCTCTTGCCAATTGGCCAATGCTATATCGATTTTTAATTGGTCAGAACTGGACCGCTTGCTAATCTGTCCACACATGCCGGAACGCAGAAATGACTAAAGTGAATACAAATATAGTCCAGGCACCATGGAACAGCAGACCTTAATGACACCCATTACTGACAGCACAAGATAAAAGCATAGACAGAAATGACGGACACAAGAAAAACAGAGCAACTTACCTCTTTCTGAACTACCCTTGAAGACAGGATCCTTTCTATTATGTTAGCATCGTCTTCGGGTGGTTCCTGAAGTATAGATTTAGAGAGAACATAAGAGTTGATGACATCTGAACCCTATTCCACATATACATCGTTTCAACTGTCCATTAACAGCACTTTCAAATACACCAAACTGATAGGTCTGTCCCTCTCACACTAAATATATAAGATCCGCTGGCATTACCCAGCTTTCCGCTACATATGTAATAAAATACTAACAGATCCACTGAGAACTCTTATTTTCTTTACATTGTTTAAGGCAGCAAATTATCACACTATCTGTAAAAACAAATATGCTACAAGAGCTGTGTGCAGAAACGTTTCCCCTGCAGGATGTTATTGGATGGGAAGATACACATTAAGGAATGCAACGTGACTCTTCACAACACTTGAGGCATGTCAGGTAATGTTTGTGTGCACTTGGGAGAGCTTTGGAATGTCTTGGGATACTAGGAAACACAAAACTGTATGGATGATACCTCTGGTTATCCTATTAATACATGAACCTATGACCTTCAATCCTGCAGTCTGTGGGCCATCTGAGCCCATCTTGGCATAACCCATTAGAGAGGGAATGGAGATGGAAGGGAAATTGTGTGTGTAGCAAGTAAATACTGCCTAAAATGTAGTTTTAGTACATATATAAAATGATAACAATAGGACGAACAACAACGTTTCTTTTAAGGATTGTTTTTTCCCCGGGTTGTGCCCCAGTTTCCAGCACCAAATTTAATTTACATGGATCATTGATAACTGGGGACTATACACAAATAAACACAACATACTGATAGGTTTAGTAGTAGCCATAAAGAGAAATGCTCCTACAGACAATCTCTGTGTTGCAGAGGGCACCCTGGCAGAGCTTCACCCAGTATAAGGAACATTTGGAAACACTGGTGACAATGGGCCTGATCCAGAACAACGCTTCAAAGCGAATTTACGCGTGGTGGAGACGTAAAATTGCTGTTTTGTAGGTACTGCGCATGCGCACCATAGAAAATACGCACATTAACGTAGCGTAATTGTAAACGTATGGGCCATTCACGTATGTGTCACGTAAATACTTACGTGTGGGCGTGCCAATTTTACGTGCGTCCAAAATATGTCTGAAATACGTGAAGTAGGCGGGGGTTGTATTTAAAGTGTACAGTATGGGCGTGCTTAGCTGCGTAAATTCGTTCAGCCCATACGTACGTGTGCGTATGACTGCGGTTACGTTGGAAAAAGTTAAGGTAGGGTTTGGAAAGCGTATCTTGACAAAATACGTATGTGCAAGGGGTGTGCCAAGGGGAGTGTAGCGAAGTTACGCACACGAAAATACGCTACGCGAATAAACGTACGGCAAACGTAGTTCTGGATCTACCCCAATATAAGTAAAGAATGCGGGACGGTAATGGTTCATGGTAATCACATAGTAGTCATAATGAGCATAAGAAAAGCTGTGCTTTATTTATTCTTAATTGGACAGTTCAATGCTCCCGGCTGTGCCTTACCTCAGCCTGCCAGGCCAGTGTGGAAGCAGACAGTGCAGACGCTCTCCCAGCGCCCAACACAGCGATCGTTTCCCCATCGTCATCTACCACTTTGAAATCAAGGTCTTCATTATACTTCCTGCGCTTCACCTGTCGCCCCGACCTTCGTTTCTGTAGAGAACGTAGAACATAAAGTGTTCGGATGGTAAGCACGTAACAGCTACAGATAGTACAGCAACCAACACCACACATTGTGAATGCGTAGGTACTCCATGCAAGTGTTTTGCTTGCGTGTACACAAAAGTCACATATCAGAACACACTACAAGCAGCGGGACGTTAGAACCCGCCATGTGTACTGGAGAGATATTTAAATCTTACAGTAAGGTCTCGGTTAAGCATTTCTGTAGGATCCTTCATTACGCCCCAGGCCCATTTTACGCTGGGCGTGTGGGTAAGAGCTTAGGCAGCAGTGGCGTGTGTGTGAGTGGAGTGTAATATAGCACATGGAATGTAAGATCTCACAGACATTATTCTTCCACCACAGAGGATTTATGAGCGTATGGTGTACTTAAACCTGGATCTGGCCCATATCATAAAATGCCTATGTCGTACACACAACATTCAGCGCTCATAGGAAAGGTTTTGTGTGATCTGATGCCATTGTTTAGCCTGTGGCACCATTCTATAGGGCACGCCTGTATGTACCTGGCTGTCCAGAGACTCGGTTGACTCTTCGGTGCTCTGAGAGTTCAGCATGGACATCTCACTCTCCAGGCTCTCGTCACACAGTTCAGCTTTCCTCTTTCCTTTCTTCTTTTTCTCTACTGGAGTTGGTCCCTGTTCTTTGCTGTAGGGTAGTAAAAAGGATAAATGGCCGTATAGTAACACCCACACATATTCTATAGTAGGTCACCATCATTGTCCCTAATGGACAATGTTACTAGAACAAGTGGTTTGTTTGGCTGATATTTCATGGCCCTGAACCACAACCCGATACTCCATTAAGTACCACCTGCACAGAAGAATGAACGTGCCAACAATCACTCACTAAAACAACATTGGCGCCCATATTGCTTGTTCCTGTCTAGTACAGGACAATGGGAGAATTGGTTGAGGTGGTTTACAAGCAAACTTATGGCAGGTATTTCATAATGTTACCATATGCCATCGGGTGTAAGTCGCTGCCTCGAATGGTTCTTTTTCGAAAGGGCATCTTTCTCCTTACAGAGAAGCAAACATTCAAGGGAAGAAAGAAGATGCTGCGTCGAATGACGAGTATAAATCTAACCTCAACCCTTACTCTAATCTTTACCTTCACCCCTCCCTGCAGCCTATCCCTGGCATACTTACCCATACATAAAAAAAAAAAATTCACCGTAGCGCTATCAAAATAGAGAAAATGAACGCCAACCGATTCCATGTTGCCTTCCATCTGAACACAAACTAGACAAACTTTTTACAAAGGTGGGAAATTGCAATAAAAACATAGGATATGGATGCAATGATTCCTTGCACTGCACTTCTGAACATGTGCATTGACTTGTTTGCTTTCCAGCTCTCCACTGTGACAGACATCTCATTATTTCCTTAAGCGGAGGATACACTTATCCAGTTCCTATCCAATCTGACCTCCAACCGTCCAGTTGGCCAGATATTGGATAAGTGACCTCCAATCCTGGCCGTGTCAAATTATCTTTAAACCTGCTTAAAAAATCATCATCGTCAATCATCTGACCAATTTACAAGTGTGTAAGCGCCGGTAACAATTTGTTTAAGTCTTTCTCTGCCATCATTACAGAAACTAACGTGTTTTGGGGGAGAACCGATCATCAGTGGAAATTGTTACCCACAGGTGAGGACATTTTAAAGTGTTTTAACCGGCTTTATTGTTTTATCAGTACTCCATGGCAGCTTACATAGGTAATACTTTAATTAGTCCTAATGATCATGTAGCCATAGGACTATAACTGAAGGCTACGTTGATAATCACTACAGGAGCACATATATCCGATTACAAATGGAGGGGGTTAAACATATTTACTCTCACTGTAAATGACTTCATGCAGGACCAGTTTCTGGCACATAAAGGATTGAGGCTTTATCCTTAATCCAAACAGGAACCATGTGTGATGAAGTCCACATACACACAAGTGTTATACCATTCTTTCCTTTCCCCGTTCCATTTATGACAAGGAAGGGAGGAGATGGAAGCAATCACATAATGATATCATTGAGAGACACGGAATCAGTGCACAAATAACAAAAATAAAAAGGAATATATACAAGAATAAAGGTATAAAAAAAAATAAAAAAAAGTCTTCGGTAGTGAGCTAGCATCTCCACAGAGGTATCAGTGACGTCTATGTGAAAAGCTGGCAATGACAAGTGACTGAGTGACAACACAGTCATCGGCTAAAGGCAGGACACAGACAATAAGATGATCAAAATTAGTGAAGACAGCCCCCAACAAAGTGGTAAAATAAAGCCACAGAAAGTTATGAATTATGCTCATATACTTTTACTAAATAAAAAAATCTATATTATAAAAAATATCACATATTTACAATGAGCATATAACCGTGTACATCAATAATAACATAGCAATCAATCAATCAACTGCTGATTGACCCGAGTATTGTATAGCGCACAGGGTGGATCAATTTGTGGGAACTCTGACAAAAATAATCTGATAACTTGATCAGGCTGCATAAGGACACTGGGTTTATCCCACTGGAGTTGGCACAGAGTCGAGGGGATAACAGGCCCTGATTATTGGCCAGTGTGTGGTCACCATGTAAGGTCGCATAGTATGTGGACTATGAAATTTTCCAGCATTCTTGGCAATTAATGTTCTGCGCAGTTACATTGAACAGGAAATCGATTACATTCTATTAAACACTTCTATTACCATAACGGTTTAATCCTTCATTTAAATAGACAAGCATGTCTTCTCTAAACACATAGGGGCGTATTCAGAGATCCGTTTTCACGGCGAGATTCGACAAATCTACGTTGATTATCCGCTCGTAAGTCCAGTAGGCGCAGACCTTTGAATCGCCCGTGGATATGTACGCACGGATCTCCCACGTGGAAATACGCACATGGGAATTTAAATAAAAATGGGCGGGGGGAGGCATTTTAATGAAGGAACTTGGGCGCAACTAGCACGAAACACACGCACGGAGGACACATACACACGCAACTGCACACGGAACGAAGTGGTCTATGGAGGTGTAAGTTACGAGAGCACGGATTTGCGAGGGGAGTGTCAGGGGTTTTGGTGGGTGTTCCTGGCTACGTGCGTGCGTTTATTTGCGATTGCGATTGTAAACGCATTTCTGAATACGGCCCATACTGCACAGGACAGTCCCTGAAAATCCCAAAATAAAAAGGAGAAACTAATGAAGGTACAGTCAATGAACTGTCTTAAACAGGACTGGCCAACCTGTAGTTTTAAAACTACAAATCCCAGCATGCTTTAGCTGCATAGGTAAAGCTGCTAGATGACAAAGCATTCTGGGTCTTGCAGTTTCACAACACCTGGAGAGCCACAGGTTGGCTAGGCCTGCTGTAAAAGCATAGAACATGAGGCTAATGTCCTCTAGCAAGGATTATTACGCTTGCACTAGTCTCACCTTTTCTTGGATTTGGTTTTAGGAACCGTGTCAGAATTAGCCTTCTTCTCTTTTGGAGGCTTCGGCTCCCTCGGTTTCCTGGGTTTTTTCGGCTCCTTGGGGTTCTTCGGTTGCTTGGGTTCCTTGGCCTCTTTGGGCTCCTTCACCTTCTTCGTTTCTTTCACTTTCTTGGGCTCCTTCTTCTTCTTTGGTTTGGTCTCCTTTTCCTCCCCCTGCTCCTTTTTTTTCCGTTTTTTCTTCACGCCTGTCCCGCCCCCTCCACTGTCCTCCATCCCGTTAAGATTGGTTACCGTGCCCAGTTCACAGTCCTGTTCAGTGTACAGGTCATTCTCCGACAGGAGCCGGGAGGGGGTGTCCAAAAGGGTTACAGGGTGGAAATCTTCAAGACTAGATTCGGAAAAAGGGGCGAGGACTTGGCGTTCACAGGATATTGAGGCAGTGGACATTGGTGAAAAGTTAAGTGCTTTCCGGTTAGAAAGCTACAGAGAGAAAAGAAATAGAACATTTTAATATCATTCTAAACATGTGCAACATCTAACAATGCAGACAGCACAGTAACCCATTGCTGCATTTGTGTACTATTGAAAACTACCTGTGCTCATTACAACCAGTAGCAAATGCCATTATAACACAAAATATACTACTACACACTTTGGCACCAGAAAGTGCCTTACAACACTCTCCAGGGAACTTCTTGTATATTTATAAACATAGAATACAAAGATTAGAACTTGGTCATGAGAAGCCACAATCAATAATAATAATGATTGTGACTGACAAACAAAGGAGATATTTAGGAATGCGAGTTTGTCAATCTCCTTAAACATGCATTGTTTATTTGTGGTGGATTTGTGGGTTTCTTAGCCTTTCCATCATCCCAGAGAGAAGCCATAGATGTAGGCAGGAGGTGGGGCTTAACAGCACAATTTATGCAAATTGTGTTAAGCCCCATCCCTTGGCTATCAATTACCCCTTTCGGGGTTTCATAGGGATGGGGGTGGGGGCTTGATAACGCAATTTGTGTCATCAAGTCCCTCCCTGTTCCCAGGGGCAGGACTTGAGGCTGTGTTTTCATGGAAACCACAAGCATCAAGTCCCTTGCAGGAGATTTGCGGCCTTTCCCGGGATACTGGGAGAACTGCCCGAATTTCGGAGGTCTCCCGGACATTCCGGGAGAGTCGGCTGCTATGTATTAGCATCATCTATTATTTGTAGAAATTAAACTAAAACTATTGTACTATGATCCTATACACAGGTAGAAACAGCAGCAAAAACGTTGTGGGACACTAAGAAAAGACCAGGGGGGAAGACAGTGGCTTGTGAGAGCTTAAACATAACAGGGCTGATACAGAGCCTGGGAGCAAGGGCAAAACGAGAGCACGTGCACAGCTCGGCAATGTGAGGGGTGATAATTCACTGTAATTCTTTTGCATGCAGGGAAAATACTTTACTTTTGCCCATAGAACTCACACTGCATAGCATTATGTTTAATCGATAACATAGAGTTGAGCTGAGAAACGTCACCTCTCATTCTCCGATTCTGCTTTCACAGTTTAAATTGACCTCTCCCTGCAGTTCAGCATGGTATTGCTCAGGACTACACTTGCACCTAAATAAAGGTGCAAGTATAACTCTGTATCATCCCCGAGTGCTATGATTAGCTTCAGGCCATGAGGGCTCGGAAATCAACCTAAGGCAATAATAATAATAAAAAAATTCACACCATGAAATGAAGCATTACAAAGAAATAGGGGCTGCTCAGACCGGAACCCAAAACCGGGGGATCCCGTGTCAAACATCTCTCAGCCTCGGTTTCGTACGGAATTTTGTTTTCAATCTGGATCAGGTCTAATATCTTTTACTGGTTTTAGATAAAATACAGGCCGCGCTAACAACCCACAACAGCTAAACAAATGAAAGTATGCCAGTAACCAAACAAAGTGATAAACTGGTGGGCAACTCAAACCATATACAAAATACACTTGTCTAAACCCAGGTTCCATCACAACAACTACAAGTCAAAAGAAAATGAAAAAGACAAATCTTGTAACATTCATAAACATACTTCTGTACATAACACAGTGATTATGCAGAGCAGTGTCCATGCTGTGTTATGCAGAGACGGCCAATAAATGTACACAATAAAATCGATCCTCCCAGGAACGAAGACTACGCACTGAATGTAAAGTATAAACCTAACCCAACCCTTACCCTAACCTTCCCCTTCCATTTCCCTAACCCTTCTCTGCAGCCTGACCCCAATACTCCCCTCCCCACAGCTTGAGCCTAACATTCCCCTCCACGCAGCCTAACCATAAGATTCACCTCCCTGCAGCCTGACCCCAATACTCCCCTCCCCACAGCTTGAGCCTAACATTCCCCTCCACGCAGCCTAACCATAAGATTCACCTCCCTGCAGCCTGACCCCAAGACTCCCTTCCCCACAGCCTGACCCTAAAACTCCCATCCCTGCGGTTAGCCTAACCCTAATACTCCCCTCCCTACCATTAGCCTAACCATAAGACTCCCCTTTCACTACCCTAAGGCTAACCCTCCCTTCTCTGCTGTCTAACCCTAAAAGTACCCGGAGAGTGTTACTCGCCTCTCCGCTCGGTCGGTCTGTGCAGTGGGTGCGACGGGACTGACGACTTCAGAAAAATAAATGGGTGAGTAAGCTGGGCCTTGGACTCACCCACTCTCCAAAAAAAACCATCTAAACTGGCTGCCTTTTCAAAATAGAGACACACGAAAATTAGGTTTCAACTGTCTCTAATTCTAAAAGACACCATTCACAACGGTGACTTGCACCGCCCCGGAATTATGAGCCGTCCTCATTTTAAACGAGACCAGCTTGGAAATTTGAAGGTATCGTTCATAGACCATAAGTTCATGCTCTGACCACACACAGCAAGGCTGTAAGTTTGGATCTGCTCCTCTGATGGCTGTTATGATGCTATACTAAGCCAAAAAAGTCATTAAAACACACACAATTTTAAGAATTTCTACAATATTTAAAAATAAGCAGCTTCATTAATTCAGCAAATAAAACAATACCAACCTGTTGCTCCTGTTTCTGGATTTTCATGATCATAAATAAAAGGTTTTGCACCTAGTTAACACAGAAAGGTAAAACGTTAGTATGCACTCACTACAAATGTAATCAATGCTGCTCAATGAGGAAGCTGGGACAAGTTCCTCTCACAATACATATGCATAGTGCAGCGGATCTCAAACTGTGGGTCACAACGCAAAAGGGGGCTGCCCCTTCATGTTCATGGGGTTGTCGACAGGTGTCAGGCAGCCAGTCAGTATCTCCAGGCGCTGTCCAATGTCAGTGATTACTGTCATCTATCTCATAGCCTGTCATCATAATAGACTGTAAGACAGCCAAAAGCGATTGATGGATACTGTGAAAGCAGTCAGCGGTGGGGGGCACAGTAGAGGCACACTCCCTGCTTCCAAGCACACCATGGACCTGATTCACAGAATGAAAATAAGAGGGAAGTTACTCCTGGGCTAAACCATGGTGATTGCAGGGGAGTCATATTTCATCTGTTGCAAACAGTATTAGAGATGAGAGGTGATGTTTCCTATCCCAAGTCTAAATAACAGTGTGATAGTAAAGCTGGTCAGTATCTGTGTGCAGTAAGCAATTCAAAGATATATCCCTGCGTGCAAAGTATACCATTAACTTGACTCCCCCTGCAATCAACATGGTTTAGCCCAGGAGTAACTATCCTCTCTTATTTTCAGTCTCTGAACCAGGTCCGATATCTCTATCTCAGAAGTGCAGCGTGTAAAGTAATGACATCAGGCACAATGCACTTCTGTGAGAGGGTTGAGGTTCCATGACAGCAAGGACAGGAGTCAGTGATTTGTCCACCCAAAACCAAGACAAGAAAATAAACCAACAAAAAGCAGGCTATATTTTTTCTATTAGAGGGAAGGGGTTAGTAATTCTTTACATTGTAACTATAACATCATTATTCTTCAGAAAAAAAATGGATAAAAATGAAAAAGTTATTTTTAAAAGCAGTTCATTGAATAAAGTAGTAAATAAAAGCAAATTATATTTTTTATCCATTTACCAAGAAAAACAAACCATTAATAAAAAAACATAAAATTACTGATATACCCTCTGTATTGTATGGTGGTCACGATCACTGGTGTGCTCTCTGTATTGCATAGCGGTTGCGTAATCACACTATAAACTATTATTGTTTATTTATAAGGCTCCACACGGTATCCGCACCGCCGTACAGCAAAGCCAATAGTTACAAATACAATACAATAATTAACAGAGGGTATAAAAACACAAATAAGGAATACAATACAATACAGTACTGTAGAGCAAAAATTAAATACAGCACAAAAATAGCGGAATATGTAAGGAAAATAAAGATGCTGGATATGTGTGTAGGAGCAGATAAATAAGGAGAGAGATAGACAGTAAAGAGAGAAGGTGGGAATTAATGAGGACAAGGTAGAGGGGTGATGACAGAAGGGGGGAGGCCCTGCTCATAAAAGCTAACATGCTAAGTGAAAGGGGGTGAACAGACAGGAGACACAGGGATGAACATGGGGAGGGCAGGTAAGCATAGCTGGAGGAAGGGTAGGCTAGCCTGAAGAAGTGGGTTTTAAGGGAGTGTTTAAAGGACTGTAGGATGCTGGATTGCCTGATAGGATGTTCCAATGGAGAGGGGTGGCCCAGTCTCCAGCATCATCTTACTACTGTGCACTGTTCATCAATGCTATAGGATTGTTAAAAACAGCATGTTATCCTTTGATTTGGTTTTTGGAAGCGGCTAATCTTCACACTCAGCGATGTCCTGGTGTCTTCAGCATTTAATAGGTGTGTATGCTGTCCTGACCTGTTAGAAAGGATTGCTCTTCCATTTACTGTACTAGGGCCAAAAACATTTAGGTTTGCTCTAAATGTTTATAAAGTTCCATTTGTTTGGTTTGGTCGCTATCTGATATGTAATGATCATTCTCTTTCATAACTGATATTTGAGCATGAAAACGATATAGCAGTCATAGAAGAGGATCATCTTAGCAGAACATGAAGGAAAATGTTAGTTATATATTTGTCTAGCTACAGAGAGACTGCATACCGGGTTTCCTCTTTCTGAACAGCCTTTAATTCACCAGTAAGTTAAAGAATTTCTCAGAGGTTTCCACATGAACATCGCAGCTTCCACACAATTCACAGTTAAGAAGGAGATAAGAAGGAACTCTACGCATAGCAACTCCCTTGACACATCCTCGTTTTTGTTGTTCTTAACGGACTTAAGAAGGCCAAAGGCAGCTATATCTTCCTGTGCGTATGTCTCTTCTTAAGTTTCTAAAATACACACACAGGCCCAGATCCAGAGCTACGTCCACTAGTGAATTTACGCTAGCCTGAGACGGGAAATCGCTATTTTGTATGTTCTGCGCATGCGCACGGCAGATGTCACGACCCGTAACTCTGAATGTACGTAACATCCTAGTATCAAGAGCGCAACTAGGGAGGAAGGGGCGTGACAGCCATACGACACCCGTAATAACGATTCGGAGGCGGGGTGAGGCCTTAAATCGTACAGTATGGGCGTGCTTAGGTGCGTCATTTAAATGCCTCTCCCCACCCACTTTTCTTAACTTCCTTCTTAACACGGTCTGGCACACCCCTTCTTACTTATCTCATTATGAGCAGGGTTCAGAATCGCTTTTAATGGATCACCGTTCCTAAATCCTACTTAGATTGCGGAAATAAGGGTACTACACACGCGCAGTTTAAACGTTCTTAAAAATACGCCTGCATATAGCAACAGCTTCTTAAATGTGAATCCGGTGCACAGAACACAGCATTCTAGTTGTCAGATGATATGTAGTGCAAATTACAGCTGACCTAGTGAAGTAGATCATTGAGCTGTATTCTAAAAAGAACAAAACTCCAGAAAGTTATGTTTAGGAGGGGGCAGGGCCTAAAGTCCTATTCATCTCTACATCCCATAGCCTGTCTGCAAGGGTCGTTATAATATACGCCAGGTCTCCTGGTTTCTCGACAGTGCGGTAAAAACATCTATACATCTCTATGCCCTTTCTTCTGCCCATAGGGCCACACATAGGACCGGATTCAGATTTAATAATGCAGGTCACTTACGCACGCATTCCGCGTAAGTGACCTGCCTTCACTGGAGGGTGCATGCGCCCTCCAGATGTTACGCTAGGGTTACTATGGTTTTTGTTCCGTCCGAGCCCATTTCCGAGGAAATGGACTGTGCTTCCTTTCCGAAGCATGTAAAGTGTACAGTGTGGGAGGGGGCTCCCACACTGTAGTGGATCAGCGGTCGTACGGACCATCAGCAGTCGGACGGACCGCTGATCCGTACATCTGATTTAATGCAGGCTTATGGCAGCGTAAGCTGCCATAAAGCCTGTACAACAGAGGGGAGTGACAGGGGGCGTGCACTCCCTTCTGTCTCGCGTTATTACAGGCTCCTACACGCACGCAAAGCGTGCAGGAGTCTGAATCCGGCCCATAGACATCAGGTTATGGAGCGATCAACCATATTTAATTTTACTTATGTTCACGGGTGACGCTCCTTCCCCACAAACATTTCAATGCAGCAGAACGAAAGAACACTGAGCACACAAATGTGATTACTGTACACAGGTAATAAGAGGTTTAGAAATATAAACCTGCAGCATGAAATCAAGCATTACAAAGATATAGGGGCTGCTCCAGAACGGAACCCGAAACCAAAGGATCCAGTGTGTCGTACATCTAAACGCCACAACTGGGTGCCCTACACAAGATCCAAAGACACAACTGCAGTTCTGAATCCCTAGGCAACAGTACAGCAGGTTGTACACATACACAGAGCAGTCAAGCTCAATGCAGCTACATGACCAGATACACTCCCCAGCAATCCAAACAGTGTACAATGACTACCTCCCTCCAGCCCATCCCTTGTGTGAGCTCTTACTGTACATTGCATGCCTCCTGCCCCCTTCCCTCCCATGATAACCCTCCAGAGCGCAGTAAGCCGTGCAATGACTTACGTCTGGGTTTAGATTGCATGTAACTGCATGCACCTGTATTCTGAGCATGCACAGTGCAAAATCACACAGATACGTTAAGCCACTGGGTATACTCTCACATTGGATCAGTCCCATAGTCGTCATCCCAATAGGATATAGATAATCAAAGAATGACAATAGATGAACATTCCAAAAGGCGTATCTAAAAGATACATGCAGGCCTGAGAAGCATTTACATGTAACGAATAAACACCCAACACGCCTGTACAAGCACGAAACATCTCACATACATTAAATACTCCCTGCAAAGACAATACTTCCGTAAGAGAGATTGTTTTACAAAAGTATCACTTTATATCTCGGCCATTATTAAAATCCATGGCAACAAGGTCAGAAGACCCCATTTATCTTGCTAAATGTCTAGGCTGTGTAAAGGAAATATTATGGTCTGGTAAGCATCTGCTAAACGCTCTCAGTGTGGGTTAAGTTCTGGGCAAATGCATCCAGAGATGCAAGAAGCAGAACGAAACACGGACACGGAAATATCAATGGAACAAGTCTTGCAATCAACAAGTCAATGCCGGCTGCCTGAGATAAGCTGGGTACACTACAGCTTTTTCATGCCGTTATAATTCCATTTATACAGTGAGCAAGTGCTTGGAACAACATCGTGTTAGTGTGTATGCTGCAACAGTCATTTACAGTTTCATGTGGCAGCGTGTCCTGCTAGACTGTGGTTGTCAGATCAATGAAATTAATGGATTCAATAGAAACACTTAACTGATAAAGGCTTATCCTAGATCCTAGTATATACAATACAAGAGCCTAATATATGCAAAGGGGGCGTTACCCGATCGCTAGGATCTAAATATGTTCCTTTTGGACCTCTGAGTCATGTGTTGGTGCCACAGTACCAGGATGGTAATAAATCCGACAGCAGGGCGGTACAGAGCAGAAAGTGGGATAGGGATGCAAAATGTAGCAAGGGCTGGTTCAGCACTTGCACACAACCCACATTTCCGCACTGCTCCCATTTGCCATGGAAACGGTGCATATATGTTAAGATAGGTGTGAGCGGGTGTAACTACCCTATGGACAAGGGAAGTGGCTTCCTCTTTTTTGGATGGTAGTTAGGATGCAGAGAGGATCCAGCATTGGACTGCTGCTGCCTACGCGGTCAGAGCTCTGACCAGACATGGAGGACTCATCCACACATGGAGGACTCATCCAGTTCTTTGTGTCTACTTTAGCTTTCTTTATACCCTGATGATGTTCTTTTTATCCCTGATAAAAACAGGACAAGATCCTATCAAAGCGAAACACTGATTAAAATAACTAGAGTATCATAGCTGCCGTATCACACATTCTAAATAACCTGTTATTGGGTTTGTAAAATACATTTCTGGTTCCATCAAGCCCAGTACGCGACACGTCCACTCCCATGGTGTCGTAATGATCTCTGTGGCCCAGAATGTAATGGACAAACTCCTACACAGCTAAAGCCCACAAGAGAAAAGAAGCAAGCGTGTAGACAGACAGAGAATGCTCCTCTGTCCTTCAGAACACCACATCCATTGCTTACAGGTCTGAACATTAATCTCCTGCTGGCACAGTAACATCGTCAGACAGACTGCAAGCCTGGCAGCCGTTCCCCAGCACATTGCAGAGAGTGGCTGCTGAGCCTCTTATAATGCCGGAGATCTCCAGGGAACTTTGGTTGAGGAAAATCTGCATTTGTAATAATATAAAATAAAACAAACAAAAACTATTGCTATAAAGGAGATATTACGCTACTTGTTCTTGATGTACAATACGGGAGGGATTCAAGCAACAAGCGGAAACATTTCTGCATTGAATCACTCTGCAGCCTATGTATGCTTGCTTGCTTTTTGCTCCAAGGCTAAATACCTTGAATGTTGCAATGCATTTATACCCACGCAGCTAGAACACGGCCTCTCTCCCAGAGGAAGGGTTAAATATCGGCAAAGCCTCTGTTCAATCCTTATACAGCCTTATGTTTAACACAAGAGTGAACAGCAAAACCTCTTGGTGTTTTCCCCGTCCTGTGAATCATTGTGCACAAATTTCCACAATCCCTGGCTTATAGAATCAATGATGAGCTACAAAATGTGCGTGCGTACGGTGCGCGAATACCCAGTGCAATCTGCGCGTACATGTGCAGGCTGGCGGACATGAGATTCTAAGAGTCATTGCTAATAAACACTCCACCACCACACAAAAAAAGCTTTTTTTCTCACAGCCTCATTTCCAACAGCCAAGACCTGAAGTTTTCTGTCACACGTCTAAGAACATTCCTGTATGTACAAAGGTCTGGATGTGTATGAAAAGAAATGCATAAAAGTTATGGCCCAGCCCTCATTGGCCAATATATGGCACGGTATCAAGACTACCACAGTCTAGAACTTCACAAGACACTCACTGACAGACACCTGGATCATGGTGGAAAACATGCTCTGACGTGGTTACAGAGTCAAAAATCCTTGAATGAGATCAGATTGTAATAACAGAGAACGTTTTGCCATATCGATAATACCCGGCTCAGGTTCACAGAACCATTTCAATTCAGCTCGTTAAGATCACTATGCAATGCTACCCCACAATGTCTAAAGCAAGCTCTGAAATCTGTGTCGTTCTTTAAGTTGGAAATAAATATTCATCCATTCGTCAACAACATGGATCCGGATTCACAGTTACGTAGTTTTCATCTTAAGTACGTTGTTTTAAGAATGAAGCTACTACACATGCGTAGTCGCTTATTTACGTACCATTTCTGTGCGTAGATTCCGTAAGCGCGGTCTAAATAAGCGACTACGCATGCATAGCAACTCAATTCTTAAAACTACGCGCGTAAGACGAAAACTACGTAACTGTGGGCCCGATTCAATTGTTAAAAAATCGTTCGCCGGCGTATTTTTAACGCTTTT
>WWET01000055.1:736163-747769 GCA_011038615.1 Limnodynastes dumerilii
AAAAAAAAATCTCTCTGTTAACGCTGCAAATCACTTCCTGCTAGCAGGAAGTGCCCGGCGCTACTGAGGCTATTACCCAGTGCCTGAAGTATCGTGAGAACGTGATTTCAGGCACTGGGTAATAGTCTCTCACTAGCGCCGGTCACCTCCTGCTAGCAGGATGTGATTTGCGGCGTTAACAGAGCGATTTTTTTTTTTCTATGGTTATTTTTTTACCGCTGGCTGCTGTTTTAGCGCAGCGGTAAAAAAATAATTGAATGGGCGAATTTTTATAGCTCAATTGCCGGCGAAGGCGTCGTATTTTTACCGACGCAAATTTTTTTAAAACTTCGCCGGCAATTGAATCGGGCCCAGAGAATCCGGACCATGGTGAACATCGACTGATATTAGCGGAAGCGTCACCCAATGACCTTTTATCACTTAACATGCAAACAAACATCGCTGAGCTGATTAAAAACATTATGTACCGCAAGAGAACTTGCCACTTGTGGACAGTTGATACTGATCTGTAGTAGTTTTGGTTTCTGCGTTGCATCATAGCACAGATATTACATACTAGGGACTCCTATTGTTACATTACAGAATATCATGCAGAGTTCCTCATGAAACACTGGACTATAATTGGCACTGAAACTGCCAGCCAAATATACAAGTAAGGACACTTATCAGGTAATGGCAGCATTGCACGACTCAAATGATGCTGGGATTCTATTTACTCATCACAAGAGCCTCACTGGTGTACAAGCTTCAGGTTCCCGTTTACCACCTGTTGTTCTTGACTATTTTTTGTTTACCAATATAGTAAAAGTAATCCCAACACACGCTTCATAGAAGCATGCAGTCTGGTGTCCTCCACTGCTCTGTCCCATATGCTTCATCCTTATTGGCATCGCACACACATGAAACAGAAATGAATGGGATTACAGATACAGCTGCAAGCTGAACCCAGGGCAAAAAATGTGCATATATGAATGTGTTCATACATTTCTAAATGTCTGGTCTGCCTTCTACACAAAGCATGCCACCTAGTAATTCACCGACTGCAGCAGAGCATCTGGTGACCCAGGATTTCACACATCATGGTGCACATTCGAGCTGCCAACCTTGAAATCTCTAGCGCCAATTCATAATGCAAGAACGTTACAAAGGGCTGAGAGGAAAAAATAAAAGACTTACTGGGGAAGCTGTTCATATTTTCCAAGGACCTCTGTATCTGGTTACAAAATGTCTGCCTATGGGAAACTTTTAGCTACTTTCAGCTGGGAGGCAGACACCTTAATGAAATAATAAAGGCTCAATATTCTGCAACTGGCTAACCCCATGTCTCACCAACACATCCAAACACAAATGTAAAAAAATAAGTGTCAATGCTTAATAATAATGATTACCAGAAACCAAGGTCCACGGGCCAGACCCAGACCTACGTACACTAGTGATTTTCCGCTATCCGCTGAGGTAAATTCGCCCATTAGTACTTACTGCGCATGTGCACGGCAGATGTTATGACTCGTAACTACGTACGAAGGGACGTTCCTAATATACCGTATTAACGTTCCAACTACGCTTTGGAGGCGGAGGAAGGCATTTAAATTGTACAGTACGGGCTGGGGCAGGCAGTTACGTCCGTCAGGACGCTACGTACGTGCGCGTTGGTAGACGTAAATCAGCAAAAGTATGTCTGTCTGATGCAAATGCCTGGGGGAGTGCATAGTGCTTATGATAGCGTAAATATGCTGCGCTAACAAACGTAACCAGGACGTAGGTCTGGATCTACCCCTACGACAAACTTCTGAAAGTCTAATATCAGATTATTTATTGGCTGCAATATTGGCGATAAGCTGGTCCTTATTTAAGGATATGCTATGTACGGAACGGATTCACACTTATGAGTCTTTTCCATACGTTAGCCTTCACTAGCAGGCATTCCCACTGCTCTGAAACCCTTCCATGCCCAATAATTCATTGTATGTAAGGGCTTAGCCAAGCCCTTACTGTACACTTTACACGCTTATGCCCACCCGCCATGCATATCTCCTAAGCATGGGGGATGTGCATGCCCCTCCTTGCGGTGGCTGAGACTGGCATGGCACGGAGATCGCAGCATGTACCGTGCCATTTTCCAGCAGACTTCTATATGTAGCGTATGGAAGTTCACTGGAGTCCTTATGTGTGAATCCAGGCCTATATATCTATCTGCCAAACATGTTTTTGTAATTCCTATATTATGACTGAATGTTTGGCTATGGTTATTATTGTGTAAAAGCATATGTAGAATGTTGTCAAATAACCAGTTTTTATTATAAGGATACTGATACAACGCCGAGATATTACTTCATTTCTTTTTATTAAACAACCACTGTAAATTCATAAGAGAATTGCTGATGGAAGGAATTTCAGCTGCAAACCAGGAGCTCCTCCGAATATGGCTGACCTCCCCATCACTCTTCAAATAGGCGCCACAGGCGTTTCCTCTATATTATCACCTGTGTAACTTAAGTCCAACTGGTATACATACCCAGCACACCTGCTTTGAAGTTATGCTGTCAACGCTATCTGCAAGCATTCGGCAAGAGCTATTCTCGCATGGTAAAAGAACATGTAAGCTTTATTTATAACAAGTTCTCACATACGATTTTTAGGATGTGATTTTGGGTTTGTACAGCTATATTATTATTAGCCCTAATTCTCTGAGGCATGGTCTCTCTCCAAAAGTAGCTTTACCTCCGAACCTGCCATTACCTAAGGAAAAGGGACCAAGTTAATATAAGTCACCCTCCTCGCCTGATTCACAGTGAAGGAGATAAGAAGGAACTGTTTCGCAATTATACACAGCTCCCCCGAATGCTCTTGTTTTTGTTCTTCTTAACTGACTTAAAGAGACCATAAGCAGCCTCATCTTACATTCGTAGATCTCTTCATAAGTAAGCAATTTGCACGTACTTATTAAACCGTGCCCTGTCTGCCCCATTTAAATGCCTCCCCACACCCACTTTTCTTAAATTCCTTCTTAACTTGGCCTGGCACGCCTCTTCCTACTTATCTCATTACGAGCGGGGTTCAGAATCGCTTTTAATGGATCACAGTTCCTAAATCCTACGTAGATTGCGCAACTAAGGGTGATAAGCATGAGCAGTTTAATCGTTCTTAAAAATACGCATGCAAATAGCAGCAGCTTCTTAACTGTGAATCAAATCCTGGGTTCCTTTTCAATGCCACAAACATTACATTCCTACATTGGGGTAGATTCAGAACCACGTCCGTCATCCATAGACGGACGTAATTCAATGAACAATAGCTACTGCGCATGCGTGGTAGCTATTGTACGTAATCTGCGTATCGTTTCGATACGTAGATAGACCACATATACGCAATCTACGTATAGAAACGATACGCAGACTACATACAACAGCTACTACGCATGCGCAGTAGCTATTGTTCATTGAATTACGTCTATGGAAGACAGACGTAGTTCTGGATCCGGCCCATTGTGTTACTCATTTTTTAGCTTGACATAGTGGCTAGTCTGGCATAAGCTCAGGTCATATCTAATAAAATATCTTTGGGACTGAGTGGCATATGTGAAAAATGTACCTCAAAACATATATATATATATTTTTTTTATGAAATTGGTAAAATCTGCATTTGTTATACTAGATGCTGTTATAAGCTGTACTGGTCAATCAAATTTTGAGTTAATTGTTCCACTTTTACATATTATCTTGATTTGTAGAGTATGGTACAAATATTCTTTGGTCATATAATACATGTTCAAGTGTTTATAATAGGATATACCGTATTTTGTTATTTCTAGTCAATATATGGTCAAGCCAGGACATTCAATTGGCTGTTGCATGGTTGCACTGTATTCAGATCACTGCTTCTTCACAGATTAAATCACCTTAAAATAACCGTGCTGCTAACTGGTGTACTGTATAGACCAGTGATGGCTAACCTGTGACACTCCTGGTGTTGTGAAACTACAATTCCCATCATGCTTTGTCAGTTATCTGCTATGCTTTTGCAGTTAAGGCATGCTGGGACTCGTAGTTTCACAACACCTGGAGTGTCACAGGTTAGCCAACACTGGTATAGACTATCACCTGAGAAACCAAAAGGAGGTAACTAAAACCGCCCTTACACTGGGACATTACAGAGTCCGGATATTCACTTGACTGGATGATCTGTCAGAATAAACTAGATATATTTTTTTGTCTTTGCAGAAGATCAGTTTCCCTATACAGAAGCAAGACATTGGCTTAAGAGGGATATTGGTCTGGATTCACAGTCACGTAGTTTTCATCTTGCGTACGTTGTTTTAAGAATTGAGCTACTCGTACTAGTAGCTTATTTTTACGCAATCTACGTACAAAAATGCCACGTAGTGTAAATAAGCTGTTACGCATGTGTAGTAGCTCAATTCTTAAAACAACGTACGTAAGGCAAAAACTACGTAACTGTGAATCTGGACCACCGTATTTAAAGGAGAGCGTAAAGGAACCTCCAATATTAGGATCAAAGCTTTTTCTGGAAATAAGTGGCCAGTTGACCCCTATAACAGCTTAGCTTACCTCCACAGCAGGAGAGATACATTCTGATCAGTGCTTTCAATAGTGTGGTTTACCACAAGTCAGCATCACTGACCGGAGAGCAGCAACAACCATTAACATGTATAACTAAAACTCTAAATTAGAGGTAATGGGCCTGATTCAGACTTAAGAAGGTGCTTAAAATAAGAGAGGAAAGTTGAAAATTACTCCTGGGCTAAACCATGCAGATTTCAGGGGGAGTCAAGTAAATTATATTCTTTAGCAATATCTCTAGGGATATATCTTTGAATTGCTTATTGCACACAGATACTGACCAGCTTTGCTATTATATGGTTATTTAATCTTGGGATAGGAAACATCACCTCTCAACTCTAATGCTGTTTGCAACAGATGAAATATAATTCCCCTGCAATCAACATGGTTTAGCCCAGGAGTAACTTTACTCTCTTATTTTAAGCACCTTATTAAGTCTGAATCAGGCCCCGTGTTTGCTAAGGCCAGAATTACATAAGATGACCATTTTATGTTTCAATAACGCACCCATAAAAGCGGCTTCTGCAAACCCACTTCCCTGTAGATTTCATCCTCTGCTTATAGTGCTCAAAAAAGTTTGGTACAATCGAACCTTGTAAAATCAGTATTTTGATATTGCAGCTATTCCCCCACACAGCTGTTGCTCAGTAGTGTGTGTGTGTGTGTGTACTGATGCTGCAACATAATATCTCTGCTTTTTCCTTTTCTTCTTCACTACCACCATAGCATGTTTTTAGGGGGAAAAAAAAACTTAAATTATTAGAGCCATATACATAAAAGTACTGTTTAAGCATGAAAGGTTGCATGTTAATGCAGGAGAACCAATCAGAATGCATTCCAATCCACCCAGATATAAAAGTTGTGACATTTCCAGCACAGGGGCTGAGTTGAGTTGTCAAGTGGGGACTTCCCTCTTAGTCAGTTTACAGTATAAGCATCTCCACATAACAGGTAGCAGCTCAGAATTCCATACTTCTACGCAGAAACCGTAGGGAGTTCCAGGCTGTTAGAAGTTAGTCTACATGATTGGGAGTGATACATATATATGTTTGGATTGCTTACCATACCACTTGAGAATCTATGTGAATCTTATGCTCTGGGATGTTTGAATCTGGTCTAATATGACTGCATCTATGGTCAATTGGTAGGAATGGTTAGGCAAAGGTATGATTAAATGGGATTTTCTTTTTTTTTTTTTAAAGTCACACAACAACATTGGCCAGCTATATTTTTGACAATATCTGATAAATTGAGAGAGCACTTACAGAGACCATTAAATGTTAGTCAGACAGGAGTGAAAAACGTAAAGATGTCACACTAGCCATAGTGAAAGAAAGCTCTTATCGGGCCTGGATCTCTGCAAGACATAAACTGTTCATTTTCAGGTCCTTTTAATAAACATCTCATCAATGTAGTAACCACAATCAGCAACATCACACGCCATAAACAGAAAAAAAATATACATAAATAGAAAGTGAATGTGGGTAGACATTAGTAATCACAAGAAATATTTGTGGCCCAGATACACTTCCACGGGAAGTACAGCTTTTAAAAAACAAACAATCCTTCCATAGGAACACCAACTAAAGCTGGAGACACTACACACACATCTTATCGTGCAGCTCACACAATAAAGAAGTGCTTGAAGCTATATCTTATAAGTCCGTATGCTGCAATAGGCAAGCTTCGTCATTTCAAGTACATGGCATCGTGTGATTTTATTTATTTTTAAGATCTTCATTTATTGATCAACAATGTCACAATGTCGTTCCCAATGTGAGGTGCGTACACAGGCCTGACCGTCTGTACGTTTCTGCATCTACTTCCTGCAACATGGACGCCATTTTGGGCAGACCTATTAATAGGTTTTGAACAGGGGGGTTATGGGAAAAGGAAATGACAGATCTTGTCAGTGTGTGTGCATGAATTGGAATGCTCAGCGGGACTTTTCATTGTTGGTAATATTGTTTAAATATATTGCGTGAAAGTTTATAGTTTTACAAGTGTATTACAGGTTATCAAACTATCATGCTCAATCTAAAATAAATTATTAATTGTAATTAATAATAAACAATAAAACAAAAAGTGCTTAATACACGGACTGCACAATTTGTACTTTACACCAGCTACCAAACACTTGTCTTCACTAAAATATGCATTAGACAAAGGAATGTTAACAGTTGACTGGTTTATATATCTTTGGACTGGATCCAGCCCACCGCTGCACCCTAACTACCACACAAGCCAGGGGAGGCCATACCCCTCGCTCATACGGTAGTTTCACTACCAAGGACCCTACCCGCATCATCCCCATGTAAAATGGCATGGTCCTACCTGTACAATTAACATACATCTCCCCGCTCATAGAGTTCCGCTGTAAGAAATCTGCCCCCGCTGTCATAAGACATACCAGAAACGATCTGGATTCAGAACTCCATCCTGCCATGTGCCAGAAAACGCCCCCGCCCACACACACACACACACACACCCCAGCGGTAGTTAGGATCCATCCTCTGCAAGTAACATGCAGCAAAACTCAATGTGAATAGGCCCAAATGTACATGAAATATCTATGTAGTAAAGCAATGCCGGTACTGGATTCAGTATTTCCTTCATTCCTGGACTCAGACAATTCCCAATATCAACTTGATTTCCAATAACTATTGCTAATAAAAGAGGCAACTTTTTCTTTCAGACAGTATAAGAAAACCTGAGCAGTCACATGAACTATAGCAACTGCTGCTTTCCTGCCAATCAAGATTATTTCTACCTTTCCTGTGTCACATATAGCAATTATCCAGTCAATGTAACTATAGAGACTGGGTAAAAGTCCTTCCATAATGTATGTTGTTTTAATACTCATGCCTCAAGCAGTGCAAATTTCATTGTAAATAACATCTTTCTACCATTACAATACCAGAAGTTATCAAACTTTTTTGCCTTTTACATCTAGAAGTTTTTAAGTTCTTAGAAGAATCCTTGGAGCCTAAAGGTCTAAAAACTAGACAAACAACAGAAGTGTCTGCCTAATATTGGACAGGATCTCCAGATCTGATTCCTGAGATAGGAATCTGCAGTTGCAGGCACACAATACCCACACATGAAGGCCATCGCGTCACTAAGCACTCACCTTACACAGACAAGCTCCCAATGCCAGGGCCTACCTCCATTTTACCAGCTCCTGAGAATGGAAAATGGCAGCAGTATAGAGAAGAGAGGGCATGTCTACACTATAAATGGCAATAACAAAGGCACAGCCACTTGCCATCACAACCCAACCCTGCTGCAAGAAGTTGTGCATCCATTGGCATCAATAAAAAAAAATTAAAGGACCTATTCCAGAGTTATAGCACATACATCAACCTCTGTTGCAGGGACTAGCGTGTGGATTTTGGTATCACACATTCCACACGCAGGAGAACAGGGCACTTGTCCTGGTCTCCTACGTTTGAGCGGAATACTGAATTGCACACAAGTGCTTCGCCAATCCCTTACTGTACGATTTAAATACCTATGCCTACCCTCCACGTGTATCTCGTACACATCATTCTGATGTGGAAATATCGCTCATGCGCTATTCAAATTCACAGCCGACTTACGAATGTTGTGTACATAAGTCCGCTGGGTTTCTTAACTCTGGATTGGATTTTGATTTTGGGGAAGCGCATGAACGAATGACCAGTTTAACATCACAAACCTAAATGGTTAATGGAGAAATATTTGTTCAACCATAAGGTTAGATAAACTTTACTAAACTGCTGAAAAGGAAAAGTATGTGTTTCCCATAGTAACCAAGCAGATTCTAGCTATAATTTTCCTATTACATACTAGAGAATGTCAGCTAAAATCTGATTGGTAGCTATGGGCAACATCTCCACTTCTCCTTTTCTGCAGTTTAGTAAATCTAGCCCATAAACTTTTAGCACTTAGCAGTCAGGGCGCTAAGTCTATGGTGTTCAACTGTTGTTGGAGTGGTCGGGCACTTAGGTGCATTGTCCCATTTTTATATTAGGTGTAAAAACACAGGGTAATGCAGAACTGTACCTATTACTAGTCATCATAAAATGACCAACCTATATAGCCTGCCCATGCTTGAACCCTGTCCCTGCCAAATCTATACACAGGTCTTCCTGTGCAACATGACTACATCCCCCTCCTATAGATCTTGCAGCCTGTGCACACACCGTGCCATTCTAATACCGCTTTCACATCACCACCCAGCAATAACCCAGGTTTTTCAACCCAGGTTATTGCCATCACAAAAAATACCCCTCTTTAAGTATAGCTCTGTCCTGGGAAATTCCTATGTTGGACCCTTTCACACTGTCCCAAGCTTATCCCATGTCTGCCCTGGCAAACAACTGTCATCCAAAGAGGAGCTTTCATTGGCTGAGAAAAATCATGTCATTTTAAAGGGACTTTTTGCTCAGAAAGGTGATGTCAGTAGTTGCTTGAGATTTCCTCCTCGCCTTTTACTGCCAGCAATTCACGGACCTCTTGGTCTCTCCAATGCACCATGATATCTGCTGATGCTTTGTCAGCATTTAATGACATAATTTTCCTGTCTTGTGAGACCTCCAATCAGGTATGTTTGTGTGCGCCCCGTGTTGAAAAACTATGCAGGACCTTTCACACTGACACCTTACCCGTATAGAACCCGGTAAAAACCCATCTTTTTTTTCTCCCGGATCTGATTCCCAGCTCAAGGACCCCAGTACCTTTCACATCACCACTCAACATGGGTTGTTGAAGCTTCGACCCAGGCCAGATGTGAAAGGGGGTATGAGTGACAAGGCGCTGTACACTATCACCATTTACCTTGCCTTCCTCTACACCCAAATTACCTGGTCAATGACACGCATTCTACTGTGAGGAAACCTGAAGTTAAGGCATTGCATGTCATAATCATGTGTCTGCGAGCTCTAATCACCAGCACCAGGTCTGGCGTGAAAACCATGCAGTCAGTCAGAAAATTACCTAGGCCGCCAAGTTGTGTTTACTAGTCACCATAGCATCCATACTTGCTTTAACACTAACTTTAAGTAAGCTAAACTGCATAGTACCCCTATTGTCTCTTCATATCATTTAAACACTGAAGAATGATACAGCCATAGGTGACACGATTTAGAACCAATCTAGTAATACTAAAACACTAAAAGCCAGGTTTACTTGAGTTGCAGAAAAGGGGAGATGTTGCCTATAGCAACCAATCAGATTCTAGCACTCATGTTCCTATCGCATAGTCAAAAATGTCAGCTAGAAACTGATAGGTTGCTATGGGTAAAGTCTCCACTTCTCCTTTCCGCAGCTTAGTAAACCTGGCCCTAAAGCTAGGAATATAAGCATTGTTTTAATCTGTCCCTTAGTTACATTTTTTTTTTTATATACTTTAACAAACAAAGAGAGGCTAATGCTAACAGATCATTGATTTCTATGGAGATACTATCTATTGACCATTGAGTTCTATGGATTATGCATCACTGGTGCAATGCACAAGGCTAGCCTGAAGCGGATTAGAAAACAGTAGCAGGGAAAAAATCCACTTTCCCTTATTCTCACTTCAAGAACCATTATGGTAAAATGTTACTGTGTATTACACCAGCATCTCTCCATATAATGAATGATATGTATGTGAAAATCTGCTCTCCTCTATTCACCTATGAAGAGCATAAATGACATTAATAGGGCATTCATGTGCACAGGCCTAAGCATTATATAACATTGTAAAGTAATATTAAGATATGAGGTTTACAATACTTAGATATTTTAAGTGAGTTAGGCACAATAGTTATTCTGTAACTGAAATATCTACAGCAGCAAATTATAATCTACAGTCATCTCAAAAAGACTTATTTCCCAAAAATAAAATCCCGAATAATCAGACTTTACCTCTCTCTCAGGCAAAGCTGCAAAAAAAGGGGATCAACTAATCGAAATATTGCTGGCAGAATTGTAATAGACTCAAGGATATCTCGTGTTTTAGGACTTGCCTCACACCCAGTCCTTATGGAGGCACATTTCTAAATTGGTAAATATATTTCATACTGAACTATCCCTGACCCAAGAATTTGTGCGGTTACATCCTTTACGCCTCCACCGTTCTTAAGTGTGCTTGCCCACATTTTTTATTGCTAATCGAGCTACTAAAGCTCAGCATAGGAAGTCTCTCACTCAGGTGTTCTCGAAAATTCAGTTTCACTTTATTATGGAAACAGGAGTCCCGTACTCTACCTACACATCCAGGATTAATACCTACATTTTGTCACATAGGTTCTGGTAGCTTTTTACTGTTTAGAATGTACAATAATATGTATGGTGCCAATTGATCCAGGACCCCTTTTTCAAAATTTTTAATAAAAACTTTGAGGGTGGCTCTGTTAGTAGCACTTGTGCCTCAAAGCGCTGAGGTCATGAGTTTCTTTCCCGGATAAGGCCTTATCTGTGTGGAGTTTCTATGTTCTCCCTGTGTCCGCATGGGTTTCCTCCTGGAGCTCCGGTTTCCTCCCACACGCCAAAACCATACCGGTAGGTTTAATTGGCTGCGGACTAACTTAACCCGGGTTTGAAGTGTGTGTATGACTGAATGTGTTATGGAATATTGTATGTGGCTCCAATAGGGCCAGTGACTGATGTAAATGTCTAATGTTCTATGTAAAGCACTGCAGACAATTTGTGGCACTATATAATTAAGCGATAATAATAATAGATCATAAAAAAAATTAAGCAGCGAAATTGTTTCCCAACTAACATATTCACCAGCATATTGCATATATATTGAAGCTGCCTACCATATCATTTGAATTACAGCCTATAATTCAGGACATAATGCTAACTTGATTTGCAGTAGTAGAGATTAAAAAATAAATAGTGAATTTACAATGGTTTTGGATATTTACTGTTTGCCCATTTGAACCAGTAGATACCACATACAATACATTTAGATTACACCTCAAAGTAAAACATTGTTACAAATCACCTATAACCTGCATATAGTTAGAAATATTGTTTTCAGTTTCATTTAATATG
>WWET01000055.1:756272-772064 GCA_011038615.1 Limnodynastes dumerilii
ACCCACCCAAAAAATTTCCATCCCCTTGTATGTTCCCAGCCATCCACTTTTAACCCTTTTATGTGTGCACAACCTCCTCTAAATTTGTCCCATGTATGTGTATCTAGCCTCCAAATCTGCACCATGTATGTGTCCAACCTTCAATTGTACCCCTTCTGTGTCCAGTCTCCATTTGTGCCCCTCTGTGTCCAGTGTCCATTTGTGCTCTTTCTGTGTGTCCAGTTTCAATTTCTGCCCCTTCTACATATCCAGCTTCCATTTGTGCCCCTTCTGTGTGGTCAGTCTCCATTGGTGCTTCTTCTGTGTGTCCAGCATCTATTTTTGCCCCTATTGTGTCCAGCCTTCATTTGTGCCCCTATTGTGTCCAGCCTTCATTTGTGCCCCTATTGGGTTGGATCCACAACAACGTACATAAAGACCGCATATACGCAATCTACGTAACAAAACGATACGTAGATTACGTAAAATAGTTCCTATGCATGCGCAGTAGCTGACCTCGGCATCTGACGGACGTATTTCCACCGATATATGTTGTTGTGGATCCGGCCCATTGTGTCCAGCCTTCATTTGTGCCCCTATTGTATCCAGCCTTCATTTGTGCCCCTATTGTGTCCAGCCTTCATTTGTGCCCCTTTTGTGTGTCCAGAAGACTACATTTGTACCTCTTTTGTGTGTCCAGTAACTCAATTTGTACCTCTTCTGTGTGGGCAGTCTCTATTGGTGCTTTTTCTGTGTGTCCAGCATCTATTTTTGCCCCTGTTGTGTCCAGCCTCCATTAGTGCCCCTAGTTTTTCAGTAATACCATAGGAGCCCAGTATACGCAGCACAGGTTATTTGAATAACGCTGGCCTCATGTCAGCATCTGTGTGAGCTGCGTTCTATGTGACCGCAGCCTGGGAAAGGCACAGTGACCCAAAGGGAGTCTGTCCTAATGGAGGCCCTCCTTTAAGTCACCTAGAGTCGCGCCCCATGCGAGTGTGCCCGCCCCTAAAAATATCTCTGCTCCTGGCACTCCTTTCTACTCTCTGCCTGCCAATAAGGATGTTTGTAAGCCCTAATGGGAACATGATAATGGCGAGATTCTTGAGGAAGTAGAATGGGTCTCTAGACAGTGACCACAGAATCTACTATCAGTGGTCTCTAACTCCAAAGTGACTGAGCATTATATACTTATATCTTAAAGACCGCATATATGCAATCTATGTAACGAAAGGATACGTAGATTACGTAAAATAGTTACTACGCATGTGGGTGTAAATCCGGGCCACTGCTTACAACAGATAAAATATGACTAACCTGAAATCAACACGGCTCTTCCCAGGAGTAACTTTCCTCTCTTATACCGCTTTCACATCACCACCCTGGCAATATCCCGGGTCTTACAACCCCGGGTTTGCCCTGGCAATAGGGTGAGTCATTACACTGTGTCATTTGTTTACTATTGCCCTGGAAACACTTGTTAACACAGCAATAATAACCAAATTACACAAATCAAGTGTTTTTTGTGTGACCCGGATTGAAAAACCCCGGTCGCACCTTTCACACTGTACCCCCTACCCAGGACAGACCCAGGAAAAACCTTTCTTTTCTCCTTGGTCCAATTACTGGGTCATTAGACCCGGGAAGAGGACCCTGGGACGTTTCACATCACACCTCAACACGGGTAGTTGGAATGTGACCCTGCAATAACCCGGGTTTGCCCATGTTTTTGGTGGTGATGTGTAAAGGGTATTATTCTCAAACTTTGAATCTGGTCCCCAATGCAAAACATCTGGCATGTGCATTGCCAGATAATCACCCAACTTACACAATCAGCTGGGCGACTTTATTAAGTCTGAATCCGGCCCATAGCCTTCCATTTTAATCTTTTGAAGGGTTCTTTTTAGATGGTTATAAAAGTTGACCATTTGTGTATTGAATAATATCAGGGTTGCTGATAGACCCGAAATTCAGGCAGTTCTCCCGATGTCCTGGAAGAGCCGGCAAATCTCCCGCAAGGGACTTAAGGCCCATGGTTTCATGGAAACCACAGCCTCAAGTCCTGCCCCCCCTGCCTGGCAACACTAGTATTCTAGTGTTGCTAGGGACAGGGAGGGACTTGATGATGTAATTTGCATAATCAAGCCCCGTCCCCATACCTTTTAAAGCCAATAAGGGGTAATTGATAGTCAATCGGCAGGGCTTAATTTTGATGTTGCTTATCATCTAGGCAATTTTAATATAGTTCTTATCTGCATGTTGTGAAAATCCTATTGCAATGTTTTTTCTTTGTATTGATTTTCTGCAGGAGCAAAATGTATATATTATATCTAAAGATACTTGTATGTGGAGGTGCATGTTCACTCCATTCATTTCTATGCTTGTATGCTTTGGCTTTTTTATTTTTTATATTAGCAGAAAGACTTTTACAATAGGACAGGAAATTATGTTCTATGTCTAGTCAAGAACAACTCATCCAGAGTTTGAGAGAGAGGGTAAAACAGGTGCCAGTGTAGATCTGAGCAAAGCCATGTAGAACTGCGTGGGAGACCACATTTAAACTGTGAAAACAGAATTATGGTTGAGAGGTGATGTTTCCTAGCTTAACAATCATTTAGAGATTAAGCATAAAGCTATGTAATATTTGAGTTATATGTGTAAAAGCAAAGCATTTTCTCTGCATTCCAAAAAAAAAAAAAGTTAATTCCTATGCACCCCTCACATTGCTTAATGGTTTTGCTCAGGTCTACACTTGAGCCTGTTTTTCCTCTGGATCTGGGCATTCAGTTGCAGGTTATAATGGCTGATCTCAGACAGCTGACAGCTGTATCAGTGTCTGAAATAGGCTTAATGCAAAAATGTCCTATTGGAAACAGATCATTGTTGTATAATTTAAACAATTCCCTGTTTCCAATAGCAGTTAGCTTGGGGTTAGGCAGTGGCACATGGGGGGTAAAGGCTAGGCAGTTAGAAGGGGAAGGTTATGGTTAAGCTACGGGACAGGGAGGGTTAAAGTTGGGCTGCTATAACTTACCTGTGCGCTGTTTCTTCATAGAGATGTCTCACAATGACGTCCCCATCGCTGGCTTGTCTGGAAGTGGTTCTAAGGGGTGAACCACGTCGCTGAATCTGGCCCTCTGAGTCTTTTAGAAAGAATAGAGAGAAATTTCACCGAGCCTGCACCATGGGCCGTCTTCAAAGATACGTTTTTGCGCGGAGTTCCGTGCATATTTTTAGGATAGGATTATCTGCACATGCGTAGCAACTTTATTTGCATTCAATTTGCGCACAGAAGTCCATAAGGCACGTACTTGTGAATCGCACTGTGGGACATACGTGTGGAGGGGCGTGGTTGAAATCCATATGGAGGCGTAAGTCACCGAAAACCCGTCCGTGTGAGGGAAGTGTCATGGGTGTTGCCTTGCGACGCACGTGCGTATAATTGCGTACCTTTAACTAACAGATCTGTGAATACAGCTCCATGTCACAAGCGGAGTAATTACATCTGGAAAGAACTAAGGACGTGTCCTCACCTCCAATTCTATTGAGATCCGGAATATGGAGATCCGCAATTACAGGGCCGCAAAATCCACAGGAACATTCAATTATTTCTAGGTCCCCAATCTGCAAATATTCTGATGCCTCTAAATTATATAATACAATTCCTATAATAAAGCTAAAAAAAAAACACCTGAAAATCTGGATATAAGAAGTGTTAAAAAGCGTTGGTAAAGTTAATCTGCGATTGTCTGGCTGTTCATATTGAGAGGAGAGCTCCAGTGTTCTCAGAATTTCTAATTATTTCAGCCATAGAACCACTGCTGTGATCCAGCATATTGTGTAGCGGGGGAGAGGAGCCACGATGATGCCTGCCAGGCAAGTATGATTTAAGCTATTATATGGAAGACACCCAGATGGACTTTTAAACGGTTGCAGTCCCCGGTTAGAAGTTCCTATTTCCGAAATAGGGACATCCGACGAAAGTTCCTTTTCGGATGTCCCTATTTGTAATACGTATACGTATAGTTTATCGGCATACTTCACCCATTCTCGTTCGGAAATTACGCCGCCTCCGAAATCCCTCCGCCGCTGCTATAGCCAGACCGAGGGAAAGGTGAGTAACCTCTCCATGCAGGCTTTTTAGGCAGTGGGCAGAATTTTGAAAATTTCAAAGTGGTGCGTTCAGACTGAGCTGAAAGCACTGGGTTTGCGTCCAGATTGCCAAAAAAAAGCCAGGGTTTTCATGAAACCCGGCAATTTCATGAAAACCCCGGCTTTTAGGGGGTAATCTGAACGGGGTATTACATATCCATAAGAGGAACCAGTAGTGTGTAAAATCCAACATTCATGACTGTCATTGGTCAGTTAGTTGAATGGAATTTTATAGTGCATACTATTAATAAAAACATTACTTTTTGAGGCATGGTGTTTCTGATGTCCCAAACCAGCCCTTGAACCCTTGAAAAAAAATGTAAGTCTTAGGGAACCCCTGTATAAAAATGATCATAAGAGGTATTCAAATATTGTTACAAAAGGTATTCCATAGAAATTCTAAATATTGGAATAATAGAGAGTTACATAGCAGGCAGACATTTGGTAACATTAAAAAGGATAGTAACAATTCTTCCACAAATGCTTCCTTGTCACCTATAAATACCTCCACAAATGCTTCTCACAGCCCATCACCTGTTGAGCCTGTGCCACTGTATATGCGGCAGGGCTTTTTACACAGCAATACAGGTAATACAGGGCTCCCTGTATGATCAAATCTGTTACTGTGAATGGCAGTGACCTAACCTATACGGTCAATGCTTTTTTAGAAAACAGATTTGGTCCTACAGGGCTCCCATAGGACAGATAGAGTAAGTGCCACAGAGGAAGGGAGAAGACATTAAAGGTAAGTAACAGAATAAATAATCAAGGGGCAGACATGGAGGCTGGACATAATAATAAAGAGGCTGACATGGAGGCTGGACATTACAAGGGGCAGACATGGAGGCTGGACATTACAAGGGGCAGACGTGGAGGCTGGACCTGTGAGGGTTATAAGAGATGTAGTTCAGAAACAATAATTAGCTTCTAGAAATATTCTCTCTATAATGATACAGCTGATGTAACCTGTAATTATGTTACCTGGATACCACTTCTTTGTTGACATAATAGTTATACATTGCTAATGACATTTATTGAATAGAATGGTATCTATCTTTCTCTTTGTCATCTAGCTATCCTCAAATTTTAATCGACCCACTGGTACCACTAGAACCTTCCTCTTATATAATTGTTCAAAATCCTTAAAAACTATGGACCGTATTCAGAGATCCGTTTTCACGTGGAGTTGTGTGCGTATTTTTAGATATGTTTTAACTGCGCATGCGTAGAAACTTTATTTACGTAAGTTATGTAGTATTTACGCATGTAAGTGCTTTCGGCACGGATGAGTGAATCGCACTTGGGGATATATGTACGGAGGGGCGGGGTTGAAATACGTACTTGAAAATTTACATGAAAGTGGGTGGGGGGAGGCATTTAAATGAACGCTTGAGGGCGCGGTCATAAATAATCGCACGCACTGAAGACATAGACGCATGTAAGTACACACGTAAAGCACAGAGTGGTCCATGGAGGTGTAAGTCTACTATTGCACGGCCGGGAGAGGGGAGTGTCATGGGTGTTGGTGGGTGTTTCCTTGCTACGTGCGTGCGTAAAAACGCGCACATAGTAACTACAGATCTCCGAATACGGCCCTGTATGTTTACTTAAACTGTCACCCCCATAAATTCAATACACATACCTCTAAAGCTACACATGCAGCTAGAGCAGTGTTGGCTAACTTAGAACACTCTAGGTGTTGTGAAACTACATTTCCCATCATGCTTTGTCAGGTATCCGTTATGCTTTTGCAGTTAAGGCATGCTGGGACTCGTAGTTTCGCAACACCTGGAGTGTCACAGGTTAGCCAACACTGATATAGACATTGGACTGGATTCACAGTTACGTAGTTCTCGTTTTCCGTACGTTGCTTTAAGAATTGAGTTACTACGCATGCGTATTAGCGTATTTACACCATCTACGTACCATTTCTGTACGTGGATTGTACGTAGATTGCGAAAGCGCTTACGCAATCTACGTTTAGAAATGGTACGTAGATAGCGTAAATAAGCTACTACGCTTGCGTAGTAACTCAATTCTTAAAACCACATACGTAAGACGAGAACAACGCGACTGTGAATCCGGACCCATATAGACGCTGTATCCGAGGAGCTAAAGAATTTTTTTTTGAGGACTTAGAGAAGCGAAAATCTATTTTAGACAAATCTTAACCACTAAACTGGGCATTTGAATGCTCGAAATGTTCTTATTTGTTTCCATTTTTACAGATCGAAACATACAAAAAAGTATTTTACATAGTAAAAAGAAGAATAATTAAAAATAGCATTTTGGTAACTAAAACTGCAAGTATTAGGTGTGTGACAGTATACAATGAGTAGCCAAAATATGACCGGTCAGGTGAATAACATTGATTATCTAATTACAACGGCAAGGGGGGAGTGGGGTTTGCTGCTTAGAAAATCTGTCTTGCAGCGGTTCATTTTCTTCAGTCTGCCCTCAGAAGAGATGACCTCTGTGACCGCACAATTCTCAAATAGTGGAATGGCAAGAGGTAAGTTTTATTATCCCTAACCCTAACCATACCCCTTCCCACAGCCTAATCCTAACTCTTCCCTAAACCCTAATCACCCCCTTCCTGCAGCTTAACCCTCCTCTAGTCTTAACCATCCTCATTTCACAGCCTAATTTTAACCCTCCACTCTCCACAGCTTAACTCTAGCCCTAACCATCCTTATTCTGCAGCCTAACCCTAATCCACCATTCTCCGCAGCCTAACCTTAACCCTCCCCTTACCCTTCTCTAACCCTGACCATCCTTATTCTGCAGCCTAAACCTAACTCTCCCCTAACATTAATCCTCCACTCTCTCCAACCTAATCTTAACCCATCTCTTTATCCTATCAATCCTTGTCTCATCCTAACCTTAACCATCCTTTTACCACAGCCTAACCCATACCTTCCTTTCTCCTCTCAGGAGCCTAACCCTAAGCCCTTCCTTACTCCGCATAACCCTAACCAGAGCAGTTAGCTTTTCGAAAATGGGCCATTCAAAATGGCACTTGTTCCGTAATGTAGATGTTCATTTTTAATATGTAACCGGGAATGCTGCAGCCAAAATGAAGCTTTCAGCCGGATCATTCTTGAGAACTGGCCCTTCACGCCAGCAACTGCAGCATGTCAATTGATGGGATATACATTATTAGGCAGCAAGCAGTCGGTTCTTAAAATTGATATTTTGGAAGGAAAAACCGGCAATGATTTTGGTGGGCTGTGCAGGTCGTAGTTCCTATAGACAGTTTTCGAGGAGGTGTGCAAAAAAAAAATGGTGGCATTGAAGCAATGCGGATGGTAAGATTGTAAGGTGCAATCAAATCAAAGGAGTCTGAAAAACAGTGGCAGTTCCAAGGTATCATGGAATGACCCTATACACTCAGAAACTGAGTAAGGTCAGGAGGTCTCTTATGTAGTGGATGGGCAGTGATATAAAAATCAGAAGCACAAATTAGCACCCGCTGCCTAGATATAGGCTGCAGAAGAAGCATAGTGTCTGCCTTTTGGTAGAGTGGCAGTGCATCCCATTATTCAGTACTGTGACACTGAATTTCAGGCTCCCGCTCTCGGAGCCTGATCTTCTTTTTGGCAACACATTGGGCTGCATCTGGAAAGTAAGTGCTTGAAATTAGTTACTCCTGGGCTAAACCATGTTGATTACAGGAGGAGTCGAGTTAATTGTATTCTTTGCATGCAGGGATATATCATTGAATTGCTTACTGAGAGGAGAAAGGAAGGTATGTGTTAGGCTGTGGTAAGGGGATGGTTAAGGTTAGGATGAGACAACGATTGATAGGATAAAGAGATGGGTTAAGATTAGGTTGGGGAGAGTGGAGGATTGATGTTAGAGTGGGACAGGAAACATCACCTCTCAACTCTAATACTGTTTGCAACAGATGAAATATGACTCCCCTGCAATCAACATGGTTTAGCCCAGGAGTAACTCATTTCAAGCACTTACTGAAGTCTGGATCCAGCCCATCATGAGTAAAACCTGATCAGTGATGGTTTGATGAACATGACAAAGCGTTAAAGGTGTTTACTTTTTCTCCATATTCTCCAGATCGCAATCTGATTAAGCATCTGTGGGACTGACTGGAAAATAAATCTGAACCATGGAGGCTCCACCTCGCTGCTAATGCTGTGACCACACATATCCACAGGTCAATACTAGACACAGAGAGGGCGGGAGAGGTAGGACCTTAAAGATCAGAGGTGTGCTCCAAGATACTGGAGTCCACCATATTGAGGATCAGCATGGTGTTGAGAGCGTTTTTTTTCCTGGGGTGGTAGCAAGAGGAGTGTTGGAGATAGGGGCGGACTGGGAACTTAAAGTGGCCCTGGAAAAAAAAATCTGCAATAGGCCACATGTGGGCGAGATCACTATTGGCAAAGTCAAAAAATTATGTCAACTGGATTAGTACAAAATAAAGAAATATATAATAAAAGCAGTGAAAAATACATGATATGGGGGCAGCGCTATGTATTGCCAAGTAAATGTATTATGTAAAAGAGTTACAAGCAAAGACAATATCTACTGACTAATACTTCACAGTCCAATAAAGAGATTTATAGTGACCTCTATGCAATGCAGGTAGTCACTGCCACCCAAGTAACCACCACCCGAAACATACAGCATCCTAGATACCACCACCCAATATATATAGCATTGTAATGACCACCAGCCAATACATACAGCATCCTAGTTACCACCACCCAATATATACAGCATTTTAGTAACCACCACCCATGACAGTCAACATCCTAGTGGTCTTTAAATAAATTAGGAGCTACTGAGAAGCCACCGGCCTACCAGGAAAAATCCCTGTAAGTCCTGTGGCTAATATGCTCCTTCTATGTAGAAATACCTTTAAATAGCGGAGAGAAGTGTGGCCAGCAGGAGATATGGGAGATCCATGTCATTGCATATTTTTATATTTTGGATCTACCCCCTGTGTAATATGTTGGTGCTTTATTTACAAATTAAATTGTAGATGCAGATGCTCCATATGAATCTATTTCCTGTTGGATAAAGTGGTCCGTATTTCCTGTGCATCCTTTTTTAGCATCCTGTTGTCTTTGATGTGTCCTGGTTTGTTTCCATTGGGGAATTCTCAGCCGCCGGCTCAGGATACGTGCCAGCTTCACATTTGTCTCTGCGCTGGGATTCTAGACAGAGATGATGATCTGGTCTTTACTGAAAACTGTTACTGCAGAGAGATCAATTCTGTGTATAGATTGTGGCCGACACATAGGAAAGGGAGCCATGTGACTGCTAGCTTGAAGCAGAGGTTTTGGAGTTTTGCCAGTCATTAAATAGAGAAAATATTAATACAGTTAAAAAAATGAGCATAGGCATTCGTGCTAACTGCTTGACAAACCTCTCTATTTGTAAATATTGTATCTGTTTTTACCTAGACCTCTATTTTCCCAAAGAAAAGATTGCTAGTTCCACTTCCTGAATAACGTATTGCTGGAAACATTGCTAAACTGTTCAGTGCTTAATCAAAATTACTATCTGATTAGGATTTCATTTTCCCCTGCCTTGGGCATTTCCTTGTCCCCAGCCTATTTCTGCAGTATGAGATGACCACATCTTCCTCAAAGTCCTTCTATACAATGTAAACATGTTTTCTATCAGGAACTGTGGGCTCCATTTACTAAAGAGAGAGAACTCAGTTTTTATCGCTTGAAACCAATGTTATCTATATTTACAAATCCATGATTGCCATGGAAAGCTAGTGAGCTAGTGTTTCCATGGCAATCACTACCATATCAACAAGTCATCACTGACCCATTCTTATGAATCCCATTCCGGCATTTTGAATCATTTACAAACTGTCTGTAAAATGTCGATCCCCTCTCTTAAATCCCTCATCTCTCCCTTTTGCTCCAACAAATACCCTGCACCTGCCCCTCCCCCTCTCTTCCTCACTCCCACTGTAATTACAAATAAATATTTAATAAAATTGTACTACCAGTAAAGTGTCTTTATTTATTTTTATTTAATGTGTATAATTATGATAAAACACGCACGCTGTCCTCTGAATCACCAATGAATACGTACTCAAAACTGAGACGTCTCTGAAGATGTAGTACAAAAAAAAAAAAAAGACATTGCGAGGGAATTTGTGAAATATCATAATTTGATTGAATTATTTTTTGCCTAGCGGCAGCCAGACCCCTAATCTTATCCAACAAATGCATATAATGTTGTGGTTCCTTTAAGCAACAGGGCTCAGATTTACTATGCTGTGGGAAAGCAAAAATGGAGATGCTGCCCATAGGGGTGTGGGTCCCCGATCAGAACGGCCTTATTTCAATAGGGCCGTTTCCTCCCAGCCAGTTTCGAACTTGTACCCCACTCCTTTCCCTAATTCTAACCCTAACCCTCCAATTTCATTACCCTAAACCTAACTCTCCCTTCCTGGCAGATTGACCCTAACCCTCCCTTCCTTGCAGCCTGACCCTAACCCACCATCTCCTGCAGCCTGACCCTAATTGTCCCTTCCCTGCAGCCTGACCCTAACCCTCCCTACCCCGCACAGAGAGGTTACTCACCTTTCCCTTGATCCGGCGATAGCAGCGATGGCGGAGGGATATCGAATGTGAACGGGTGAAGTATGCCGATCGGCATACTCACCCATTCTGAAAAAAAAGAGAAATTAGTAAGTATTCTAAATGGGGACATCCGAAAAGGAACTTTCGGATGTCCCTATTTCAGAAATGGGACATTCTAACCGGGGACTGCAACCGTGCCCATAGCAACTAATCAGATTCTAGCTGACATTCTCTAGTATGTAATAGGAAATCAAGAATCTGATTGGTTGCGATGGGCAACAAATACACTTTTCCTTTCCCGCAGCTTAGTAAATCTAGCCCCAGGATTTTAAGCACTGTGCAGTTTAAATTTCTCGATGACCTCCAAAAGTACATATATTGTATCTATTGGTACCTGACCACATACATAATACTTCTAATGAAAGCTGAAAAGACAGAAGATTTTGATCAATCTCCATTCCTTTCCCTATATGCCAGGATGACTTCTAAAATGTTTACAATTATATGATGGATGCAATGTTGTGTAATAGGATAAACTAGTAATTCATTTAGGAACAGTGTTAATTAGTAGGAAAAAAATTGTCACTACTAAACACTTAAGTGGAAGTGAAATGTTAATGAACATAATGGAGTGCATGTTTTACTAAGGAATACATTTTATCAGTTTGTGCTACCGCATAAATCTAATGGAGTCATCCTAAATAATGATCATTCTTAACTTGCTATTAAGTAAATATAATTATAATATCGCAGAGAATTAATAGACTAGTTACTCCAATTACCCCTAACTAATGTTGTCTTTAGCCTCATCATGCATATTGTGATGCTGAAAAGGGAACAGGAGGCAAACCTAGCTAATTTATTTCCACCCCCTGCAAATGAATAAAAAAAAATATAAAAAAATGTAAAATATTTTATTGTTACACAATATTTCAGTAGTAATTTCATAACTTTTGTATTGTGTATAAAGCAGGGTTGCCGACTTCTTAGAGCTTCCCTCCGGGAGAACCCAGAGGGAAGCCATAGATTTCTGCAAGGGACGGGGCACGATTTATGTAAATTGTGTAATTAAGCCCTGCCCCCTGTCAATCACTCCTGTATTCTCTAGCGTTTCAGGGGATGGACTGGGCTTGATGACATCATCAAGCCCCGCACATCCCTAGTAACGTTAGGAATTACAGAAGTAATTGATGGCTGGTGGGGCTTGCAGAAGCTTTGCTGGCTCTCCCGGGATACCGGGAGAACTGCCCAAATTTCGTGAGTCTCCCGGATATTCTGGGAGAGTCGGCAACACTGGTTTGAAGTATGAAATTCTAATACAAATAGGCCGTGGAGTGTCAGCCCCTGGACCTAGACATTACCTGTGGCTGTTCAAAACATGTAAACAGCACTTATTTTTCATCTGTGTTCAGCTCTGAATTGGGTGCACTTTCTTGAGCTTGTCCTTATTTTGACCGTGTAATGCAAGTAGACATTCTGAACAAGCACAAAATGGTGCCAAGATACACTATGTGAGCTGGTGGAGACTCACCTCCGGCCTATCAACTATAGAAATTGACTATTCACACGCTATCAAGACACTGGGGTCATTAACTCCTAGTTCCTGGGTGTTACGTTAGCTTAGAGCCTGGATATTAGATCCACATTTGATATTCTATTACAACTGCACCTTTTCTACCCTCCGTTATGGTAAAAATCTTTATATACCCAAAATTACGCTGCCATCGCACACTGTATTCTCAGGCCATTGCCAGCCTATAACTTCAGTATTATCTTTTTAACACAAACTAACATCCAGTCACTTATTCCCACAATCCTTATGAATTAAGTAGTAAAAACAGTCAAAGCTTCGTCAGAGACTAAGGGCCAGATTTGTAAAGAGTGGCGTGTTTTTGGGGGGTGATTTTAACTGTGTCATGGTGCAACGTATGGATAGACAATTCCAAAAAAATCTGTACATCAATCCCATAATAGTGGGATGCTTTCATTAGTTTCCCAACTTAACCTGTTAGATATATGGAGATCCCGTCATCTCCTAGAGAGAGAATTAACTTGCCTTTCCTCTGCACATGCCACAATGTCTAGATTAGATTATTTGTTTACTTCTGACACCTTAATCCCGAGAATTTTAGAAGCAAAAATTGAAGCAATATGCATCTCGGATCATGCCTTAGTGTGGCTTCAAATAGCGACTAATATTGATGTTGGATGTAACAAACCGTGGCGGTTTCCTACTCATTTTAGTAATTCCATAGCATTCAGACGGATGATTATAGAGAAGTGGGAGGTGTATGCTAGTGACAATGCTGTTCATACTTCGGACCCTTTATTATTTTGGCAAACCGCAAAAGCGGTATTAAGGGGTGAAATAATATCCTATACGAAACAACAGAACACAAAATCTACAAGTTTATATGATGAGGCCCAAAGGAACCTTACCACGAGGCTTACCAGAGTTTTCTAAAACATCTAAATCATCCCTTGTTGTTAAATAAGACGGCGTATGGTAACGCTAAGACACACTTTGAAACTATGTTACAGCAACTAGGGGATAGATATATAGCGCAAGGTAAATATTTGTTTTATAAATTTGCTAACAAAACGGGTCATCTGCTTTCTAATTTATTGAAGGTTAGTAGGAAACACAATAGCATTAGAAGTCTGCGGAAGGATGATGTACTAGAGTCTCGGGGAGAGTGGACATTTCTAAAATATTTTAATCCTTTTATGAATCTCTATATGCTCATAAATCAACGGATTCTGAGACTGTCAAAATTTTGGCAGCATTTAGATATTCCGCTTTTGCGAATGGAGGGCCGTACGCAGACTACCAGATGTATAACATATACGTCCAGTGTTTAGCGTTTTTTCCTTTTTAAGTTAACTACGTATCTTTTCCTTACATAGATTGCGTAAATGCGATCTGAAACACCGCATTTACGTAATCTATGTAAGGAAAAGATATGTAGATAACGTAAAAAAGTACTACGCATGCGCAGTAGGAAAAAACGCTAAACACCGGACGTATATGTTATATGTTCGGCAGTCTGCATACGGCCTGGAATGTGTAGATCTCCTCTCTGCTCTGATCACTGTAGAAGAGATTGAGCTTGTCATAAAACATTGAAACCCCTTAAAGCTCCAGGCTCAGACGGATTTGGGTCGGAGTTCTATAAAATTCTGGCGCAAAAATCTAATTCCTACCCTTCAATCTGTCTTTGATACCATTTGGACCCAGCACAAAATACCTAGATACTTTAATGCGGCCATTCTTAGAGTTCTCCCGAAGCCAGGGAGAGACCCTGAGATGGCGAGTTCCTACAGACCCATTTTATTACTTAACCTAGATCAGTGATGGCTAACCTGTGACACTCCAGGTGTTGTGAAACTACAATCCCCATCATGCTTTTTCAGATATTCGCTATGCTTTTGCAGTTAAGGCATGCTGGGACTCGTAGTTGCACAACACCTGGAGTGTCACAGGTTAGCCAACACTGACCTAGATTATAAATTGTTCACAAAAATACTAGCAGAACGCATAAAATTAGTACTCCCCTCTATAATACAAAGGGATCAAACAGACTTTATTTGGGGGAAGCACTCTGTGGTAAATATATGTAAAATATTAATGGTCTTACAGGAAATAGCGTTGAAGTCTTTTTCAGATCCCTGTCTTGTCATTTTTTATTAGACGCTGAGAAGGCACTCAACATGGTTACCTGGGACTATTTATTCAAAACGTTACAGCGTTTCAGATTCCCTGATCTCTTTGTAAAAACTATTTTCACTTTATATGAAGGGTCTACCATCCAAGTTAGTAGTAATGGTTACTTATCAGATTCTTTTAGCATAAATTGTGGGACTCGCCAAGGGTACCCGCTCTCCCCCCTTTTATTTGCTGTAGCCCTAGAACCTTTAGCTATACATCTCAGATGTAACCCAACCTTTCGGGGTATTAAAATCGGGAAGAGTGAAGTAAAATTATCGATGATATGTTTTTATTTGTCTCTGATCCCAGAGTCTCAGTACCAGGCATTATCGATACTATTAAGCAGTTTTGGTCCTTCGCAGGCTATCATGTTAACTTCCAGAAATCTGAAATAATGCCCCTGTCGGGAACAGATCAAGATCCGTACACTATCACAGGTTCTGTGCCCTTCTCAAGTTGTGCAAAGAAAATATAAATACCTTCCTTACCCCATGTCTTCAGGGTTTGTATAAGGCTAACATCAAACCCATCATACAAAAAATTGCTTGAGGACTGGCGGCATTTTATTGTGTCCCTTTTAGGAAGAATCGCCATTATAATTTTTCTTAAATTATCTTAAATCTTGCATATGCTTCCATTGCTGCTGAATAAATCTGATATTAATTTATGTATTACAATGTTCTGTAATTTTATTTGGAATAAGAGGCATCCAAGGATTTCTATTCCTAAATTGAGACTACCAAGAAGTAAAGGGGGCATGGGGCTACCTGATATTTCCTCTCTTTCCTATGCGGCCCACCACCGTTACATTTCTAATTGGATGCTAGAAACAGGTTTACACTGATCAAGTTTTAGAGGAGGAAAGTTTTCGTCCTTACTCTCCAATGGCATTGTTAATTAGTAAGCTGGATTGGATTGGATTTTTATCAATAAGAGATTAGGCCGAAACAACAGCAGTTCCAAGTATGTCCCAATTTGGGGCAGCCCAAATTTTCTTCCAGGTCTAGAGAATTGCTTATATCTATCCTGGAAAGCAAAGGGGATCAAGATCACCAGCGACATATTCGACCCAGGGGGTCAAATCCTCACCTTCCAATCGCTTGCAAATAAGTATAATTTGCCTAGCTCAAAATTTTTCATGTATTTACAATTTAGGCCTTTTGCTCAATCTCTTCCAAACCCTTATCCTGGCTACAATAAGACAGACCAACTAATGCATTTACTACATTTTATTAGCTCTAATAAGAATAAAACCAAATACCCACAAGAAGAACTGGTTTGTGTAGATAAAGGGAAGTTATGGCAACCATTGGTGGAGAAGTGGCAAGCTTGAGTTCAAGTTTACCTTCTTTTTTTGGGGGGGGGGGGGGGGGAGAAAAA
>WWET01000055.1:801691-815002 GCA_011038615.1 Limnodynastes dumerilii
TTGCTGTTAACCTGATTCTGTTGAGTAAACTCTGTTGCGTAAGTTTGAACTAACATTCGCTTTTGTGCTATTTTTCGCAGTTTTAGCGGGTAATTACGTACTGATCTACGGGGGTACTTTTTGGGGTACACGGATTCCACACAGCTTTCACATATATCAAGGGTTGTGACCGGCTAGAGGAGGGGGCATTTATCAAAGGAAGAGGTGTAATAGAACACGAGGACATGGATATAAACTGGAGGGCGGTAGATTCAAAGCAAATGTGCGGAAAAATGACTTCACTGAAAGGGTGATAGATAAGTGGAATAGTCTCCATCTGAGGTGGTTGAGACAGTAGAACAGTTTAAACATGCTTGGGATAAATATAAGGATATCCTAAATCTATAACTAGATTGACAGTAAATAGAGTCTAGGGTCAGTATAGTTTTAAATAAACAAATGGGCAGACTGGATGGGCCATGTGGCTCTTATCTGCCGTCACTTTCTATGTTAATCTGCGCAGTACGATGGGTTCTGACAATAGGGTGGGTTGTTTGAGAGGGTTAATAGCACAATGTAAGGTTATGTGGCCTGAGTATGGTTTGCCTCTTAGAAGGTCTTCTTTTAGAAGGAGCTCATGTAGAATGGAGAGTGGCAACATGGATATGATCACGAGACATCCCCTAGAAGAATAGTCCCTGACAGCAAAAATTGTGAATGGTGAAAGGTAAGCTAAGTATCCCCTTACCCTTACCCTCCTTGTCCTGCAGCCCAACCCTAACCTTATACTCACTGCAGCCTATCCCTAACCTCTCGCTATTGGGAATGGGGAAATAGAACGGGGATATAGATACCCATTCTCAATAGTCATTTACTATTTACGGAGGGTTTCGGACAATGATACAGCCGTTTGAACTGACAACCTCAAGAGCTGCGTTCAGATCACTGGGCCCGGTCCATAATATTACTGCCATTTCATTTGATTGAACTTTAACATATGACGCAGGATAGCGCCATAGCCTCCACAGCTGTATTTCCTATGTGTTTGTTACACAAGTAGATTACTTATTATGCAGCACGTGCGTCATCTTGTACTGTAGCAGTGTTCTGCATATGGCAAGCAGAACGGCAATGTGGAGAGGTGATCTAATATCTGCATGCAGAGGATGTAGCTGTGCCATCTGTTTTCCACTGACTCACCTCTCATTGCTCGCCACTAGAGGGCGCTGCTAGCTCAGCAGTAACCACATATAAATATAAAAATCAAATATGCCAAGCTAAAAGATCCTATCACTGCAGACAGGTTTACATTACAGCTTATAATGTTTAGCTAATAAAACCAGAACAGACACAGACATGCTTTGTATAGCACTGTGCACAGTAGCAACAAAGATAAAAGTGTGAATACAAGCAGCATCCTGCATCTCTGGTTTGGTTCCTAATTCATTATCATTCTCGTTTAGTTGCGAGATAGCTCTGGACACAGGACACAAGGCGTAATACTGACAAGGGAGGCACTGACAGGGAATGGAGAGCAGGGAGGAACGTGAACAAGCAAACTAATTACAATCTGGTTTTTTTTTATTTCATTGTGTTGCTGTTTATTGCAGAGGTGTAAATAAGGTGCTATAGGCAGGTTTGCAATGCCTTGTGATCACCCTACCTGACCAGCTGCTGAAGAGACACCACACAGCATTGTTGTAATTCATATATGTACAGTTTGATACAGTGGCAGGGAAGGATCTTTATGTATTATGGAGAAAAGTTTCGGAATATGATATATTTGCAAAATATAATAAGGTGATAAAAATCCTGCTACAAAACATTAGTGTGACACAGAGATGACAACTGGTTAGGTACAATACCACTGAGAATCTAAATCCACTGTTAGCGGGGTGTGGGTAAAAGCCGTAAACCATATTAAATAGATGAGAAAAGCTGGAAACCATATCACATGTATGGGAGAAGCCGGAAACTTACATTTAGCATGGTTTCTTGCTTTTTGTGTCTCTAGTTTATATGCATTTACTTTGTTTCTGGCTTTTACCCTCCTGTAGTGTCCTTTTCCTTGAGATTGCTTCTGTGTGAAATTTATTTATTAATGGGATTTTATATATTGCCATCTGATTACACAGCGCTTTACAGAGTCCCTGCCCCATTGGAGCTACATTCTAAGTTCCCTAACACAGGGACACAAACTACAGTTCATTTATTCAATTAACCTACTAGCATGTTTTTAGCATGTGGGAGGAAACCTGAGCACCCAGAGGAAACCCACACAGACACGGGAGAATATACAAACTCCACACAGATAAGGCCTAGCCCAGGAATTGAACTCCTGACCTGTGAGACACAAGGGCTACTCACTGAACTGCTGCTCCATAGATTTACTATGAGCTGTAGTTATAATCTATATTGTGAGTTAGTGTTATATTTTTAGCGTAAATGTGTCTATTTATCAGTTTGTGTATTCATTAGCATAACCTCAAAATGAATGGATTATCCTACTTAATGCTATGTAATGTATTCTCATATATGTTTTCACAATTACCAAAATAAAACTGAAAAAGGACATGTAAACAAATTGTCTTTTTTATTGAAGTAGGAGTGGCTCATAAGGCAGGAAGCTCGCTCGTTTTATCTTTCTGTCACGGCTGATGGTGAGAAGCAGCTGAGATGCCATGCCCTCCAACATGACCCATTCCATTAGGTACAATTTAATCCACTCCTGAGCTTCCAACTGTCACTCACCTGGTTTCAATGAATTAACTGATATTTAAAAAAAAAATATTTGTCTCTTCAACAAAGGAGGTTACCATAGTAACTGACAGTTTGAAACCAAGGAGCAGAGTATTTTGTACCTAATGTTGGAGGGTATGTGATGCTATGTGGTGATTGGCTCAGTAGTCCTGAATGTTTCCTAGCAACAGGGGCACTGACACTGTGGATCTGCCGCCAACTCCTTCCCATCATCAGATATTTGGTACACACACACACACACACGTCCCTTCTCTTAATAACCAGTTTAACTTTAGAATTTAACTTACTGGCACCCCAATTTGACTTTGCACCTTGGGCGACCGCCCCTATTGCACACCCCTAGTTACGGCCCTGCTGCACTGCCCTATAGGGAGATGGATTACAGAGACATAAGGTTGTTTGGTACAGGTGTCACCATTGTATCCCATTGACACTCTGCCAGGACACCCCAGCAAGTGGTGAAATTTGCCTTTAAATAAAATGATAAGACTGTCCTTTTTTACTTTATTTTCCTGCCTCTTTCTTTGCTTTGTTCTCTTATGTTCTCTTCCTAACTGCTCTAAGAGCACTGTACAGCTTAGACACTCATTTTACTGCGTGTCTCCCACTCATGTCTCCCTCTCTGCCACTGGTCAGGATAAGAGCACTCAAGCAGAAGATTCCTGTGTCACTCTGTGTGCTCCATTTAGTACAAACAGCAGCTTTATATTAGGCTACTTACAGCTCAATAAACGGATGAAGAAAATAATTAAGCACCATTTACATTTGTAATTTTCTAGGGAAATCTACAATATTTATGTAATTTTTCATGGAATATCACATGAATATATGTGTGTGTGTGGGAGTGTGTCAACCAGTCAGATTCTAGCTGACATTCTCTACTATGTAATAGGAAAGTGAGAGCTAGAATCTGATTGGTTGCTATAGGCAACACTTTTCCAAACCCGCAGCTTAGTAAATCTGGCCCTAACCCTCTAGGTATTTGGGCACTAGAGGGTTAGCAGCTCATACTAATGCACAACAACTCCAGTCTAAATTATTTAAATGTAATGCAACAATTACAGGTGACGAATCAAAGCAATATAATTACAGGCAAGTAAACCAGATAGTTATCAAATATTTATTCCTGCTAATGATGGGAGTACAAGGTATTATAATGCTCTTCACTGGTAATACCAGCAACATCTCTTCCTTTTCTCTGCTCTGGGACCAGCAGTACATTTGGGTAACATGCTGATGATGTCAGCGTATGTCAATTTCTTTCCTGGATTCACGCCATCTGCTGGACAGTTTTCCACACTTCGTCTCTTTTCCGGTTGGTTATAATGCACGACTAGGCATGTCTCTTTTGGTGGAATGGCCTCGTTCATATGTCATCCATTGTCTCTTGGAACCACTAGGGGTATCTCTCAGATCTTCCTCCATTTCTAAGGGACTGTCCTCAGCATAAAAGTACCTGAAGCCCAATTCCTTATGATAGGTAGAGGAAAAAGTAGTTGGTTTTGGGACTGGTTCCTCTATCGAACCATTAGGGATCTCTCCAAACTTCTCACTAATCGTGGTCCTTGGTAGTCGCCATGTAAATGGCGTCACTCTACCTGTCAGCTAAAACTAGTTCTGCTGATTGGTTGTCTGTCCTCAAAATAGTTTAATCTGCTAATATGTGCAATCTGTCTCAGCCACAGAGCGACCAAGCCAGAAAATGGCTGAGTTATATGATCTGCAGTGTATAAAATGGTTGTGTTTGGCAACTGATTATGTCACAACCCATAAGTTCCGTGATGTAACTGGGTTGTGAGGTCAGTGTTGTAAAATACTTTAGAAACATGTTTTTAAAGGTGCTAACTATAACCAACTATTTTTTTTATTTTAGCTTGTTTTAGATGGAAATGGTGTTGATGTCAGTATATCCAAAGCAGAAACCGGTGACATATGTACTATAAAATTTTCTTTGGTGTCTATGGACCGGATTCAGAGTTCTGAGCATGTGTGATGCAGAATCGCACATGCTCATTTGACTACGGGCTATTCAAGGATGCAATTCCGTGCATCCTATAGCCCACTCTGAATAGCACGTAGGGTGCTGTTCAGAGTAGTATGCGGATGTGCAAGGCACATCCGACTTGTTAAAAAGTAGTCGGAGCCTTAATGGCTTTTTTTTTTTGTTTAAAGTAAAAAAAAAACACATTCCCCCCCGGCCGCCGCAGCCCATGTGTAAAAAAAATAAATAATTAAACCTCCCGTTCGACAGGGCATACTGCAGGTAGTAGAACTACAGCCACAAGCATGCCCATGAATGACAGGGCATGCTAGCGCTTGTAGAACTACTATCGGCAGCATGCCCTGTTTAAAAAACAGACCATGGCCATTTAGTCTTTAAAAAACAAAAAAACTGTGCCCGCTATATATATATATCTATCCCATTGCCAGCCAACCTCTCATTAGCGCCGGGGATGTCCTGCTTGCAGGACATAGTAAGCAACGTTCCAATAGGGGTTTTTTTTTGTTTGTTTGTTTGTTTTTGCCAAGACCACCCCTCCGGATTAAAAGCTTACAAGACTGGACCGGGGCCCCCATCAGAACAGGTAAGGTTGTTTTTATTTATTTTCAGGTCAGATTTTGGGGAATTTTTTTATGATTCTTTTTTTTAAAGGGGACATATATGCCGATATATTTTATTGATTTACTGTAAATTGTGGCACATTTTTTTTATGTATTATGGGGCACTGGTGGCATTGATTTTTTTTATTTGTGGGGCACTGGTGGCATTATTTTTTTTATTATGGTGCACTGGTGGCATTATCGATTATTATTTGTGGGGCACTGGTGCAATGTATTGTATTTTTTCTTGTGGGGGCACGTGAAGCGTTTTTTATTTTTAGGGAGCGGGCACTGTATTTTTTATTTTTTTTATTACTAAATGGCTATGTGTATGCTTTTGTAACAGGGCATGCTGCCGATAGTAGTTCTACAAGCGCTAGCATGCCTTGTCATTCATGGGCATGCTTGCGCCTGTAGTTCTATTACCGGCAGTATGTCCTGTCGGCCGGGATTTATTTATTTATTTATTTATTTTTACACGTGCTGCGGCGGCGGGGCAGCTGGGGGAAGGGGTTAATTTTTAACTTCACAGCGTTTTTTTTTTACTTTTTATTTTAAGCTCCAGTGAGCTACTTCTACGATTCCACCAGCTCTGAGCTGTAAGGTCTATTTCCGCATAGAGCAGACTGGTGTGCAGGGAGTATTTAAATGAGAAAAGCAGAGCTTTTCTCATTTAAATATCCTGACACCCCCCCCTTTGCAGTCGGAATCGGATACCATAAACTCCGCCAGCAATCAGACTTCCTTCCGGATGTAGCGCATGCGCACATCTCTAAAAAAAAAAAAAAAAAAAAAAAAAAAAAAACACCCTCNTGAGCGCAAGCGCAAATCTCAAAAAAAAAAAAAAAAAAGCATCGCATCCGTGCGAAACTCTGAATCAGGTCCCATATGCAGTCTGAGCTATAGGTATTAACCATGGTAACATACATAAGACGTACAAAAGTAATGTTTATTTATAGCCAGTAACTAAACTGTCATTCTGTGTGTAAGAGTAAAATGCAGAAATACTTACACACATCTGTATATATTACATTGCACCTATCACTTTTCAAGCATTTTCTACTATATGTGCCCCTATGTTGGGTTGCAAGCATATGATTTTAAATGATAAATATAGGGTCTGTCAATGATAAGAGTCAGGACCTCATATGTCAGAAAAAGCCTTAAGATGTCTAATAATAGTTTATTATACAGTGTTAGGTGTACTGAAACATTTTCCTTTCTATCTATCGCTGATTACCTTGACTAAAGCACCCTTATAAACTGATTGAGAAACTCCCATTTTGTGTCACACTGTGATGATTCCTTATGCTACAAACTACATTCTAGTGAAGGGTTGCTGACGCTCCCGGAATATCCAGAAGACTCCGGAACTATGGGCAGTTATCCCAGGACAGCAGGCAAATCTCCAGCAAGTCTCCCTGCCTCGGATTACAACAATCCCTAGGGATTGGTCAGGACTTGATCACGTGATTTGCAGTACTGATGGACAGAGGAAGGGGGCTTAAAGACACAATTTGCATAAATAAAGTCCCACCCACCACACCAGTCTCTATTTCTTCCCTCCCTCCTTTTCTAGTGACACCATACCGTGCTGAGAGCATTCTATTCTATTGCAATAGAATGCAGTGTCCAGTGTCTGCCTTGCACTACAAACAGAATATATTTGGGCCACCACACCACCAGCACATGGACCGGATTCAGACAAAACTGGATCTCGATCCTCTGGAGGTCTTTCTGATGGCAGGCGGGCAGTGTAAAGCATTTATGCTAGGTGGGAGGTGGATGTCTTGAAATAGAAATGGAGTGTTTCAGTCCATACACACTATCCAAATTTCCAGGCCATCCTCATTTTACAGGGGCGACACAGACATCTCAATGGACATGCTACAATAACTCCCTTGTGCGTGAGAAACACGGCCTCCCATGGTACACACAGGAGTTTGGATACATCGAGGATCCGGCCTCACATCTCTATCACCGAGCACAGCATAAGTTTAGGTCTCGATCTCGTCCCTATATTTTTAGTATGTCCATGTTGTTAATTTAGAACTTACACAGTGCATAACCACTATTTCCATTATACATAATAGTGAACTGCTCTGCACTTGCATTTGATTTGCTCTTAATCCTCCCATTATTTGCATGGGATAAATTTCTGAATCAGACACAAAATGTTTTCTATATTTATATCAGAGATGTAAACCTTCCAGGTATAGAAGCAGGTCACATGACAGACGGGACCATTTTCAGTGTGTGTAAACTAGAGAGGAAAGTAACACCTGGGCAAAACCACATTGATTTCAGGGGGGGTCAAATTAATGTTATTCGATGCATGCAGGGAGAATACTTTGCTTTTGCCGGTTGCACACAAATACTGACCAGCTTCACTTCACCACTGTCATTTAGACTTGTGCTGGAAAAAAAAATCATCTTTCAACTCTAACACTGTTTGGACGGATGGAATTTGACTCCCCTGAAATCAACATGGTTTTGCCCAGCAGTAATTTGCTTTTTTTTTTAAACCCTGAATCTGGTCAACAATGTTTTAGATTTTTATTTGAGAAAATGTAAACCTTCCGGGCATGGAAACATGGGGTGCGACATCCAGGTACTGAGCCCTGTGTTTGAGAGTAAGGACACCTGTACAGCTCGGCTAAACCATTTTGCAAAGTGATAATTCATTTGAATTCTTTAGCTTGCAGGGAAAATACTTTACTTTTGCACAGAACTCACACAATGCATAGCTTTATGTTTAATCTGTAAATTAGAATTGGACTAAGAAACTTCACCTCTCCATTCTAAGAGGTCTTTACATTTGCCTCCCTCTCACATTTTTTGCTCAGGTCTACAATTGCACCTATTTTGCAGGTGTAAGTGCAGCTTTAGACCAGTCACACAACTTCTGGCTTCCACACGGTGCTCATAAGGGAGACTTATTTTCCTGATGACAGTGTCTCAGCAGCAACAGCCGTCGGGGACATTGATGGACTGTGAGATACAGGATACACATTTTGATTGACTGCTGTGACTTTGATAGATTCAATTATTAATCATTTTGGATGAGGCGTATATATCCTGCCTTTTGCACTTTTACCTCAGTACTTGCCCACTGGATCAGCGTTAATAGAGTCAATTTAAGAAGAAATCTTTGTGGATGAATGCTTTCTACATCAGCTAAGCTATGATGCTTCTTTCTTGTTTTATCTATCTCTCTATCTATCTACTTCTTTAATAACAAAAGGCTCACAAATACAACTTCACAGATCACCATTTTAAAGTAATCAATACAAGCACATACAAAAAACAGTGCCCAAAGTCCAAAAAAATCTAAAATATTATTCAGAGGACCTATAGATATGGAGGATATAGCTGCCATTTAAGAAAAATCAGTGCAATATTCCATAGACACAGTCACAGTGGTAAGTCAGTGCAAACCGCCATTGGTAAGTATATTAACATTATCCAGCAGCAGTTCTTAACTCATTAATATTCAGGCTCAATCCTACTTGATCCAGGGGGAAAATCAGCTCTAGGTCCACTCACCCGATGGCTGTTTCAGAGCCATAAACACGCTCCTTTGTGAAGGGTAACAGAGCAGGTATATAAACAGCATTCAAGTAACTGGTCTAAAGTGCCTTTTAGTGCTGGTTATGTACGAGGCAAAAACATTATCCTCGCACGTACAGTACTTCTGTTCCCTGTATCCTACCTAGCTTTTAAGCCTCAGCCCTTACTCTATGATGACCATACACCACCCCCCTCCCAACACAGCAAGTGTACACACTATAAACAGTGGGTCATCCTGTTCCTGTGTCACAATGGCTTCCAGCACAGAAGCCTGCATCAGGAGGATCCATATACGAGCTGGAAACCCATTGGGCACACAAGCGTAATTCTGAATACAGCCCTAGATATCTATATAGATTTAGGAAGTATTCGGGTTGGACTCGATTAACACACATTACAATACTGAGCGTTGCTGTTTTTATTACAATGCCGATAGACGTAACCTTTGCGTGTGTTTGGTGCAATACACTCGGCACACAATCCTCACAGCTTGGAATACAAATGAAGCACACCACAGTTAATTTGTTAAATAATTTCCTTTAAAATTTATTAGACTATATGTGATACATTCAATCTGATGTGTTTCCTTTCAGAGAAAGGCGACTGGCATGAATAGAAACCTTGTTTTGTGGCTTAACAGGAAAAAGGTTACAGGAAACCTGCTATAGAGAGTCCATCCTTCCTATATACAGCTCTGTGCTAACACCATATATACAGAAAAAGGACAGGAACTGGGGACAAAACTGCATCTCAGAAATCCTGCAAATTCCACAGTGCCCATGACTTTCAACAGTAACCCTAATAAAACGGCATACACACTGTGTGGGTGCCGCATAAGTGACTAAAATGTGTCGCTTCCACATAAGAAATTATTTAATAAAAAAAATATATATATGAAATTGTAGCAGACATTTCAGAATAAGTGACCGGATGGTTCGGGAGTGCAATAAAAGGGGAGCTGCCTTCAATCTGCAAGCAAGGTTAATGACAATAGTTTAATCAGAACAGGTTAAACATTTAAAAGGAAAAACTGTACAAATCATATCAAGACAGTACACCCCACAAAGGCAGTAATTCAAGTGAAAGACAGCTCAGATAAATGGAACACAAAAACCCCTGAAAGGGAAAAATATGTACATTTAAAGTGTTAAATCTATTACCCCTCAAACTGCCAAAGAGGAACCAGCCCCCCTGACTGCTAAGGAATTCATTCCACAGGGACATCAAAGGGTGTCTTAAGTCTTAACTTACAGGAGCTAATATGGCCTGAATAACTTAGGATCTCAGATAATCATCATATAATCCAGCACAGCATCTGCGGGAGGCAGAGGAGAGAAGTGATGGGAATGATTATATAAAAGGTACTGCTATGACTTACGATAGGGGTGTCTTACCCTGGGGGGGAGGATAAATGCGCTTTTAGGTTGCATGGTTATTACAAAAAGAAAGAAAAAAAAATGACCTACTGTAGATTTGAATAAAATAAATAGCTGGGCTGTGCTTATGGCTATTCACTAACATAAGACTGTGTCAACCTTGCAAAAAAATGGTTTGGTCACCACAGGATCAATCAAAAGGTCTTTCCTTGGGCCCTAAATTTACAACCAACATCTTAGACAACAAGTTGTACTTTTATGTGTATCTCGTAGTGAGATCACAGACCATTATTAAATCATTTCCCAAAATACTCCTTCTGGGATAGTGTAAAGAGTGACTATGACCCAACCACTATCTTGGAATAAAGACAAAAATACAGATACCCACCATATCTTTGACAAATCCCTTCATCTCAAGAAATTAATTAGTAACGGTTAATAGAAAAAAACCCCCTTTGAATGCTTATAATTAGATAGGAAAATGCCTCCATAACGCACCATTACAAAAACTGGTCATTAAAAAAAGAATAAACAGAAATAGTGTACAACAAATGCACGCGTTTAGGCAACTGCACCTGAATAACATATAAAAGAAAACGTAAAATAAATAACTGCTATGTAGTAGCTTAAATCAGTGAAGTGGACCATATTTAATATGGCTAATAAGCTATAGGCGCTGCCTAGAATATGAAGATCCATGAACGATGAATAAAATGCTGTCAATCCAGCTTTTAAACTAGAAAACAATAAATTGTTTTTACAGCCCCCTTTTGGAAATTAAGGGGTTAAACAACTATTCTGAATTCACTTGATAATTCAAAGAAGCCTATCATGTATAATGCATAATGTCTCTTCACACCCCTACATGAAGTCTTTATTCAAAGCTTCTAGTGGCATGACAAAAAAAGTGGTTTAAGAAAATGTATAGTGAAAAATAAGATTGCATACATATTGTGAGGTTTCTCTCAACCCCAATACACTGTCTCCTTTCCGACAGACTTGCTGTGAGTGTAAGGCTACAACGCATTAGGAGGACGTGTTAGTCTGCAACCAGCTTTTACTGGAGAACCAGACACTCGTGCACCACAGTGATCTGATACAGAGTGGCATGTATAAACCTATATGGCTAAAGCCCACACACATCTGTCTGGATCGACCAATCAAAATGCCTATAAGCTTTCAACACTGGTGCCCTGGTTGTGTGGTTTGCAACTATTTGTATTGAGGATCCACGTGCTACTTGATAAACTATTGTACAAAAAAAGTGGCCTAGCCAAATTCTCTGCTGGCACCAGCCAGTCTGAAATAATCCAATGGGATTTAAAGTGGCTTGTCATGGAATCCTACTCAAGTACACGTTTAGTGCATCACCTCTTATTTTTGGTTTCCAGGCCCTCATGAGAGGGGCCTTTTGAACAAAGTCATGTGCCTCCTGGCCTAATGGTAGGAGTTTGGTATTAGGGAGTGCAGCTTTTTAGGCCGACATCATGGAACAGGGAGGTGTAAAACTCGGGCTCCAGCTGCCTGTTCCTGTATTTGTTGACGATTTCAGTGATTTTCTGCTTTCGCCGCACATGCGGTGTGTTGGAGTCGCTCTCCAACCTCTTTCTTCTGCAGATGTTGATAACGGTTTGCCTCACTAAAAAACCTGAATATAAAAAAAACACTATTGAACTGGGTCATATTTACACAACATTCTTCAACAAGGAGCAACTACTGGGGGTCTGGTTACTATAGGACCCGGAGGAGAGAGGGGCCCGTGGCAGCTGCTGCCTCTGCACTGTAAGCAAGCAATGCTGACAGCTTCTGCCAGGCAGCAGTCCCACACAGCTCCACCCCCAGTCACACCTAGCTCTGCCTAGTGCCGCCCATGCAGGCATTATTACCCTCTTATGGGGCCAGAGTCCATCAGCTTTCACCCCTGTTCTTCAAGGATACAAATGAAATATTAAACTGTGCATTTAGTGAACTTCCATGTGACCTACACAGTACTCCTCTCTTAGGGGTCGATTATGCCTACTTTGGTTCTTATGGGCGCAGCATTACATTCACAACTGAAAGCAAATGACAATAATGTGAATCTGTTCTGAAACACAACCAGCTTTGATTCTCCCACTTACCAAGTGCTCTCCTGCTCACCACCATACCATCCACCAAAGGAATAACCATGTTGAATTTCCCAGAAGCCCCATGTACTTTAACTCGAAACAGCCCAGTTACCAGGGGATGGATGAATATAACAGGGACCTCCTTGTCAGGAGTGCTATTCCTAAAGAAAACACAGTCATAAAACCAGATATCAAATGACAGCTTTGCTAAGAAGGATATGGCTGGATATCAATATGCCCAGAGTTTTACTCACCTTATAGAAGTGCTGCTGTTTGTTGTGGTCTCAATGCCAGTGCTGGTCTCTGCCACCAGGTCTGATAGTGGGAAGTTCTCTGCAGTGTAGAGAACACTTATTAGTTACTCCCTGTGTTTGTGACAGTACAAAGGTTATGATGTGAGACTGAGTGTGTACATGAGAGCAAGTCTGTGTGAGGGCTGGGGGGGTAGAAGAGCCGTTATGTGACGGATTAGACTAAGAATGTAGAACAGGACTAAGCAAATGGAGAAAAAATGATGAAGAAAAAGGAAGAAGAATAAAAAGCACGTGTAGAGCAACGCAGAAGAAACAACGGGAATTAGATAGTAAGAAGCAAAAGGACAACATAAATGTATAAACTATACCCAAGTCATCATACTGCTCCAGCCACACAACAGCCACCTTGGTCTCTGGTCCCATAGGAGGGATAGTCCGTCCGTGTGGCAGCTTCTTAGTGCGAGACGTGGGACTGAGCTGGGTAAAAAAACAAAAAAAAAAACTCATCGCTTTATATTACAACCAATGACATTGACCCATTCTCCTCCAATCACTGAACCAGATTAAACTGTATGAAAACCTCTGAAGCATTGCCAATGAAATGTCAATTCAGACTCCTATTTCTGGTCACTACCAGACTGTATATAGACATGCCTGTACGTA
>WWET01000055.1:826886-848622 GCA_011038615.1 Limnodynastes dumerilii
ATCGGAAGACACTAAGGAATCAGGACAACTAAGAGAAACCTAGTAACCACTTCATGCCGTTACCTCGGACTTCACCGTTCCAAAGTGGTGAGGCAGAGGCAGCAGTGACAGCAGGATGTTGATGCTGGATCTCCGAAGTTCTGTGGGAATCACATAACTTTTAAACTTGGACAGTTCCCTGGTAAAAATAGAAAATGTTTCTATTACATATATATCACATAGTAGCTTAAACTAAAGCACTGCAAATTTACAGACATTAGAACAGAATTCAGGAGGCTAGTGTATGCAATAAGCTATCCTATATCCCCTAACTACAAGGGGAGTGGACGCCCTCTGCACATGTGGACCTTCCGCTTGCAGAACCGTCTTTAGTGTCCGCACATGAAAGGATCATATGTAAAGGGCTTAGCCACGGCTTCACAGCACAATCTGCATGCGTTCCATCGCTCAGCATGCGTATCAAGTAGGCATGGAGGCTACACCCGCCATCAGAGAAATACTCGCATACTGCACACTGCATTTCGACGCGCAATCACATATTTAGCTTGTGCGCAGTCAGTTGTCAGTATATTCTCTCTGAATCCGGTCTGTAGTATTACTTTAAAGGCAGATTTCATTGCCACAGATCCCATAGCTGGCTAAAATGAACTTGTGTCTCAGATTAGAAATACTTAGAGACTGCAAGCTACAAGCCAAGGCTTATGTTATTTATAGCACAATAAACAAACATACTGATCAGCAGATGCACCTGGAAAGTGGTGAATGACACCGCTGTATGGTAAACAGTAATGTGTGGCCACGCACTCCTGGCTGCAAAGCCGAAGCTCACGTTTCAATGTCATTAGAAGGAGAATTGTTGCATAACGAAACATATTTGGGTAACGCAGGCAACCTTTTACTTCAATCATGGTTTATAAAAATGTAGAACCACAGACAAAAGCCTATCAACAATAATACACCCGATCTTTTACGACGTTAGCTTTATCATTGTGGATTTTGTAACGGTCGCCGCTGATACTGTAACCGTTCCCAGGTGAGGGATCCCAACTATGCAGCTAAAAGTGCTGGCAACTGCATCACTGCCCTGTAATCTTCAAGGCTGTGTAAAATATGGCTGTGGTCCATGCTTCGAGCACCCCCCCCTTCCCCGCAGCCTGACACTAACCCTCCCTTCTCTATAGCCTAACCCCAAGACCCCCTTCCCCGCAGCCTGACCCTAACCCTCCCTTCCTAAGAGCCTAACCCCCCTCCCAAGCACTAAAAGTCCCCGGAGAGGTTACTCACCTCCTCAAAGCTGTCAGCAGTGGCGGGGGTGTGACGCAAAAACAAGGGTGGGTACTCTCTACAGCCTAACCCCAAGACCCCCTTCCCCGCAGCCTGACACTAACCCTCCCTTCTCTACAGCCTAACCCCAAGACCCCCTTCCCCACAGCCTGACCCTAACCCTCCCTTCCTAACAGCATAACCCCCACAAGCACTAAAAGTCCCCGGAGAGGTTACTCACCTCTTCAAAGCTGTTAGCAGTGGCGGGTCTGTGGCGAAAATGAATGGCTGAGTACGCTAATCAACACACTCAGCCATTCATAATTGACAAAAGTAGAAAACGGCTGCCATGCAAAATAGAGACAGCTGAAAAGGAACTTTTGGCTGTCTCTATTTCTAAAAGCAGCCATTCGGACCGGGCAATCACAACGGTAAAATCCTTGATGTGAGGAGTTTGAGACTTCTAGGCTGTCACAGAATATAATCTCAGAGGAATTGGTCTTCATACAATATTTCAGTAATAAAACTTCGTGAAACAAGGCCAATGACATATAATGACTTCATCGCAACTATTCAGTTATGAATTTTGGAGCGGGTATTATTTACTGACACTTTAAGCCTTGTATAATCTTACCTGTCAGGCAATATAATTTCTAGTGCAGAAATAAAATAAGGAACCACCACATTGATTCCTTTAAGGTCACAGCAGAAGAGAGGAGGGGAATTCAGGATGATGCTGGCAAGAACTGGGTAGCATATATAGTCTCCTATCTGCAGACCCTGGACAAGAACCATGTAAAACCTACAAGATAAGAGACCACGTATTGGAAAATGACACGGATGCTAGCAATCTCAGGCAATTATACTGCATATACATACACCTCAAAGTTTAGCATTAGACCTTTAAAGCATATTGCACCTGCTAAGGTTAGCGTCAGATTAGGTTCTTTATTTTCATATGTCACAGTTACCTGATCCTCACAAATATTAAGAGTATATAACCTTCAGGTCACATCCCTCAAAGCACACACAAGCATTGAGGCAAAGTATAAGATGTGAGGTCTCATACATATTTGCTGAACCATTAAGGAGCATAAAGTATGGAACATGATACCTGGAAAGGTAGGCCGCCAGTATTTCCTCCCCAGTCTTCTTACTGCAGAAAATCCTGCACAAGGTGCCGCAGGCTTCTGCCCGTCCAGCTTCGTAATTCTCTGGGAATTCATTGGCATCAAACACTGTGCTTGAGCCCATGGTGTCTGTGGAGAGCTGGGAACCTTTACGGCGCAATTCCACGGTGGCCTGCGTAGCTATCGCTGTGGAGAATAGGGAGAGTGTTTGATCATGCGTTACTACCACACGGAATGTTCTCAGGCTCATGGGAAATAACCACACAAAGATTTAACAATGCGATAGAGTAAAGGACAACGCTACGCTGCCTATCTTCAACTTATACACAGCGGTCCATTGTAAAGTAACATAACGGCTACCTTCTAGCGTGTGTGAATATATAGACACGCACCATTTTAAAATCCTAAACAAGCAAATGACCTGTGCGGAAAATAGAAATATAGAAACAAAAGTGTTTATGTTCCATAGAGTTTACTTTTTTTAAAGAGTAAATATTGCTTTTATCTGGTTTATACTCCTAGAAGCAATGGTGTCCTTGTATAAACAGTATGATGGAACATATGCAGAGTCAAGGGGAAAAAAAAGGAATGGACACTTCAAGCACCAAAAGCTGTGTACTTTCCTGTGAGCCTTATACCTCAAGGACTGTACACAGGACACACGGACGCCCACTAAGGTAAGAGGAGAGGACCAGCAATGGAAGGCTGTGATATTCACTGCCAGGGAAGGTTGTGATGGCGGACTCATTTGCTATGTTTAAGAAAGTGTTAGACAAATTTTATTGGAAAAGGGTATCCAGAGTTACAACCATAATTAAAATGAATAATGGATCCAGGGAGTAATACAACAGCCATCTTGGATCAGGATGGATTTTTCCAGATTGAAACAGACTGTCAATTGCTTCATCTGGATCCATTTCTTTATAATTCAGGGATCGCAGGAGACCTATAAATCGATTAAACTTGGACTGGTGTCTTTTTTTTTTTTTTTTTCAACTTCCTCAACTATATTACCAGCAGTACATCACAATATAAGAAAATGTATATATACTATAAATCCCTTCACCTCACTATACATTCCTGAACCTCCAGTCCCAGTAAGTAGATCAATATTTGGTTAATAATATTTTGCACGGTGTGATCCAATGTTCCTATGTGCTAACCAAGCACAGGAAACGTCTGACGGTGGGCCTGAGCATAGGATGTTACTAATTAAACAAGATCTGGCCTGTTCCAACACTAAGGAGTTCAGATGACGGTGGCACAGACAGTCATCATTAGTCACCATCCAGTTTACTTACATATCGGATAATGATATGAACCATTCCCAAGAGGTTGTTACAGATATAATTATTATTTTATATATCATGTTTATATGTTATATTAGAGCTTCATATAAAGTCTGGCATTTGTCGCTGGTCTTTTGTGACAAGCAATGTCATGGTTTAAGTGACATCAATGATCGTGCTTTATAAAACACTGGCTTATTCTCATGCACACAGGTCAAACACTTAAAACACACCAGCTACAAAATGCCACGTCCCCTGTGACAAACGACACTCCAGTCACTGGGGATATTACAGTCATGATTATTGGGTGCTGGGTTTATCTCCCCATCACCTTGTGCACATCTTTATAGGATTGGCTCAGTGGCAAGTGGAAGTATTTGATTTTATACACACTATACCACCAGGGGTTCTCAACCCTGTTCCTCAAGTACCACTAGTGGTCCAAGTTTTTTTTAAATCTCCTTGCTGGAGGTGTGCTCATTATTTATTTATTAACAGGTTTTTATATAGCGCCATCAGATTACGTAGCGCTTCACAATTTTAACAATCATTATAACAGGACTGGGTGGTAACAGACAGTTACATTTTGAAAGCTCCAGCAGGGAGACCTACAAAACATGGACCATTAGTGGTACTTGAGGACGGGGTTGAGAAAACCTGCACTATACAATTATAACATAGCTTATTCGACAATATGGTTATCACACCTGGACACCATTGCTTTAGCTTAGTACAGAACTCACAATGTGCTGCAGAAACAAACAAGACCCACCAAAACACAAAAAGCCGACATGCAATGATTGCAAACAAAGTACACCAGGCTTTTCAAAGGCCGACCCTACAGAACTCACTAGTTGGTTCTAAAATTACATATTTCCCTTGTGATGCTGCTTAATTTCCTATGGCAGGGATGTATTTATATTGTTCTGTCTACCAGCTGTGATTAGATGATTATAATTTATAATATTTAAAACAAATTAATTCATTAAAAAGGAAATGTAAAACACATTATACAATTAAATAACTGCCAACAGGATATGGGTTATACAAAGAAATGAAGAGCTCTAACACTTAAAATAAATAAATAAAGCTAAGAGAAGAGAAAATATTACATGAATATATTAATCCCCTGCAGAGAATGGCAGAAGGCAATACGTGCATATTATATTTTAGTCTAAAGTTCTGTAACAGTAACAAACACCAATAATTAATTATATCTATATTATTCACTAATGTAATGGCAATAATAAAGTTGTGGCAGCTCTTTTCTGGCTCAACAGCAGCAAGTGTAAGAGGTGTCCCAAAGAACAATAAGATGTATCCAAATGTTAATTTGGAACGCAAGACGTGTACATTAATGAAAATTACTGAGGGGCAGAAGAAACACACCAAATGTGTCCATTAAACCAGTTTCAGAGTTACCGTTGGTAAAAGGCAAGGTAAAAACACTTGTATCAGTACGTTAGGTTTTGGCATAACTCATTAACTAGCACTTAGGACAAAAACGTCAACAAGAGACTTATTTCCAGAAACCGTGACAAATCTTTATGCATTTTTTCCCATGAGCCTCTGCTGCTTTGGATGCAGATCACGGCAACAGACTACATTGAAATATCTACTGAAGGAAAATAAACTTCATGCACACATATCAGAGAGTACATTCAGAGAGATCAAACTAAACAAATGAGAAATGAAAAGAATCATGGTTAGTGCAAAATCCTCCATTAATGACATAAAACAAATGGGGAAGATTGGAAACAGATTTGTTTGTACTCTGAACCAGCAATCGTTCCCATTCAGGCTGTCAAAACAGGGAATGAACATTTCTCCCCACAGTGCAAAAGAGGATGAAAAGGGAAAAAAGAGGCAAAATAAAAAAGCAACAAGACCACAAAGATGTTAGAAAGGAACGTAAAGATGCGAGCAGTTATGAGGAAACAAAAAGAGAAAATGATGATTGCAATTGAGGAGAGGCGACAGATTCCTACTTACAAGATTTATAAGAAAGGAGAATTTGGATAAAAGATGCTGCAAGATAACAGAAATAAAATGGAAAGAAATCAAAGGACAGAAGTAGTTACACGAAAGTACTTTAAAATATGGTGAAAAATTCTATTTCAAAAGGATTTTTGTTTTAATTGTTTTAAAAGAAAGAAAAAAAACGAAATCATATGGTGGCTCTGTGTAACGGTAAGGTGAGAGTTTAGACAACATTGTGCACAACGATGGGTAAATAATTACAGAATGGATGATTGTGTTTCACTTAAAAGGGTTTCATTAATCTAATGAAATGAATTAGCTCCAACCCAGCCATATCCACATAAGGCTGATGAAAAGGATCTACCGTAACTTATGCTCAGAGGAGTTTTTAGAAGCAGTAATAGTAATCGGCCAACCTCAAGGAATGAGGCCAGGTTTATCTTTATGAAGAGAAGACAGCCTTCTACTGAAACTACATATTAGCAGTAACTGTCCAATGGCTCCAGCTTGTTGACAATGGGCCGGATCCAGAACTACGTCCGTCTTCCATAGACGGACGTAGTTCAATAAACAGTAGCTACTGCGCGTGCGTAGTAGCTATTGTACGTAATCTGCATATCGTTTAGATACGTAGATTGCGTATATGCGGTCTTTTAGAGATTACGTACAATAGCTACTATGCATGCGCAGTAGCTACTGTTTATTGAACTACGTCCGTCCATGGAAGACGGACGTAGTTCTGGATCCGGCCCAATGTCACTATCTGATTGGTTGCTAGGATTAACAGCACTGCAAAGGGTTTTATACAGAGGGTGCAATGGGTATATTTTGCCAAATACATTATCACGAGACGTAATCATTTTTCAGACGCTGAATATGTAGACACTGATATCATCCACACCAAAATGGTGACATGTCGACAACGTCAACCTTTATTCTGTCTGCAGTGTAAATATGTCCACATGTAGTCATGTCCACATTCACTATATCAACTATCAACATTCAAAGGGCAATGCAAGCAAACTGGAATAAAATTGTTCAAGTTAAAAAAACCCGTGTAAAATTACTTTAGTTTTACTTTAACATTGTGCCAGCAGCTGTATTGCCAACGGGTCCACCCGTAGTATTGAGTTTAATGTGTGTGCAGCTGGCGACTAAGTACATTGGGCTGGATCCAGACTTAAGGAGCTCGTAATTAAGAGAGGAAAGTTACATCTGGGATAAACCACATTGATTTCAGGGGGAGTCAAGTTAATTGTATTCTTTGCATGCAGGGATCTATCTTTGAATTGCTTGTATTCTTTGCATGCAGGGATCTATCTTTGAATTGCTTACTGCACACAGATACAATCATACTGTTATTTAGACTTGGGATAGGAAACATCACCTCTCAACTCTAATACTGTTTTCCACAGATGAAATAGGGAAAACAAGGGTGTACCAAAGTACACCCAGGTGGGTTGTTCTGAAATAAATAAAGCAGCTGTCAGTAGGGAGACGTTTTACCTACTTCCCCATATAGTAAAAACAAAAAGAAAAGAATTCCCTTCAGGGAATAACTACAGCGCTAGAATTTGTTGTATATATTGAATAAGTAAAATTTAAAAATAATATAATTCACCAATGTGAAAATAAATTGCACCGAACAGCAGACAAAAATAAAAAATTGCTAGAAATTTATTCATAGACACAGAAGTCCTCAATGGACTAAAACCACAACAAACAATATTAAAACTGTGCACAGCTGATTCTCGGGGCATATATTGGAACAAGCGGAGAAGTGAGCGTTTGTATTAAGGACACATGTTCATGTTGAATAGATCCACGGACTGCTTAGAGTAAATATTAAAGTGCACACCTCCGCACGAGCGGTCTTCGGTCCGATCAACTTGAGCTCCGGGTGGCCTCCGGTAAATTCATATCTGCCTGCTCATAGGAAAGGATTTTTATCCGTCCCTGGACCGCCTAGCGATACACTGCAGGGGAAGAGTGAGTAGATCATACGGCACTGTCTCAGAGAGACTTGACTTTTCAAACAGCCATACCACGGACATGTGATGTGCCACTTTCTGCAGGAGTATTGTGGTTTTAGTCCATTGAGGACTTCTGTGTCTATGAATACATTTCTAGCAATTTTTTATTTTTGTCTGCTGTTCGGTGCAATTTATTTTCACATTGGTGAATTATATTATTTTTAATTTTACTTATTCAATATATACAACTAACAGATGAAATAGGACTCCCCTGCAATCAACATGGTTTAGCCCCGGAGTAACTTTCCTCTCTTAATTTCAAGCTCCTTAAGTCTGGATCCAGCCCATTCACTCTAGTACACAGCCGGCAGGTTTACTGCCACAAAACGTGAATCATTTATTATACATTTTTTATTTATTACATTTACTATTTTGTTCTGGACCCGCCTTGGCTCCATCCGCATTACCTTTGAATTTCAACATTGTGAATAAATACCGTACTCAAGACTACAAGCGAACATATTTATGCTGTGGACAGATTGAATATGTGGACATTTACACGGTCACCATTTTAGTGGACAGTCGAAGTGTTGACATATTCAGCACCAGCAAATTGTAACAAGCCATTTTTTTTTTACACAACCCTCCAGGTTGCCATAGCCTGATATGCCTGTGGGATGCTTCATGCAGCCAAGGTCAAAGACCACATGGGAATTACATGCACACATCCTTTCTCCATCAATACAGAACTGACCTGATCATTGGGTGTACAAATAAACAGCTTGAGTTAGGTGACAGCTGGTAAATTTGTAGAACTATGCCTTATTGTCAATGCAATGGATACAGCTGAGAGGGTTTTATTCAGGATTCATTTCATTTCTGCAGGTATGATGGATAAATTCACATTTTCAACCCCTTCCTCCCTCACCTACCCTTTCACTCAGAGTTTAATCTTGCAGGTAGGAAGTACGGGAATTCAATGAGATGAGAATGACCAGATGGCCCTATGGAAACGTACCTGTCATACTACTATCTCGACTAACTCCATTCTGTAGTTTACAATGAACCAGAGCAGCATCAAACAGCCATGAACCAAATAGGTTTAAGATGCTGTTGACTTTGGGTCTCGTAGGGGCCGGTAATGGCCGTGGCTCAGAGTTCGTTTGGTTTGGACTGGAGAGCGGTGAGGTGGAAGACGCCTGTTGCTGAACTTTTGTACTGTGCGTGGTGTTTACCTGAGGATAAAAAAAATAGCACAAAACAAGAGATTAAAATGGACGATAACCAAATAATTGTAGCTTTAAAAAACAAAAAAAAAAGCCAAAGAAAATGAAATGTATCCACGCTTAGAAGACTGAAGCCATTGTGTGTACAGAATTCACACCGGTGGACCATACCTAAACATTTCTCTGGCACCCTTACTATACTTTGCAATACTAACTCCCCCGACTTGGTTCCGCTACTTACTGCAATCAGGACACTTCAGAAGTGGCACATAAAAAAAGTGTAATGCAGAATTGCTCTCAAACAGCCGCTGAGCGTGCGCATGCACCGACTGCAAAAAATGCCATTCTCCAATGTGACCAGTAGTAAAACGCTTTCTTTGCAGAAGTCTGGATCCAATCCTATATTATTTAAATCTTAACAAGCACAAACTAAGTTTCACATTGTATAATGCTAACTACACTGTCTAGCAAAGCAATGATCCACAAACCACAATGACAGCTTGCTTCAAACCAAAGTATGAGTAGAGCGAATGATCTGTTCCAAGTCTCAATGACAATTTTTGGAAAACCCTGAGAAACAGTTCAGCAAGACACAATAAATAATAAAATATAAACTGGACCAACACCAGTTCCTCAGACGTTTCTAAGCCTTGTAAACCCTCTAAATCAGCTTAAAACAAGTAAAACTGAACACCAAGCAAAATTAAATGGGCTCCCCGAAACGGACATGGATGGGATAGCAATTAGCCTCATTGGGGCAGATCCAGAACAACGCTTACAAGCGAATTTACGCCTGGCGGACACGTAAATTCGCAATTTTGTATTTACAGAGCATGCCAGATGATACGCAACTCTGAGCGTATGGGCCATTCACGTATCTGCCACGTAAACTCGTACGTGGGGGTGTGCCAATTTTACGTTATCCAAAAGTACGATTAAATCACGCAATGTAGGCGGAGGTTTGTATTTAAATTCTACAGTATGAGCGCGCTTAGCTGCGCAAGTCCGCGTTGCCTATACGTACATGTGTGGGCGTGAGCGGTTATGCTGTCAAAAGTTAAGGTAGGGTTTGAAAAGCGGAAATCGGTCAAAGTAATCAGGAAGACCTGACATACCCCAAGCCTATCCTCTCCACATGCTGACCTGACATACCCCAAGCCTATCCTCTCCACATGCTGACCTGACATACCCCAAGCCTATCCTCTCCACATGCTGACCTGACATACCCCAAGCCTATCCTCTCCACATGCTAACTGTTATACAAGGTTATCATGCCACATGCAGGTTACTAGGCATACTAGAAAAGACCTGGAAGCATGAGGACTAAACATCAAATACTTAGAAAAGTACCCACTCTATTTAGGATAAACCCTGCTTACCTATAACTTACACACACACACACACACACACTGACCCAAGTAAACCATTACCTGCACAAGCAATAACATCAGCACTTACGGAACTGGTCTTTATGGTGGTCTTGTTCACAGTGACAGCCCGCCTTCGGTTGTGTGGTGGGGTAGTGTTGGTGGCCGTGTTCTGAGACATACTAAGTCTGTTCATTGGTGTGGGAGGCGCACTGTCTGCCCTAGGGCGAGAGATACCTGTTGGGAAATAAGCAGGACACCTTCTGTAACGCCACTCAGTATTATATGGAGACGGACTTCCTTTCCACTACCTCAGTATAAATATGTGTAAGACCTCAACAGAAATGAGCAACATTGGGCACTGTAGCAGTCACCTCTACTAGCTACAAAATCCAAAAACAGTTGATCTCCCCTACATCAACAAAGGTAACAAATAGTGGTTCTTAATGTCTCCCCCCCAATCGTGTGTATATGTATGCAAGTGCGTAAGTGTATGTGTGTGTATATAGGTGTATATGTGTGTGTGTGTGTGTGTATGTATGTGTGTGTATATAGGTGTGTGTGTGTGTGTGTGCTGTATCAATCTGTAGCACTGAGGGGAGGGCAGGGGGTGTTTAAAACCCCAAACCTACCATTACATTAGACATGCCTATTTACCAGCATTACATGACTTACATGCCAGAGAATGTGGCATTAACCAGCTCCATTTATGTAGTTCCACTGTACGGTGGTTTCCCATTGTAATCCAAATATTTTTAGTTATGTCATCCAACCCCCAACCAACCAAAACTCAAAAAATAAGTTTGAGTTTTGGTTAAACGAGGTCCCCACAATTTCAGCAATCACCCCAGTGACTGTGTTAGATTTTAGAAAAATTGATTTGGTAAGCTATGAATATGAAGGGTACAAGACACTTTAATGTACATTCTAATATATACATAGCAATAATGGTTTAATTTCTTCATTTCAGAAACCTTATTAACCCTTCACAATCATTCATGAAATAGCATGCTGTAATTAAGATGATATTGTACGGAGAATGTGAATTATTTCACATGTAACACCGTACAACACCACAATTTATAGTTCTATAATAGAGGCAGTCAATGGAGTAATGATCAATATGAATTATTGATTTCCTTTGATTTTTCACCAGTCCAAAACTCCACCAGAATCTCTGTAAATGTGTCAGATGTAAGTTATACCTATGGGAAACATGCTTACAGATCACCACATGCTACAGAAATAACCGTATGCTTTACCAGGAAGCTGCGGTGCCACATGTTGTACAAGTCACCATTGTTGTGTTAATTGAGCTTGTGCGCTAAACGGATCACAGTGCAACACAAACCCATTGCTCTGTAAAGGTATAATTGTTGTGCACTCCTACGCCACAGCCTATACTCAAAGTACTAAATACTTTTAGTTTGTGTGGTTGTGTGTGTGTTAAATAGAACGAACCTGCAATACGACAAGGAAAAAAAAATACCTACATAATACTTACAGAGCAGTGGCTTATCTACCTTTTTCCATGCAATTCATATTTAACCAAACTAAAAGAAAAGATCGGACAATTGTCATGCCGATCACACGATAACCGTCAGTCATCTTCAACATCTTACCGGTGCGTGCAATCCAACGATGCCACAAAATCACATGAAAAGGCATTGTGCGATTTGGTTCCATTAATAGAATGTGGGCAGTGATGTCTGGAAGGGCCTCTCTCCATCTGTGGGGGTCTATGTCACAGCGCTACAGCATCTAACAGGCTGCAGAGCTGTGACAGTAAACCCAACACTAGCAATGCCCACACACTACATGCTATCCCGGAGCTCGCTCCAGATATAAATTAAGCAAATAATCAGAACGTTTCCGGAATGATTATTGGATGTCTGAAAAATCCATCCTGACCATACACTACAACAATTTTTATCCCGATCACCTGTTAACTGTATGATCAAGCTGATAATCGCTCTAGTGTACTCCCATGGGCAGTGGGGTAATGTTATCATTTTGCCTTCACAGCACTATAGGTGCAAATAGATTTTTATTCTTCATAGATGTGTTCTATTGTTTGGAAGATCGACATTAAGCACTAACTTAAAGGATGAGCATTGTACATATAGGACTAGTGCTTTGTTCCGATGATGCTTTACCCAGGTCTACTTGTAGAGGCACACAGATCAGTGATTGTGGTGCACTATAAGGTGCATCTGGCTTGGGTTTACCCCCCACGTAACAAAAACAAAACACTAAAATACTGGCTAGTCCTTGACACACTGTGACTTGTAGAACACAGAAAGCACACTGTAGCTTTGTGGTTAGCATAGCTGTCCAAATACATGAATTTATTTGACACACCATTCCCAGTAGCCCAGATTTGTTTTTCTAAACCAAACTAAGTGCAAATAATGAGGCGTGGATACCATATTTGGACAATCTTTCCAACACAATGTTCTTAAAGACAGCAACTCCTAAAGAAGAAAGATGAGTTTTGCACTGTTAGGTGGGTTATGATGAAGGAAATAAACCATGTTCCCAACAGAACAGTCAGAGCCATGGCTTGTGCTCTCTCCAGCTCAGTGTTTGGCCCTCTGCTAGTTTCATTATTTAAGCACATGTGACTAGCTTTTTACCCAGAATTCTTCACAAACTACAAACTAATCAGCCAGGAGGCTTAGAACATAGAGAGACACAAAGAGTGGTCCTCTGCTTACCAACAAAGGCAAGAGTGTGTGTGTCTGTGAGCATGGGGGGAGGGAGGTGTGCTGGCACTGTATATGGGTCATGACCAGCATTGCCTTCTGACACCACCCATTCTCACACCTACTGGAGAGATTTAGTGGCACTAATTGCAGTACAGAAAGCCCTGGAGGACGTCATTACAAAAACCTTGCATTCTGAGTCCCAGGAGGACAAGTATCCTGCATGGGGATATATAAAGTGCTGGCATTACCTAAAAAAGCATCCACCAGACAGCTGACCCCACGCATGGCCCGGAAGAAGATCTGAGGCAGCTGTTTCAGGCAGGAGTACTGGTTCAGTTCCTGGGGCATTCCACTCACGTTGAGAAACTGTTCCTGAAACTTTGGAGTTGTTCCTATAATGCTTGGGTTGCTCAAGTCCACTGGGTTACTGCAACAGAGACAAAATATATTAAAGGTCTAGGCTTTCCCATAAATAAATATAACCCTTTTTACACAGTCCTTAAGTCATTCATGCCCAGTCTCACAGTAGCATCCACCTAGTTCAGCTGCACATTATTCAGTTGGGGACAGTATACAGCAGTCTCTGCTGATATATAGTATGTGTTATGTACAACATGCACACAGAGTGAGTATCACTGCTCCTGTTACAGTTTTCCCTTTGAGACTTGACCCTCCTATAATGCTTTGAATTGCACCTGGCTTCTCTGTAGTAATTTCCAGTGCTTTAAGGCATAAACCCATGTAACCAGTTCACTGGGCAAGGGTCTTGGTTTAAACCCGTTGGCCTGTTAAACTTATACTAGAAAGGCTGTCAAACATAACAGAAGGAATTTATGATGGAAACACTAAAATGATCAGTGTCCTCTGGTTGAACAGTATTGTGAAGTCTAAAAAAAGAAAGTGTAATGCTTTACCTCAGCATGTGTAGGAACCGGAACCAGGTTTGTGTCACACATTCGTTATCCATTTCTGTAGATATCAAACTAGCGTCTTCCTCTGGAACTTTAAAAGGAGGAAATGAAGGACCGTAAGTAAACCGTAACAGCCTGCAAGAGAAAAGAGTGAGAAGAAAAGGTTTATATGCCATTTTAGCTTATAGTAAGGCCTTCAGAATGCAGTTTCTATCTGCTGTACTGAAGAGTAAACCAATACTACAGAAGGACAATTAACAATAAAGACGTTAAAAACATTTGTACTGTAGAAGAAATATTTATTTTTTTATCAAGACAACACACAAGTGAATTTGCTGCTTCTCCCATATAACATTATCACAAAGTATATTACCTGGATGTCAGAGCGCAAATGGCTTTGCTCCATTGTTCTACTACGGCTGGGTGGTGTCTCCAGTTAGCCACCATTTCCTTTGCGGTCTTCCAGTAGGGTGGGGTCGGGAAGCAGCGTGTACAGGCCAGAAACCAAACCTCAAAAAGGACTCCTATTAACTTGTCGGCTAAGCTTTCCGCAATGCCGCCTGAAGAAGGGTTAAAGAACAAAGACAAAAGGAACATAACACGTTACTAAACATGTATTATAATATTCTAAAAAGTTTTTGCAGTATTAGTCTAATTAGGACTTGACCAGAATGGACCCAGGCATATGGAATTGTGGCACGGCCATACAATAAAGATAAGTAGTAGTAGTTTTGGACACAAAATATCCCGTGGTGACATTTTGTCCTCCCCTCTTAGCTGATCATGATACAACAGTATGTCACTGCTCAGATCCTTCTCCCTGTGCCCACTTGTGGTCTTCAAGACAAACCACTCAGTCTGGAGAAGCTGACCCCACTACTGACCTGTCACGGTGGGAGCAGCAAGTAGAGTGTCGTTTATCTGTAACAGGAACAGCAGCAGAACCTCCCATGTCTCCCGGGCCATACTAGTAGAATCTCGTGCCAGCTTCTGGACAGAACGCAAGACCTGCAGGCACAGCCGGATTTGGTTGCCTATTTGCTCCTGCCTGCAAATGAACCAACTCATATGTTTTGGAATCCATTACAGCAACAGAGATATAAAGATTTCTTCTAAATTACCAATAAGTTACATAAAGAATGCGTTGCAAATTCCTGGATGAATAATAATAATAATAATAATAATAATATAAACAAAAAGCATCGGACATTCCCAGTAACTCACAAACACAGGCCTGATTTGATGTAAGATGCATAAACTACAGTCCGAATTTTGTCATTTTTAAGCTTCTCACTTTTCTATCTTCAGAAATAAAGAAAATAATCCCAGCAGATGTAATATAACTTCATTCAAACTCTCCACCGTGAAAGTGAAGACATGGCCAAAAATGTTTACTCTTACTAAAAGTAAATCAGAAACACTGCTCTACGTTATGACGGCAAAAAGTAACCTCGGACCAGGGAACAAGGAGAACGTAACATAAAAACTTCCTGCCATTACTAACAATTAAATGGACGTTTTGGAGAAAGTAGTTCTTTGAATATCTGAAAAAAAAAAAAAAAAAAAAAAAAAAAAAAAAAAAAGGAAAAAGATTTATTGCACAGCGACCCAGCAAAATGTATATATGGAATGTACTAAAGTCCAGACAAATGAGCAGGCGCCAGGAACTGTACAGAGTAATCCTTTTCCAAACTGTTTACCAGGCTGCTCATAAAGGGTCTGGTTTTCCTCTCATCTCTCAATGTAAGGAGTGCATTAGCATGTGGAGCTCCAAATGTATTAGCTAACAAAACCTAATACAGAGACGCTTCTTTTTATTCCTTATTAGGATGGATTTCCACGATTATCTTGCACATAATAGATTCTGTCCTCCATATAGATTCTAAATTAGCAATATAAGATGGACTGCAATAATAACACCTGCCTATTGAATAGTGCTTTAATTTCTAAATATGAATGAATCACTTACAATGCACAGTGATGTACTGTGTAAAGATGTGTTCTCTGGATAAGCTATCTCCAATTATAGGCCTGGGGAAGTTATATTTGTTTGAGTTCATTAGTAAAGTAGTTATACTCTTAGAGTCCTATTCACACCTAAGAAGCTTCAGCTTCTTAGGTGCGTGTTTCTATGAAATGAGCTACTATGCATGTGTAGTGGATAATTTATGCAATCTATGTACCAGTTAGGTGCGTAGATCGCTTCCGTGTAGTCTTTAAAGTAGTTTGGTTAGAAAGAGGCGGCGTAAAGGCTGCCTTGGGGAGTGATTAGGCAGAAGGGGGAGGGATTTAGATTAGGCAATGTCTGTGCGTAGTCTCCTTCTTAAGGTAAGATAAGGAAGCCCTATGGCCTATAAGTGCAATAAGGTACCTTAAAAGAGGGGACAGGTTAGGGGCAGGACAGGGGAGATAGGTGCAGATCTGCCCGCACTTATGGTAACTCACTCTTACACTGTGAATACGGCCCTTATTGTCAAAACATGAAGTTCAACTTGATTATATTCTTAAATCAGGGCTTGGCAAATACTGGTTGCCACGGTGACAAGAAATTGGGGCCTTGCCACCGGATTCACATAAATGTGCAACTGCCCACATGCACTGGTGAGAGGCCTCCACGTGAATAAACTGCATTGGTCTTCTACCGCGTGTCATCAGCGCATACCGGAGGAGGAAGGAAGACTTCAGGCTGTAAATAAACCGTGTTGGTATTGTATGTATGTATGTGTGTATGTTTATGTGTATGTGTATGTGTGCGCGCGTGTGTGTATGTCTATGTGTATGTGTGCGCGCGTGTGTGTATGTTTATGTGTATGTGTGCGCGCGTGTGTGTATGTTTATGTGTATGTGTGCGCGCGTGTGTGTATGTTTATGTGTATGTGTGCGCGCGTGTGTGTATGTTTATGTGTATGTGTGCGCGCGTGTGTGTATGTTTATGTGTATGTGTGCGCGCGTGTGTGTATGTTTATGTGTATGTGTGCGCGCGTGTGTGTATGTTTATGTGTATGTGTGCGCGCGTGTGTGTATGTTTATGTGTATGTGTGCGCGCGTGTGTGTATGTTTATGTGTATGTGTGCGCGCGTGTGTGTATGTTTATGTGTATGTGTGCGCGCGTGTGTGTATGTTTATGTGTATGTGTGCGCGCGTGTGTGTATGTTTATGTGTATGTGTGCGCGCGTGTGTGTATGTTTATGTGTATGTGTGCGCGCGTGTGTGTATGTTTATGTGTATGTGTGCGCGCGTGTGTGTATGTTTATGTGTATGTGTGCGCGCGTGTGTGTATGTTTATGTGTATGTGTGCGCGCGTGTGTGTATGTTTATGTGTATGTGTGCGCGCGTGTGTGTATGTTTATGTGTATGTGTGCGCGCGTGTGTGTATGTTTATGTGTATGTGTGCGCGCGTGTGTGTATGTTTATGTGTATGTGTGCGCGCGTGTGTGTATGTTTATGTGTATGTGTGCGCGCGTGTGTGTATGTTTATGTGTATGTGTGCGCGCGTGTGTGTATGTTTATGTGTATGTGTGCGCGCGTGTGTGTATGTTTATGTGTATGTGTGCGCGCGTGTGTGTATGTTTATGTGTATGTGTGCGCGCGTGTGTGTATGTTTATGTGTATGTGTGCGCGCGTGTGTGTATGTTTATGTGTATGTGTGCGCGCGTGTGTGTATGTTTATGTGTATGTGTGCGCGCGTGTGTGTATGTTTATGTGTATGTGTGCGCGCGTGTGTGTATGTTTATGTGTATGTGTGCGCGCGTGTGTGTATGTTTATGTGTATGTGTGCGCGCGTGTGTGTATGTTTATGTGTATGTGTGCGCGCGTGTGTGTATGTTTATGTGTATGTGTGCGCGCGTGTGTGTATGTTTATGTGTATGTGTGCGCGCGTGTGTGTATGTTTATGTGTATGTGTGCGCGCGTGTGTGTATGTTTATGTGTATGTGTGCGCGCGTGTGTGTATGTTTATGTGTATGTGTGCGCGCGTGTGTGTATGTTTATGTGTATGTGTGCGCGCGTGTGTGTATGTTTATGTGTATGTGTGCGCGCGTGTGTGTATGTTTATGTGTATGTGTGCGCGCGTGTGTGTATGTTTATGTGTATGTGTGCGCGCGTGTGTGTATGTTTATGTGTATGTGTGCGCGCGTGTGTGTATGTTTATGTGTATGTGTGCGCGCGTGTGTGTATGTTTATGTGTATGTGTGCGCGCGTGTGTGTATGTTTATGTGTATGTGTGCGCGCGTGTGTGTATGTTTATGTGTATGTGTGCGCGCGTGTGTGTATGTTTATGTGTATGTGTGCGCGCGTGTGTGTATGTTTATGTGTATGTGTGCGCGCGTGTGTGTATGTTTATGTGTATGTGTGCGCGCGTGTGTGTATGTTTATGTGTATGTGTGCGCGCGTGTGTGTATGTTTATGTGTATGTGTGCGCGCGTGTGTGTATGTTTATGTGTATGTGTGCGCGCGTGTGTGTATGTTTATGTGTATGTGTGCGCGCGTGTGTGTATGTTTATGTGTATGTGTGCGCGCGTGTGTGTATGTTTATGTGTATGTGTGCGCGCGTGTGTGTATGTTTATGTGTATGTGTGCGCGCGTGTGTGTATGTTTATGTGTATGTGTGCGCGCGTGTGTGTATGTTTATGTGTATGTGTGCGCGCGTGTGTGTATGTTTATGTGTATGTGTGCGCGCGTGTGTGTATGTTTATGTGTATGTGTGCGCGCGTGTGTGTATGTTTATGTGTATGTGTGCGCGCGTGTGTGTATGTTTATGTGTATGTGTGCGCGCGTGTGTGTATGTTTATGTGTATGTGTGCGCGCGTGTGTGTATGTTTATGTGTATGTGTGCGCGCGTGTGTGTATGTTTATGTGTATGTGTGCGCGCGTGTGTGTATGTTTATGTGTATGTGTGCGCGCGTGTGTGTATGTTTATGTGTATGTGTGCGCGCGTGTGTGTATGTTTATGTGTATGTGTGCGCGCGTGTGTGTATGTTTATGTGTATGTGTGCGCGCGTGTGTGTATGTTTATGTGTATGTGTGCGCGCGTGTGTGTATGTTTATGTGTATGTGTGCGCGCGTGTGTGTATGTTTATGTGTATGTGTGCGCGCGTGTGTGTATGTTTATGTGTATGTGTGCGCGCGTGTGTGTATGTTTATGTGTATGTGTGCGCGCGTGTGTGTATGTTTATGTGTATGTGTGCGCGCGTGTGTGTATGTTTATGTGTATGTGTGCGCGCGTGTGTGTATGTTTATGTGTATGTGTGCGCGCGTGTGTGTATGTTTATGTGTATGTGTGCGCGCGTGTGTGTATGTTTATGTGTATGTGTGCGCGCGTGTGTGTATGTTTATGTGTATGTGTGCGCGCGTGTGTGTATGTTTATGTGTATGTGTGCGCGCGTGTGTGTATGTTTATGTGTATGTGTGCGCGCGTGTGTGTATGTTTATGTGTATGTGTGCGCGCGTGTGTGTATGTTTATGTGTATGTGTGCGCGCGTGTGTGTATGTTTATGTGTATGTGTGCGCGCGTGTGTGTATGTTTATGTGTATGTGTGCGCGCGTGTGTGTATGTTTATGTGTATGTGTGCGCGCGTGTGTGTATGTTTATGTGTATGTGTGCGCGCGTGTGTGTATGTTTATGTGTATGTGTGCGCGCGTGTGTGTATGTTTATGTGTATGTGTGCGCGCGTGTGTGTATGTTTATGTGTATGTGTGCGCGCGTGTGTGTATGTTTATGTGTATGTGTGCGCGCGTGTGTGTATGTTTATGTGTATGTGTGCGCGCGTGTGTGTATGTTTATGTGTATGTGTGCGCGCGTGTGTGTATGTTTATGTGTATGTGTGCGCGCGTGTGTGTATGTTTATGTGTATGTGTGCGCGCGTGTGTGTATGTTTATGTGTATGTGTGCGCGCGTGTGTGTATGTTTATGTGTATGTGTGCGCGCGTGTGTGTATGTTTATGTGTATGTGTGCGCGCGTGTGTGTATGTTTATGTGTATGTGTGCGCGCGTGTGTGTATGTTTATGTGTATGTGTGCGCGCGTGTGTGTATGTTTATGTGTATGTGTGCGCGCGTGTGTGTATGTTTATGTGTATGTGTGCGCGCGTGTGTGTATGTTTATGTGTATGTGTGCGCGCGTGTGTGTATGTTTATGTGTATGTGTGCGCGCGTGTGTGTATGTTTATGTGTATGTGTGCGCGCGTGTGTGTATGTTTATGTGTATGTGTGCGCGCGTGTGTGTATGTTTATGTGTATGTGTGCGCGCGTGTGTGTATGTTTATGTGTATGTGTGCGCGCGTGTGTGTATGTTTATGTGTATGTGTGAGCACGTGTGTTTATGTATGTGTGTGTGTTTATGTATGTGTGTGTGTTTATGTATGCGTGTGTGTTTATGTATGCGTGTGAGCACGTGTGTTTATGTATGCGTGTGTGTTTATGTATGCGTGTGTGTTTATGTATGCGTGTGTGTTTATGTATGCGTGTGTGTTTATGTATGCGTGTGTGTTTATGTATGCGTGTGAGCACGTGTGTTTATGTATGTGTGTGTGTTTATGTATGTGTGTGTGTTTATGTATGCGTGTGTGTTTATGTATGCGTGTGAGCACGTGTGTTTATGTATGTGTGTGAGCGCATGTGTTTATGTATATGATTTTTTTTTATACGCACTTTGATTGCACAGACCATTGACCACTCTATTCTACTCAGAGGGAACCTTAATAATAATAAAACCCCACACGTAGTAGATAGGAAGACAGACAGACAGAGACATCTATCAATAATGAATAGATATAATAGGACTGATGCTGAGTGTGAGAGTAAAGGCAGAACAGGTGAAAGTGTAGTCCTGACCAAATCCATACTGAGCTGCAGGGAAGGAAAATGTAAACTGTGAAAACAGAATTAGAGTTATAAGGTGAACTGTCCTGAATGAACTTTAATTTACAGATTAAACATGAAGCTATGCAGTCTATAAGGTCTGTGTGCAAAAGCAAAGTGCTTTCCCTGCATACAAAAGCAATAAAAGTCATTTGCCCGCTGACATTGCAAAATGCTTTTGCTCAGGTCTACACTTATTTATTAGCAGGTTTTTATATATCGCTATCAGATTACATAGCGCTTTACAGAGAATATATCACACTCACATCAATCCCTGCCTCTATTGGAGCTACATACTAAGGTCCCTAACACACACACATGGGTTAATTTAGTTAGCAGCCAATTAACCTACCAGTATGTTTTTGGCATGTGGGAGGAAACTGAGGCACCCGGAGGAAACCCACACAGACACAGGGAGAACATACAAACTCCACACAGATTAGGCCTAGTCCGGGAATCAAACTCATGACCTAAGTGCTGTGAGACACGTCCTACTCACTGAGCCACCATACTAACCCATGTACACTTGCACCTCTTTTATTTTATATTACATTCCAAGAAAACAAGCTTTACTGATTACACCACTATCATGCCTAGAATTAGCAATAGAGTATTACTAAGAAGCTGGATAACTAAAAATAACGGACAGTATATGTTTTGCCAGCTAGACAATTTGTAGCTTATAAAATGTGGGGGTAAAAAAACATTTCTTTTTTTTACTTAAACTTTTCAAGCATCTGTTCAAGCAAGTAAAACACACTGTTTTGTCAAAGCTCTATATATCTATCTATATATACACACACACACACACATAGTAAGCAGCACTCCCAAACTTGTCAAGAATAAATAACCAAATCCTTTTATTACTCCACTGTATCATTAGGGACATGCATAAAATAACGCACTACACACCCGGTATAAATACGCATCTAAAAAAAGGTGTAACCACTCACCACACCAGTATACAGGCGATGAAGTGTTTGTGTGTGTGTGATTATATATATATATATATATATATATATATATTATATA
>WWET01000055.1:881262-899844 GCA_011038615.1 Limnodynastes dumerilii
GGGAAAGATCCCGATATCGGCACTACACACAGCTGAGACTGTGCAGCTAGCCTATTGGCTGGCTTCAGCCTTGCTCTGATTGGTTGGTACTCCTGTCAATCTTGACAGGAGTACCATGCAGCCAGCCTATTGGCTGACTGAACAAAAATTTCTGCATGGGGAAATAAAAAAGACTGTGAGAGGTTCTGCAGCGCTGTGTCCTCTCTGTGCAGAACCTCTCACACTAACAGCTGTTAGTGTGAGATGTTCTGCAGCTTTCTAAATTGCTGACTGACAGTAGTTTGTGGTACCTCTACCTCCTGGCTAGAGTTTCCCCAGTCAGACAGACAGGGAAACTGCAGCCAGGAGGTGGAGGTACATGGTCCGATATTCGGACTTGCCCACACACTACAATATATCGTCACATTGGGACGATAATTAATTGGGAATTTACTTCAATCAGATTATCGTCCCAGAGCCTGTCTGGGACTATAATCTGAGGTTTTACAAATCCATCTGTACCACACACTAGAGCAATTTTTGATAATTGTAGGATTGGCCACTAATCGCTCTAGTGTGTGGCCAGTTTAAGAGCCAGTCTGGGCAGCATGATTCAGCAACGACTGGTCATCCCAAATCCCAAAGCAGAAAGATTTCAGGTTCTTTGTGGTAAGAAAAGTAACTGGAGGATTCAGCACAGTCCTAGATTTAAGGAAACTAAACTTCAAAGTAAGAACATGCAAGATGGAGGTCTGGATTCACAGTTACGTAGTTTTCGTCTTACGTACGTTGCTTTATGAATTGAGCTACTACGCATGCGTAGTAGCTCAATTCTTACTAACTGAATACTAAATACTAACATAGGACCGGATCCAGGCCCCCCGCACGCTGTTCGTCCGACAGAGAGAGGGGAGGGCATACACTGCCATAAGCCTGCCTTAAGTAAATCGTGTGGATCAGCGGTCCGTACAACCACTGATCCGCACAAATGTGGGAGCCTCCTCCCACGCTGTAAAATTAGCATGCTTCCCCCGCCCACTGTAGCAGTTCTGTACGATGCTTGCTACACTAGTGTTACTATAGTAACACTAGCGTGACATCTGGATTTAACTTGTCGACAGTTTGACTGTTGACATTTTGTGCCAGACTGTGCCATGGAACTTTCAGTGGGCGTGTATATTCCTTCCAATCCCAATTATTCTAAAGGTACTGAGGAAGCTGGAGAATGAACATGCCATAGTCATAGCCATTCTTCCTTTTAGCCAAGGAGGAGATGGTTTTCCAAGACTCTGCAACTGTCAGTACACAGGCCTTGGTCACAAACGCTATGGCCAGACCTATTAAAACAAGGGTAGTTAATACACTCAGATCCAGAGTCCTAGGGCCATATTTACTAAGCTGCGGGTTTGGAAAAGTGGAGATGTTGCCTATAGCAACCAATCAGAGTATATATATATAAAAAATAAAGTAAATCCATGTGGTGGGGGCACTCTGAGAATTGGCAAAGACACGGACACCGTGGATGATCGAAAAAGGTACCGACGTTTCAGCACACTTTAATCTGTACTTTCATTGGGGTAAAACCTAACACAAATGACAACATTTAAATAGAAAAAGAGAGAAACCGCTTACCCAATCAGGTGTCATGGAGTCGGGATTTGGACAGTCGCCATGCCCAGCCGGCCAGAAGAAGCGTACCGGAAGTGACACACCGGTTGCTGTGGAGATGGCGTCCGTTGCCCGGAAACCAGAGTGTGACTGTGAATGAAAAGAATAAGGTGAACCAGCGTGAAAAATGGAAAATATAATAAAGCAAAAAGTTGTCACTCCATGTTAGATAAGGGAACTATGCGAAGATATGTAGTTCTATAAAGCGATCACAAAGAAAAAGGTGAAAAAAAAGCTCAAATAAGAGAGAGTAAGGACTTTCAGAGCAGCTAAGATTCAGCATAGAGAAATTACAGGGACCATGTGTATTGAGTCCAATATCTACAGATTCATAGGAAGCATGTGAGACTACAGGTCTCATTTAAGGCCATACGGTGAGTTGGTCCGCAATTCGTGGATCCATCTTGCTTCCAACCGGAGTAGCATCTGGTCCCGATTGCCACCCCTCAATGGTTGCGGGACGTGATCAATGATTTTATAACGGAGAGATGAGAGATTATGTTTAACGGTAGCGAAGTGTTGGGCGACTGGTTGGTCGCAATGTTTTCCTTCTAGCGGCGCACGAATCGCAGACCTGTGCAGTGCCATTCTCTCCCTGAAGGTCCATTTAGTTTTTCCAACGTACTGAAGCCCGCAAGGGCAATAGATGAGGTAGACAACAAAGGAGGTGGTACATGTGAGGTAATGTTTAATGAAATATTTCTTCCCAGAATAAGCATGATGAAAAAACTGGCACTGTTCTATATTGCGACACGTAAGACAATTTACACACTTGAAACAGCCTTTTTTCTTGATAATGTCCTTTTTTTTTTTTTTTTTAAATCTTTTTATTAACCACAAAACATGGTACACAGATGTCACAAGCTCAATATGACATAACACATACACAATGCTACATCACAATTGTTAAATAAAGAGCAGGTACAGTCACTGTTTGCCAGTACAAATAATTCAAGGGTTGACTTAAACCTCAATATCTAGGGTGCGCGAGCACTCTTCAGGAAACAGTATCATATCCCAATATAGGTGGGTCATTATCCATCACACGTAACATATACCAAGAGGTTTGCCCAAAACTACAATGCAATCGATTCTTGGTAGGAGCAGGTAGAGAGTCTATATAGCTTTCCCAGGTATCAAAAAATTTTTCTACCTTATTATTCCTGTCCAAAGAGGCCTCCAACCAATCCATCTGAAAAATGAAAAACAACTTTTCCCGAAAAAGCGCAAAGGGGGGGGTATCTCCGCGATTCCACGTTTGCAAGATTGTTTTCCGTGCCGCCGCACTAACCGCGAGGGCCAAGCGCCTGACTTCCCTGGCCGCCCTTTGGTTTTTGGGCAAAATGCCCAAAATTGCCCATTCAGGTGTGAGCGGGGCAGCGGAAACTAAGTGATCCAACATAAATTTGTGGACTTTCGCCCAAAAGTATCTCACAAATGGACATCCCCAAAGACAGTGCACTAAATCTGCGTTAGGTTCATTACATCTATAGCAGAGGTCAGAGTCCCTCAAACCCAGAGCAAACGCCTTCTGTGGGGTCAAGTATGTCCGATGAAAGATGTTAAGAAAGAGTTCCACGTAACGACTCGAAGGGAGACTACGTCGGGAAACGTGAAGGGCCTTCAGTATAGTCTCCAAAGTTAGGTGAGGAAAGTCAGTCAGCCACCTTGTTATCCCACCCGATGCCGTTTCGTAATTTATAGGGTCTGATAGGAACTTATATCCCGATGATATAGCTTTGGATGTCCCCTGTGTACGTAGGAGCATGGAGTCAAAAGGATTGTCCCAGTCTGTCGGGGCCAGTCGTCTGAGGACCTGCGCAATGTAATGTTGTAGCTGTAAAAAGGATATGGGGTCAGTGTGTAGAAAGTCAAATTGTTCCACCGCTTGTTGAAAGGTCAGTGGGCGCCTCCTCTGTCCATTTACCAATGCCCGAATCGAGGAGACCCCCCTAGCCGCCCAACCCATAAAGGGACCTCCGCTCATGCCCGCCGGGAATTCGGGATTACGTGTAACCGGTAGGTGTAGGGAGAAGTGTGAGTGCAACCGGTATTTGTGTCTCAGAATATGCCAGAGTCTCCTAGTGGACCATAATAGGGGGTTGTGCTGGTATTCCTGATCCAACTCATGGTCCGTATGGTGCAAGAAAGAGACCAGGCCCATGCCACTGAGAAAAGCCCCCTCCAGCCCCGTGTTTGTGTAAGTCGAGGAGTCGGACAGCCAATCCCTCAAGTGACGCAGAATGGCTGCATAATTATAACGCTGGACATCGGGAAAATTGATTCCCCCATTTGTTGGGACCTGCTGCAGCTTAAGTAAACTTATCCTAGGTCGGCCTCCACCCCATATGAAAGATCTGAACAAGTAATTAATTTGTTTAACATCTGATTGAGTTAGAAGTATTGGTAAGGATTGTAATATGTATAACAAGCGGGGGAATACTGTCATTTTAATAAGGCTCGCCCTGCCCAGGTAGGACAACGGCAGGTTGGCCCAGCCGGTCAGCTGACGGTCTAGATCAGTAATTGATTGTTTAATGTTAACTCTATAGAGAGAGGCAGGGTTTTTGGTAATTTGAACTCCAAGGTACGTAAATTGTTTTGTGGCCCACTGAAAAGGGACCATTCCCGCCCAGCTCGGGCGAGCCCTCCCCGGCCTGAGATACATTGCTATGGATTTGTCTAGATTGATGGAAAGCCCGGAAACCAAACCGTAGTCTCCCAGTCTAGATAGGAGTTCAGGCATAATTTCCTCCGGATTGGACAGATATAACAAAATGTCATCGGCAAAGGCTGTCATCTTAATGGTCTGTGAACCTATTGCTATACCCCTAAAATCCCCCCAATTCTGAAGGATCCTCAAGAGTGGGTCCAGAGCAAGATTGAATAAGATAGGGGACAGCGGGCATCCCTGCCTAGTTCCCCTCTCCATGGTGACCCCCTCTCCTCTATGGCCATTGATTAATAAGTGTGTAGTGGGCGCCGTATACATAAATCTAACCAGGCTAACAAACTCCTGACCAAAGGACCAGTGACGCAATATATTAAAAAGGAAAGACCAGACCACGGAGTCAAACGCCTTATTGGCATCTAGACTTAAAAGCAGGTTGGAGTTATCCGGGGTATTTGACGAGATAACCGTCGCTGCCACTGCTGCCCGGATCCCCTTTACAGAGTGCCTGCCCGCCACAAAGCCTAGTTGATGAGAGGTTAACAAGGAAGGAAGAAATGTCTGTAGGCGATCAGCCATTATTTTCGTAAGGATTTTGAAATCCGTGTTTAAAAGGGTAATGGGCCTATAAGATGATTCCAATTGAGGATCTTTATTTGGCTTAAGAATAAGGATAGTGTGGGACTCATTAAATCTAGGGGCGTGTGGAGTGTGGGCATGAATGGTTCGGTATAATTCCAGAAGGCTAGGTAGTATTTGGGGATGCATCATTTTGTAATATTCGTTGGACAGGCCATCTGGTCCAGGGGACTTGTTCGATTGTAAGGATTTTATCACTCGGCTAATCTCCTCTTCAGTGATCTCAGCTTCAATAATTTCCCTATGTTCCGGGGATAGCCGCGGGAGACGAGCCTCCGTAAGAATACGATCCTGAATATCAGGATGGAAGGGGAGGGCCCCATATAGAGATTTATAATATTCCTGAAATCGGGACAAAATTTGGGTGGATTCCGTTATAATTGACCCCGTGGCCTGGTCTCTCAAAGCTGTAACTACGCTTCGTTTTTGCCAAGTTTTTGACATGTTCGCCAGTAATTTTCCAGGTTTATTACCGAACCTATAGAATTTGTGTCTGGTGTGATCGAGCTTGCTTAATGCCTGAGATCTAAGATGAGTTTCTAGCGTGCATTTGGCCGCCCTAAAGTTTTCCAGTGTGTCATCAGTGGGATTATCTGAATAAGCGCGGAACGCCACGGTTACCTCCCGACGGAGTGAGCGAGTGATGGCCTGCGCCTTCCTGCGCTTCTGAAAAATGTAAGTCATGACGTGACCCCTCATCACCGCCTTTGACGCCTCCCAGAACAACACCGGGTCATCCCAGTGCTCAATGTTGTCGTCCAGGTACTCTGCCCACCTAGCAGTCATAAAATTACGAAAATCCTCAGACTGAGACAAATAGCCCGGGAAGCGCCAAAGGCGGGTCTGCGACATCGGACAGGGATAGTTCAACTCCAAATAAATCGGGGAATGATCCGAAATTACAGGGTCACCCAGCGACGCATCACAGACAAATGTCATTAGATAGTCTGAAATCAGGAAGTAATCCAATCGGGACAGGGAACCATGGGCCGCCGATATATGTGTGAATGAACGTTCGCCGGGGTGAAGTGTACGCCAGGGGTCAGAGAGTGAGTGTGCATCCAGAAAACCCTGTAAGTTCCGCCAGTGAGGGGCCGTCTCATTGCGCGCGGGGGGGGATTTGTCAATTAAAGGGTCTAACACTGCATTCATGTCTCCCGCAACAATCAGGTTAGGGTGTTCCCGTTCAGCCAACAACGAGGTCAAGGAGTTAAGAAATCTCTGGACATTATTATTGGGCGCGTAAACATTCAATAGGGAGTATGGAATGTGGTTTATTGTTAGGTTCATGAAGATGAATCTGCCCCCCGGATCTATGTGTTGGTAATCAATAGTATAATGTAGTGAGCGTCTAAAAAGGATTGCTACACCCCTGGCATTGGATTTGTAGGGCGCCGAGACACATTCTCCTATCCATCCATCCTTAAGGATACCCTCCTTCCCCTGCTTCCAGTGCGTCTCCTGAATCAATATTATGTCAGCTCCTGATCTCCTCAAGAAAGTGGCCACCTTCCTCCGCTTAATGGGCGTGTTTAGGCCTCCCACGTTCCAAGAGAGTAACCGAAGAGTAGGGACCACAGTGGCATGGGCCTGACCCAGAGACGATAGGTGTGGAGGGTCAGATAAAGAGTGAGAGGTAGATGGAAGACTTATCCTACCCCGTCAGTCGTAAAAGATTTGAAGTTAGGATCAATCATATCCGGGTCCTTCCCTCCCCGACCATCGGGAAGAATCCCAGCAAGGCGTCGCCCCTGAAGACATTGGAGGAGGCCCCCCTGAACTCGGAATATTTCACAAACCTGGACAAATGGCAAACAGAGCATTAAGACAAGACAGTGTACCACATCATGTAACATTTTCAAAATTTTCCAAACCAATTTTAATGAGGGTGTCCCCCTACGAATGAGAGGGAATCCCTGTTTTAACACAAACTTATGAACTGGTTGTAACATATAAGGAGATAAGCTCCCCGTAGTGAAGAGTTAGCACATCTTAAATACAACAAACAGTGTATATATATAAGGAAGGGCTAAACGAGAAGAATACAGTAAAACCTTAGTAATGAACTAGCTGAAGGTTCTCCCATAAAATACATAACCGGACCATGGGGGACACTAATTGTCCGGAGGTTGGTTAACCGGGTGAGTGAGCATGAATTCCCTTGCCTCCCTCGGGTCTTCAAAGAAGTGAGGGCGACCATTCTCCAGGATTCTCAGCTTTGCAGGATACATCAGCGCAAATCTCCTACCCTGGGTATGCAGAGCATGACAAATCTCCGAAAATTCTTTACGCTTTTTGGAGACCAGCACCGAGAAATCCTGAAACAGCAAGATCCGAACCCCATCCACAACCAACTCCTGGGCCCTTCTGTAAGCAGCAAGGACATTTTCCTTAGCCCTATAATCTAGGTATTTCGCTATCACAGGCCTAGGGCGCGCATTATCCCCCCTTCTCTCCGGGCCTATCCTGTGGGCTCTCTCTATTTGGGCTGGACCTAGGTCGGGCGGCATGGCCAGAGAACGGGGGATGTCCACTGTCAAATATTCCATAAGTCTCTCCCCCCGTACCGACTCAGGGATTCCGACAAACCTAAGGTTGTTTCTCCGGTGCCTATTCTCAAGGTCGTCGACCTTTTCCGTTAAGGTCTGGATTGCCCTCGTATGTTCAGACACTGAGGATTGAGTAGCATTAGAACGATCCTCCAGATCACTGGAACGCTGTTCAAGGAGCCCCAGGCGAGAGGTATTGGAATCTATTTTAGCCATGGCAGTATCAAATCTAGCTTGTAGGCCATCTAACTTTTTGTCAATAAGAGGGAGTAGGCATTTCGATATTTCCTGTGCCAGAAATGCCACAGTTTCGGGCGTGAAAGAGGGTTGGTTATCAGGACTTGAGGGGGAGAGGCAGGGTTCCAGATCACTATCCTGAGACCTAGGTGGGGATGGGGGAGTAGCTTTGTTTGAGTTAGATTTAGCGCGGGAAGTCCGCGATACAGAGGGCGTGGAAGAAGTTTTAGGGCGCATGGTTTCCACAAATTTATCCATGCCCTGGAGAGAAATGGTGAGCAATAGAAAGAAATTATAAAGCACTGCACAGGGAGTAAATGTTAACCGATAAACCCTCCGGAGCCCAGTACCCCTTGGAAGATATAAAACAGCTAATAGTTCACCAGTATGCCCTATCTGATGATAAAGATGACTCTTCACTACATAGCTAACAGCTAAGGCCTCATCTTCTAAAACTTACTAAACTGATTACAAAATGCCCTATAGGCATGCACTGTTACCAGAAAATACCATAAAGGTGAAATCGTACTTATGGACACAGTACTATACTAAATGCAGAATTCCTTTTGTTTGTTTGTTTTTTTTTTTGTTTTTTTTTTTTTTTTTTTTTTTTTTTTTTTTTTTTTTTTTTTTTTTTTTTTTTTTACATAACCGGACCATGGGGGACACTAATTGTCCGGAGGTTGGTTAACCGGGTGAGTGAGCATGAATTCCCTTGCCTCCCTCGGGTCTTCAAAGAAGTGAGGGCGACCATTCTCCAGGATTCTCAGCTTTGCAGGATACATCAGCGCAAATCTCCTACCCTGGGTATGCAGAGCATGACAAATCTCCGAAAATTCTTTACGTTTTTTGGAGACCAGCACCGAGAAATCCTGAAACAGCAAGATCCGAACCCCATCCACAACCAACTCCTGGGCCCTTCTGTAAGCAGCAAGGACATTTTCCTTAGCCCTATAATCTAGGTATTTCGCTATCACAGGCCTAGGGCGCGCATTATCCCCCCTTCTCTCCGGGCCTATCCTGTGGGCTCTCTCTATTTGGGCTGGACCTAGGTCGGGCGGCATGGCCAGAGAACGGGGGATGTCCACTGTCAAATATTCCATAAGTCTCTCCCCCCGTACCGACTCAGGGATTCCGACAAACCTAAGGTTGTTTCTCCGGTGCCTATTCTCAAGGTCGTCGACCTTTTCCGTTAAGGTCTGGATTGCCCTCGTATGTTCAGACACTGAGGATTGAGTAGCATTAGAACGATCCTCCAGATCACTGGAACGCTGTTCAAGGAGCCCCAGGCGAGAGGTATTGGAATCTATTTTAGCCATGGCAGTATCAAATCTAGCTTGTAGGCCATCTAACTTTTTGTCAATAAGAGGGAGTAGGCATTTCGATATTTCCTGTGCCAGAAATGCCACAGTTTCGGGCGTGAAAGAGGGTTGGTTATCAGGACTTGAGGGGGAGAGGCAGGGTTCCAGATCACTATCCTGAGACCTAGGTGGGGATGGGGGAGTAGCTTTGTTTGAGTTAGATTTAGCGCGGGAAGTCCGCGATACAGAGGGCGTGGAAGAAGTTTTAGGGCGCATGGTTTCCACAAATTTATCCATGCCCTGGAGAGAAATGGTGAGCAATAGAAAGAAATTATAAAGCACTGCACAGGGAGTAAATGTTAACCGATAAACCCTCCGGAGCCCAGTACCCCTTGGAAGATATAAAACAGCTAATAGTTCACCAGTATGCCCTATCTGATGATAAAGATGACTCTTCACTACATAGCTAACAGCTAAGGCCTCATCTTCTAAAACTTACTAAACTGATTACAAAATGCCCTATAGGCATGCACTGTTACCAGAAAATACCATAAAGGTGAAATCGTACTTATGGACACAGTACTATACTAAATGCAGAATTCCTTTTGTTTGTTTGTTGTTTTTTTTGTTTTTGTTTTTGTTTTTTGTTTTTTTTTTGTTTTGTGTTTTACAAACAAACAGGCAAAATACACAATTTACCACGGGTGTTGGACCAAACAGTATGATGGTCCAGTCAGAACAGAATTACCAGTCCACTTGCAGAGAAGAAAGGCAATCCCAAGGGTCAACAGGTGCCAGGCCCTGCAGCTAGTGACCAAGGCTCAGTCTCCAACACAACCAGGCAAGTAGCTGAGAGGGAGAGAGTGGCGTCAACGTCAGGCAGCAACCAGAGTCCCAGCAGAGGGAAGGTCCCCCGCGATCCACCAGCCAGCTCAACAAAGGGGGTGCAAGGGAAACAGATTCCAGTAGGCCAGGCCAGGTACAGACAGATCAGCGAAGATTCCCTCAACCCTGCCACTGCAGCCCTCCCCCCTGCATAGGCAAGCAGAGAGCACCCCTCCAATACAGGCCTTGTGATACCAGCTGCTGCAGGAGTACTATGCGGCTCCACTCACTCCAATCCGCACTTCGTCGCACAGCCTGCAGTTGTAGTGCCCACGATACGCAGGCCCCACACCGCCGACTCCGGTCTCCAGACTCCAGCACGCAGATCCACCGGGCCTCGCTGCTCCTGCGTCTCCTGCCACCAAGTGCTCCACTCCGTCACGCCAAACGATTTCCTCCAGACTCCCGTCGTCTCCCGTCGTGGTCCCCGGACATCAGCAAGGGCCTGTCAGAACAGCGCGCCTACCGTCCACTCAGCAGGGCCCGATCGGGTGAGTTTTCCGGCTCCGCACACAGCAGGATCTTAGGTGCCGTCACTGCACGAAGCGGGTCCCCAGCTCTCCAGCGATCTCCTCCGCAAACTTCTCCAATCGAGCAGGTGAGATTCCAGGTGCCCACGGGACGCAGACTCCAACCTCCAGGCTCCAACACGTGGGACCTCCGGTCCTCGCTTCCCCGTGTCTCCTGCCGCCAATCGCCTCACTCCGGCACACCAGGCAAGTTACTCCAGACTCCAGTTGTCTCCCACCGTGGTCTCCGGATGGCAACAAGGACCGGCCAGGACAGCTCGCCCACCGTCCACTCAGCAGGGCCCGATCAGATGGGTTATTCGGTTCTAATTCGGGTCTAAGCGCCGGCACTGCACGAAGTGGGTCACCAGTTCCCTAGCGACCACCACCGCAAATTCCTCCGGTAAGCAGGTAAGATAGCAGTGTCGGCACCACGATTGCAGCCGCCGGACCGAACTGAAGGCCACACGCGCCGTCACAAAATGGCGGAGGCCACCTCGCCCGCAGCTTGCGGGCTGATCTTCCGGGCCTTAGGGTCCAGGGAGCCAGGAGACAAAGTCCACCTTTGCCTGGGCTTATCCGCCGTGCAGTTCAGGGGTGCTACGATGAGTTTTAGCTCAGTGTAACCCCGGATGGCAGCCGATAGAGAGATCTGCACACGGAGCTCATAAAAACGCCGCCATCTAGGTCGACGCACGCACCGGAAGTCCTGATAATGTCCTTTTAACGGGAAACATCATTATGGACTAATAAGTCGCGCAAGTTAGGGCCCCTTTTATAGCTGGGCATAAGTGAAATATTATTGAGGCATTTCAACGTAAGATCGTCTCTCACTAATGGCCAGTAATGGGAGGCCGTTTTTTTTTATCAAAAGGAAGATGACGTTCTGTCTTGCTCAAGACTTTAGGTTGCAAAAGTTGATTTCTGGGAATTAGTAGCACCTTATTGACGATCTGCTGCAGTGATACAGGATCATATCCCCTGTCAGCAAATTTTTGGCACATCTTTTTCATTTTCACTCTGGTCACGTTGATGTCATCTGTGATACGATGAATTCTTAATAATTGGGAATAAGGTAACCCAAATTTTAGGGAAGGAGGATGAAAAGACGATGCCAGTAAGGTCGTGTTCCTGTCCGTTGGCTTAGAATATATGCCGGTGTGTAAGGTTTGCCCATCATAGGTGACTTCAACATCCAAATAATGGATCTTCGAGTGTGAGATGTTATGCGTAAATTTGATGGGAGAGCCGTTGTGATTAAGATCATCCAGGAACACGTCGTCTATGTAGTGAACATAGAACAACGCTCCCTCTATGAACCAATGATCCCTGTATAAACAATCCTGTTCATACATATTCATGAAGATGTTGGCGTACGATGGGGCCACATTCGACCCCATTGCCAGCCAACCACTTGCAGAAAAAAAATCTTCATAGAATAGAAAGAAGTTCTTGGTGAGTGTGAACTCCAACAACGTCAAAAGAACTTCACTGTTGATGTTTGACTGTGACGTGTCCTGAGCCAAAAAGCGACGCACAGCCTCCAACCCCGCATCATGAGGGATGCAGGTATAGAGGCTGCAAACGTCCAAAGTAACAAGTAGGAGGTTAGAAGGTAAATCCTGAAGTTGTGTCAGTTTCGAGATGAAATCCGTAGCGTCTCTCAAATACGAAGTCCCTCTTTGGACCAGAGATTGTAGTTTGTGGTCCAGGAATTTGGTGATGTTCTGTAACAGCGAATCCCTGGCAGAAATTATGGGTCTGCCAGGGGGATAAACCGGATCTTTGTGTAATTTAGGGAGGGTGTAGAATACAGGAGTTATAGGAAAAGCTACTGACATGAAATCAGCCTCTTGCTGTGTGATGAAACATGAAGTCACTGCGGACTGTAAGAAGGAGTCAATTTCAGCTTAAATACCGTGGGGGTTCCGCATCACTAATATCCCCACCATCGGGAGACAATTCCCTGATTTCTGCCACAAATGGATCAGCGTGCTTAATAAATGCTCGTTTGACCTCGAACAATCTAAAAAAGAAGTAGAAAAATTTTAAGCACGAATCACTGCATTGGAATCCATCAAATAGCCAATAGATACAACAGTGGACTGGCAAACAAAACTGAATACCCAGATGGAATCTTATAAACAGGAACTCATCAGATTTAAAAAAGAAAAACGATACACACTCAATCAGGATTATCAAAATCTCCGGGTATACCACTGGCTGACTGGCTCCGATAACAAACCACGGAGATTCCAGAAGCGCTCAGTCTGCTTTCAATATTCTGCTTCATCCTCATCGGCAGCTTGAGGTACAGATACAGATGTGGACTCCATAACCCCCAGTACTTCAATCCAGAAACCCCCTTTAGGGCCACGCACACAGTCCGGCGTCCTTCCTCCCATATCAGGAGGGGGGCAGGGGAAGAGGGGGCAACAAGAAAGGCTCAAGGAAAATGTAGTCTTTAATTTGTCTACTCGAGAGCTCACGGTGGAGGAATATAAAGTCCTAAACCGTGGTCTCTCATTTGTTCCTACCACCAACCACAATGAATTTGAGTGGAAAATTGACATCTTTAAACTCAATCGACAATTAGCTCAAAAGAGCATTTTCAGGACACAGTACAACAGATTCGAGTACAGCCCTTTAAACCTAAATCTAAATTCACTCCGACTAGTTTAAATGCCGCTATTAAGTCATTTACCAGGGGTTTGGAACAATGCACAGCAATTGCAGCAAAATCCACTATGATACCTAACATGTCTAATAATGTGATTAAGGCTCTCCAGACTTTAGCCAAAGATTCTAATCTGATACTAATCGTGCTGCAGGATAGAACAGATTATCTTAGGGAGGCGTACAGACAATTACAGGATGGTGTCACTTACCGGAAGCTAAACAGTGATCCCACTAACTCTTTTAAAGCTGAAATTGACTTCTTACAGTCCGCAGTGACTTCATGTTTCATCACACAGCAAGAGGCTGATTTCATGTCAGTAAAGAGGCTGATTTCATGTCAGTAGCTTTTCCTATAACTCCTGTATTCTACACCCTCCCTAAATTGCACAAAGATCCGGTTCATCCCCCTGGCAGACCCATAATTTCTGCCAGGGATTCGCTGTTACAGAACATCGCCAAATTCCTGGACCACAAACTACAACCTCTGGTCCAAAGAGGGACTTCGTATTTGAGAGACACTACGGATTTCATCTCGAATCTGACACAACTTCAAGATTTACCTTCTAACCTCCTACTTGTTACTTTGGACGTTTGCAGCCTCTATACCTGCATTCCTCATGATGCGGGGTTGGAGGCTGTGCGTCGCTTTTTGACTCAGGACACGTCACAGTCAAACATCAACAGTGAAGTTCTTTTGACGTTGTTGGAGTTCACACTCACCAAGAACTTCTTTCTATTCAATGAAGATTTTTTCTGCAAGTGGTTGGCTGGCAATGGGGTCGAATGTGTCCCCATTGTACGCCAACATCTTCACGAATATGTATGAACAGGATTGTTTATACAGGGATCATTGGTTCATAGAGGGAGCGTTGTTCTATGTTCACTACATAGACGACGTGTTCCTGCTATGGCAGTCGAGTGAGGGCACACTACTACAGTTCCTGGATGATCTTAATCACAACGGCTCTCCCATCAAATTTACACATAACATCTCACACTCGAAGATCCATTATTTGGATGTTGAAGTCACCTATGATGGGCAAACCTTACATACCGGCATATATTCTAAGCCAACGGACAGGAACACGACCTTACTTGCATCGTCTTTTCATCCTCCTTCCCTAAAATTTGGGTTACCTTATTCCCAATTATTAAGAATTCATCGTATCATAGAGGACATCAACGTGACCAGAGTCAAAATGAAAGAGATGTGCCAAAAATGTGGTGACGGGATATGATCCTGTATCACTGCAGCAGATCGTCAATAAGGTGCTACTAATTCCCAGAAACCTACTTTTGCAACCTAAAGTCTTGAGCAAGACAGAACATCGTCTTCCTTTTGTACACACCTTTACCAACCATAACAAAATAATAAAAAAAACGGCCTCCCGTTACTGGCCATTAGTGAGAGACGATCCCACGTTGAAATGCCTCAATAATGTTTCACTTATGCCCAGCTATAAAAGGGGCCCTAACTTGCGCGACTTATTAGTCCATAATGATGTTTCCCGTAAAAAGGACGTTATAAAAAAAAAGGCTGCTTCAAGTGTGTAAATTGTCTTACGTGTCGCAATATAGAACAGTGCCAGTTTTTTCATCATGCTTATTCTGGGAAGAAATATTTCATTAAACATTACCTCACATGTACCACCTCCTTTGTTGTCTACCTCATCTATTGCCCTTGCGGGCTTCAGTACGTTGGAAAAACTAAATGGACCTTCAGGGAGAGAATGGCACTGCACAGGTCTGCGATTCGTGCGCCGCTAGAAGGAAAACATTGCCCAACGTCGCCCAACACTTCGCTACCCTTAAACATAATCTCTCCTCTCTCCGTTATAAAATCATCGATCACGCCCCGCAACCATTGAGGGGTGGCAATCGGGACCAGATGCTACTCCGGTTGGAAGCAAGATGGATCCACGAACTGCGGACCACCTCACCGTATGGCCTTAATGAGACCTGTAGTCTCACATGCTTCCTATGAATCTGTAGATATTGGACTCAATACATATGGTCCCTGTAATTTCTCTATGCTGAATCTTAGCTGCTCTGACAGTCCTTACTCTCTCTTATTTGAGCTATTTTTTCACCTTTTTCTTTGTGATCGCTTTATAGAACTACATATCTTTGCATAGTTCCCTTATCTAACATGGTGTGACAACTTTTTGCTTTATTATGTTTTCCATTTTTCACGCTGGTTCACCTTATTCTTTTCATTCACAGTCACACTCTGGTTTCCAGGCAACGGACGCCATCTCCACAGCAACCGGTGCGTCACTTCCGGTAAGCTTCTTCCGGCCGGCTGGGCATGGCGGCTGTCCGAATCCCGACTCCATGACACCTGATTGGGTAAGCGGTTTCTCTCTTTTTCTATTTAAATGTTGTCATTTGTGTTAGGTTTTACCCTGATGAAAGTACAGATTAAAGTGTACTGAAATGTCGGTACCTTTTGCGACCATCCACGGTGTCCGTGTCTTGTGTCTTTGCCAATTCTCAGAGTGCCCCCACCACATGGATTTGTATTAGCTGACCACAGCTTGGGTGAGCACCTGAGTACATATACTACAAGCATTGAGTGCCTTCCACTATCGAATATAAAATAAAGTATATATATATATAGATACATGATACATACAAACTGGAAGGTAGACAGAAATGTCACCTGAAATTTCGACTGTCCGACTGGAATTGGGACATTTGGGATGTATGGAAATATAATGTGTTTATTGCAAGCGAAAGCCATCAGTATTTGTCTTGTATGCAAAGAAAAGTGTATTTGCATCTCTTGCAATAAGATTTGCTTAGCTGAATATTCTAGCAATATTTGCATCTAACTCTATATCGGCTCCATAATGGAAATATATTAATCTTTTAGTGATATATTCCTCAAGGACTGCCTTACATGAATAATATTTAGAATAAAGCAATTGACGGGATGTGCCCTGTTAAAAAAGTAAGCTGGTTGTTTTCTTAATCTTAATTTTCTATCTCTCCCACCTTCCTATTACCACTTGGTGGCACTGTTGCCTTGCATTACCACTTATGCAGCTATATCTTTTAAAATGATTTCTGCAGCATTTCTAAAAGAGGAAAGAGGAAAAAAAATGAAAACACAAAATCATTTCTACATATTGTTCATTTGCTGAAGTTGTAATTTCACTTTCCAAGGCCATTTATCATAAAACTGCCTGTTTTCCTGTTCCATCGCTCAAGGCTGCATGTTATATTTCACTCTGCTCCGTTGAGAACCAAAGAACTCGAGTTGATTCTGTGGAAACAAGTCTCACTATATTACCAGAGTACATTTTATTAAAGTTGCTTCTCTTGACTTGAAATTGAAGAGTGTGCCATTCCAAAGTAATTTATTACCAGACGCTGGAACAACAATCTCTCTCTTTGAAGCAGAGCTATTGAGATGGTGAAGTTAACCAAAGTATTTGGAAACAGATTTGTTCATTCCTCAAAGTGCATTTGGAGAAGAGTAGAGGCTATTGATGTCGAAAACCCTTTTCTAGACATCCTTCTAGGGGTTTAGACTTGAATAGACGAGTTAACTTTTTAACCAATACTGTATGTAACATCAGAGTTGTCACTGTTCTGGGAAGATGGAGAAGGGCAGTATGGGTAATGTATCGCTGAAGAGTGACACCATCTTAGTTTTTGGCAATGCCCCAAACAAAATGCCTCAAGAAAATGTTTTTTTGGTTTTTTTTAAATATTATAATATTGTAGGTTTCTTTAATAAAATTAGCAGGCCTTTCTTGTGTGTCACAATTATGTTATGTCACAATTATTATTAAAAGACCATTTCACAACGTTTTCAGTATACATGCAGGGATCTCAATGAATTTTCATAGCTAAAAAATATATACACTGCAAAATCTGCTAGTGTTGTATTCACATAATTAAGAAATACATAAAGATACCCATGGGTAGGGGAAGGGCTGGGTTGCAGACTTTTAAAAGCTTCCCACCTGGAGATCCCAGAGGGAAGCTATAGATGCGTGCAGGGGGTGGGGCTTACTGGCGCGAGTTATGCAAATCCTGTCATTAAGCCCCGCCCCTTGACAATCATTTCATCCCAACTTCCCAAATTTATAGAGATGGGAGTGGGGCTTGATGACACAATTTGCATCATTAAGTCCCTCCATGTCCCTAGCAACACTCTTAAACTAGTGTTGCCAGGCAGGGGGGCAGGACTTGAGGCCATGGGTTAATGGAAACCACAAGCCTCAAGTCCCTTGCAGGAGATTTACCGGATCTCCCGGGAGAACTGCCCGAATTTCAGGAGACATCAACTATGGGGAAGGTCTATTATCTTTCTTATCTCAAGGTGGAGTAAAGATATCTATTATATAAAAGGCTAATCCTGATCCTCATATTTATAAATAAGAGACACAGGGATGGCCAATGAGCGCATTGTTCTGGGAGTATTCTGGCCAATGGCAGGAGAGGGACAGCCACAGTTTGTGTGAGGAGAGCATACCGCCACAAAAACAAGAAAAGGGAAGCAATGAAAGGAGGGTAATTCTAAACATATGGCCTGTAATGCAGATTACCGGCATGATGGGTGTATATCTGTATGTAAGATGATACACAAGGAATGAGGTGTAAAATCATAACAGCAAAGACACCTATTTTTCAGTGAAACATGAAATGGCTTCCCAGTTTTGCCTCAAGACCATTTACATATTTTCTTTACAAGAAGTCCATACAGGTAATAATGTATTTTCTGCATAATACACCTCCAAGCTCCACCCGCTGAATCTGGCAGGCTTTAAAATAAAATAATAATAAATGTTGTAACAATCCTGGCAGTACCTCAATTCTACCAGAGGTGGTGCTATTTGCTTGTCTAATCTCTAGGACAGCGGTTTGCAGCCTTTTTTTGGGGTCGGTAGCAGTAAGGATCTGGAGCAGGTCCAAGTTAATTAATTAAAACCAGTTAAATGATAGCTGGAAGCTCAGAAGCAGAGTATATTGTACCCATACCCTCCAACATGACCCATTCCATTAGGTACAAAATACTCTGCTCCTCAGTTAGTCCTTAGTGCAGCCACATCATAGTTTCAGTCCTTAGTGCGCTCCCGTAATATAGTTTTAGTCCTTTGTGCACCCCCATAATATAGTTTTAGTCCTTTGTGCTCCCCCATAATATAGTTTTAGTTCTTTGTGCACCCCCTTAATATAGTTTTAGTCCTTTGTGCACCCCCTTAATATAGTTTTAGTCCTTAGTGCACCCCCATAATATACTTTCAGTCCTTAGTGCACCTCCATTATATAGTTTTAGACCTTAGTGCACCCCCTCATATAGTTGCAATCCTTAATGCACCCCCATAATATAATTTCAGTCCTTAGTGCAGCCCCATCATAGTTTAAGTCCTTAGTGCACCCCCTTAATATAGTTTTATTCCTTAGTGCACCCCCATAATATACTTTCAGTCCTTAGTGCACCCCCATTATAT
>WWET01000055.1:899959-912139 GCA_011038615.1 Limnodynastes dumerilii
CCTCCGCGGCCTCTGCATTGTCAGGTGGTGCGTGCAGTGAATACAGACGCTGACGTGACCCCAAGGTCGTGTCGGCGTCTGTATTCACCGCACGCACCCCCCGCCATCGGAACCTGGGGCACTAGCCCTACAAAACTCTACAAAACCCATGTTAGTTATGCCTCTGTTTATAATCACATTAGAGCTTTAAAGAAAAAATACAAAGATTACATAATGACAGACTAGAATAATCGGTGATCCACAGGCTTAAAACAATAAAAATAAATGTAATTGTAAAATAGTGTTTTATAATATAAATTATGATTCAGTTTAATGCATCTATTTTAAAAACATGTGTAGGAATTATTTCTAACTTAAAATAGGGCCATTTATTGAATAACAACGTAATTTGTTTTACACTTACACCAGCTGGTGTAAAATTTAGGTGGAAGAACAGGGAATCTGGCCTATTAATATTGTAAATATAATGGATCTCCTTCGCCCCCAAGGCGGGTGGGAAGCAGCGCCCCCATTTTCTGTGCTCACTCCCGTTCTGAGCATGTGCAAAGCATACTCCACCTTAAAAACAGGATACCAGGAGAACTGCCCAAATTTCAGGAGTCTCACGGATATACCAGGGTAGTCGGCAACCCTTGGGCAACAACACTTTTCTTTTAGAGGCTCCAATCGCCATGTGACCCTTAAACCTTCTCTGTAATAGTGCATATTAACAACAAAAAGCTCAGCAGGTTTAATGCCTCTCTGTAAAATGTGTTCTGTTTTACACACTTGTCAATTAACAATCCAGTTTTAGCACTTCTGCTTCACAGCGCTGAGATCGCTGGTTCGATCCCCGAACTAGACCTTATCTGTGTGGAGTTTGTATGTTCTCCCTGTGTCTGTGAGGGTTTCCTCCAGGTGCTCCAGTTTCCTTCCACACGCCAAAAACATGCTGGTAGGTTAATTGTCTGCAGACTAAATTAACCCTAATCTCTGTGTGTGGATGTATGTGTTAGGGACCTTAGTATGTAGCTCAAATAGTGACAGGGACTGATGTGAATGTGTATTGTTCTCTGTAAAGCTCTGCGGAAAATTTGTGTTAATAATATTGCGAATGTCTAATGTTCTTTGTAAAGCGCTGTGGATTATATAAATAAGTAATAATAATAATCACTTTTTAATAATAACTATAAATCACTAAATGATTTTTAGGATGGAATTAGGAGACAGTTTTAATTTTAATCCCAGTTTTCTTTGTTTTTCTTTCACTTTCTCACTATTTTTTTTTTTATACTTTGAGTGATTTTAAACAATAGTCATTAAAGTGCTAACCTCTTTCTAGATAAAGGGTGAGGTGTGCAACCAATAGTAGATCTTTTTTTCTCTTTGTTCCCTATTTCCTAAATGATCTATATTTTTATATTAGTTGTTATATCTAGCCCTTATATTCCCTTCCTTTATCTCTCTAGCCAGGTGTGCATTATCCATTACAATCTGTTACTGCTGAACAACAATTTTCAAACAGTATAAATGACCTGTTGCAGATTAAGTGGACATTCTTAATAAAACATGTGTTACAACAAATTTCTACACTGCTTTTATAGTGTTTTACATGATTATGAAAAACTGACTGACTGAGTTGTATTATTTGATCTGTATGTGTGTGTGGTGCAATGTTTGTCCTGAATCTGTTTGATACTCCCTACAATTCAGTTTAGGATTATTCTCCTGGCTGGAAAGCGACATCGCTCTTCAGAAACAGGTTACACGTTCAGCAACACTGGGTCAATTAGAATGATTTGGTTCAAAGTGCTCTAGTGACTCTGGGTCACATCAAATCAGTTGCATCCTTAACCCGTGTGATACAAACTTGGCGGAGATGAATTAAAGGTAGCTTCAGCTAACATGCCCTCCATTACCACTCCCTGATACAAATTATTTTGATAATTAAAAAGACTAAGTAATCATAAATCCTAAAGAAGAGCAACATAAGACATCAGTTGTAAAAAAAAAAAAAGTCTTATAAAAAGAAAAATGAAATGATTAAGTAAAATAAGAAACACTATATTTACAATATGGGTAGAAAATTATATGAGATCCCCCAGTAAGTAATGTTTGGCATATTAATTATACTCATGATTGTGTTGTTTAATGGTATTAAAACTGTTCATATTTCTTCTAGAAAACCTACCCTTATTGTTATAAATATTGTCTACAACTCTGTTCATTCACATCCTTTTAACCTGTAAGTTCATACTTGAACAATGCTTGTGAATGTCTAATAAGCAATGTTGAAAAATGTGTAAAACTGTTTTTACTATTTCCATATCTTATCTATGATATTTACTTTTATTGCTGTTTATACACAGTTTTGAAATTGATCCCAGTAATTCTCTCCTTATTGTGTTTGTAACTGATATGTGAAAAAGAAGCACCATGATTCCAACAATTCTACATTAATGATTTGTCCAAGGCTGGTTCCCATGTCAAGGTATACAAAATAAAATAAAGATTGCTGTCAACAGACAGTGCTTGATAATTAGGACGATTTTAATGCTAGTGAAAGGTCCCTATAATCAGTCACACACACTGTGCGATTATTGGTGTATGCTATTGCAGCCAGCTATTGATCAGTACCCCCATTTTATGACACCCATTTATAAATGGAAATTCAGTATCAAGTGCATTGGTGCACAGTTTAGTACACAGAAAGCCACTGTACAACACTATGTAATTTATCTATGCACGCCCTCAAGGGAGCTCATGTCCACAAGAAATATTGGAGGAGATTGGGTCAGATTATCTGAAATGCTCACACACTACACAATATTTTACCTTATGGGCAATAAAAATTAAGAATTCTGTATAAATGCCTGACTTCTACTTCCTACTAAATGTATTGAGGCTCTAATGTTATGATGTTACAGTGTAATTGTTAATGTTTATTACTGTGAATTTAAAAGATGTATTTTGACTTAAAGTATAAAAAAAAAAAATGATCGTATACTAGCAATTCTGGACCTTGGTGCCTGGCTAAACACTATAGTTATAATCAGTCCAAGCTCCTCATAATCGAATGATTGCATTGATAATTGCTCTAGTGTTTGGCCAGTTGAAAAAAAAATAAGGGATAGATTGACTAGACTGCTAAAAAGAAAAGTAAAGATGTTGCTCATAGCAACCAATCAGATTTTAGCTCACACTTACCTGTTACATACTAGAGAATGTCAGATAGAATCTGATTGGTTGCTATGGGCAACATTTCCACTTTTCCTTTTCCTTTTCCACAGTTTAGTAAATCAAGCCCAAAATCTAGTTGGTACTTATACAGCTTTCACATCTCCACCCTTGAAAAACACAGGTTATGTAAAAAAACCCCCCAACTAACTGTTATTAGTCCACCTATAACACGGGACATTCCCGGTTCTGACAATTTCACATTTACCATTGTCTGTTTCCTTTTTGGTCCACCTGCAGTTCCGCTATTCGCAGCTATGAATTTGGTAGTTGCCTGTCTTCTTTACAACAGGGTTGCTGACTATTGAATGTTTCCTTCTGGAAGGAAGCCATAGATTACGATGAGGGGCGGGGCTTAATGAGTGGTTTATGCAAATCACTTAATTAAGCCCACCCCTGTCAATCAGTCATGTGATCTCTGGAGTTAAATGGAATGGGCGGGACTTTGTGACATCAAGTCCCGCCCAGCACTAGTAACTCTAGAGATTACACTTGTGATTGGGGTCAGAGCTTATGGGAGATTTGCCGGCTCTCCCGGGATTTTGGGAGAACTGCCCAAATTTTGGGAGTCATCCGGATATTCCAGGAGAGTCGGCAACCCTGCTTTACAACCACTAAATTCATAGCGGCCAATAGCGGAACTGCAGGCGGACCTTTTCCTGTGGGGAGCTCTGTCATAGCAATAGAAAACAAATCTCTCCAATCAGGTGTCTTTGTAAAGAACCAGTATTAAAAAACAACTTGGGACCTTTCACACTGACACCATTCCCGTGTGAGACCCGGGAAAAACATTAGACCCGGGTCAACAAAAATAGGACCTTTCACATCACCATCAAATACCTGGGTTTTTGATGTGAGAGGGGTATTACACAGACATATCTCATGTTCAAGTAGAAGAGAGACAAAACTAAAATCATTAACAACAGCCTAAAGAAACAAAACAATAAATGATCAACATAAAAAAACACACACCAATAAAAAACATTTTTAAGGCTTTCAACAGAGTTCATAATAACAACAAAGACAGGTTCACTATACATTGTGACGAAACGCGTTGGTTTACGAGACTTAATACATGTTTTATCATTGTTTTATTGCACAATAAACATTTTATCTATATCCATCGATACTCTCTACACAACACTCCCAGGAAAGTGTTCGCAGAGAGCGCGCTCTATGCCAGCCCTGCACAGGAGGAGAATGCCACACAGCAGGAGACGCGATCAGCTGACCGCTCCCCTCCGCCGCGGCAACTGAGATCCACAGGACCGGCTTGAGGAGAACAGCAGGTAACAACCCTTCCGAAGGAAGACCAAGGCTCCACACCTTGCGAATCTGAGGAGAAGAATCATCCGCCAGAGACCCTCATCCCGATTCCCTACAGATTGACGCATCTGGACATCCAGCCGGGCGAGTAACAGACAGACGAGAAAGCCTCATTAAGAAGACCCGCTACACGCAAACACCCAAGTGGATTCTCGTGAGTGCATACGTCTGTGATCTATGAAACCTCAATACAGTATTACACTATTTGTCTTTTTCTCTTGTTTTCTTCCATTTCTCTCCCCCCCTTTGGACACCACCCCTCCTGTGTACCACAGACTTCTGTTTACGGAACTGAACATTACTATATATGAATGAGAGACAATTTCTTCCTAGAAACAGATCACGAGACATTGTTGCAATCTTCACCGTTGCATGAACTCACTTTTTTACATTCGCCAGATAGTATAGCTACATTTGTTACACCAGAGAACTGAGCGCTATTTGCTATTATTTCTACAATCAGATTCTAGCTGACATTCTCTAGTATGCAATAGTTAAATGAGATCTGGAATCTTATTGGTTGCTATGAGCAACATCTCCACTTTTCCAAACCCGCAACTTAGTAAATCTGTCCGGAATTGTAGATTTGCACCTGTTTTGTTGTTACTCTCTTTCTCTGAATTAGCCCCATAATGAGCACACCCAGGTATTGGCAGTGACTGATATGTATTGTCGATAGCCTAATAAATGTCATTTATTCATTTTTTTTTGGCCATGTTTCACTTAAAAGATATTGTAGACCTGGTTGGTATTTTCCAGAACTAACTGTATCCAGTATTAAGGGTTTCTATGACCATTAATTTTAAACCATAGCTGTTATTAGTAATAATAATTTAAATAGTGTTAAATTTTATGGAACTGTCCTTAAAATGGCTCCTTCAACTTATCTATGCAAATCCACCCTGATTATGTTATCACTCCATGAAACCTTCCCTAATATGGCTCCACTGATGTTACTTAGCAGTGGCTTAATACAAGAGAGCTGCATGTAACAATTCTTGTGATAATCCAGCAGCAGGGAGTGAAAGCTATAGGAGTCCTATTTACGACAATGTCATAAAAGAAAGGAGGATGAAGTACATGCGTTCAAAGTATGTGGGTCATGTATTAAAGATAAATAGGGAAAATATGAAACCATCAGTTGCCTGCCTTGTACTTTTCCTCTCTCTTGTAACATTTCTTCATTTAAGAAACAAACCTTTCCCCAACGCTTAACCTAAGAGATTTGCTCTAACAAAGGACAGGATCCTAAAATAGGAAAGACCGCCTGATGCTGCGTTCCGTGCAACTTTCCGCCCACTTACCATGTGTACATGATACAGAGGGTAGGTGGGGAAAGGCGTGAAAATGTATTGTAAAGGCTAATCCCATACGCACGATCCAATATTACATTACTTACTTAATACTTAAGGTAGGGTGCAGGACACGGAAGTCCCTTCCACACGCAGGAATACTGGAGGGGAGTTCACATTCCTGCAGAATTTGGTATAGCAAATTCCATACGTTGCTCTTAACTTAATTCTGGATCCTGTCCAAACACAACAACATTGCTAACCACATGACACCAGAAACTTGTGAACCCTTCCTGTGTTAAGCATCAATCAATGTGTCTCCAACATTCAAGCACTATAAGCCCTCATGAACCCCATTATAAAGTTATCTGTAGACATTAGAAATTGCATAAAGCTCAATGCCATCTTGGCTGAGCCTGGTTAGCAGACTCTGAAGCAGTATCCATTCCACACACAGCAAGATTCCCATTAAAGATAGGCTGTGTGTAAATGCTATATTCATGGTATTGCTATAACCGTTTTATTCTATCATTTCCTCTTCTGTGATTGGGGCTGTAATAGGATAATACACAGAAAATAAAATTTTGTTAGCGTGAATATTAAGAGGCTACATTTGAAATAAGGACAACCTATAACGTCATATGAGGGGGTTAGAGTTCATAGTGTTTAAATAGTGGTTAACGTGTTGTTTCTTCCTGTTTAGTATTTAGGATGATTTCTCAAAAATTTCTCAGAATCTCTTCATGGACACTGTTACTATCTCTCTCACTGAGCCACTGAAATAGACTCTGGTGTTATGCTCTACAGGCCCTTGGTGGCTCTGGTTCTGTTCTCCGGAGGAAGTCTTCTCTTCTGTGGCACACAAGCTCTGGTTCTTCTCCCCGCAGGAGGTCTCCTCTTCTGTGGAACACAAGCTCTGGTTCTTCTCTCCGCAGAAGGTCTTCTATTCTGTGGCACACAAGCTCTGGTTCTTCTCCCCGCAGGAGGTCTCCTCTTCTGTGGAACACAAGCTCTGGTTCTTCTCTCCGCAGAAGGTCTTCTATTCTGTGGCACACAACTCTGGTTCTTCTCCCCGCAGGAGGTCTCCTCTTCTGTGGCACACAAGCTGTGGTTCTTCTCCCTGCAGGAGGTCTCCTCTTCTGTGGCACACAAGCTTTTATTATTCTCCCTGCAGGAGGTCTCTCCTCTTCTGTGGCACACAAGCTCTGGTTCTTCTCCCCGCAGGAGGTCTCCTCTTCTGTGGCACACAAGCTTTTATTATTCTCCCTGCAGGAGGTCTCTCCTCTTCTGTGGCACACAAGCTCTGGTTCTTCTCCCCGCAGGAGGTCTCCTCTTCTGTGGCACACAAGCTTTTATTATTCTCCCTGCAGGAGGTCTCTCCTCTTCTGTGGCACACAAGCTCTGGTTCTTCTCCCCGCAGGAGGTCTCCTCTTCTGTGGCACACAAGCTTTTATTATTCTCCCTGCAGGAGGTCTCTCCTCTTCTGTGGCACACAAGCTCTGGTTCTTCTCCCCGCAGGAGGTCTCCTCTTCTGTGGCACACAAGCTCTTGTTCTTCTCCCCGCAGGAGGTCTCCTTTCTGTGGCACACTATCGTTGGATCATCACCCCATAGGAGGTCTCCTTTCGGTGGCACACAAGCTCTGGTTCTTTTCCCTGCAGGAGGTCTCCTCTTCTGTGGCACACAAGCTCTTGTTCTTCTCCCCGCAGGAGGTCTCCTTTTCTGTGGCACCCAAGCTCTGGTTCTTCTCCCCGCAGGAGGTCTCCTCTTCTGTGGCACACAAGCTCTGGTTCTTCTCACCACAGGAAGCCTCCTCTTCTGTGGCACACAAGCTCTGGTTCTTCTCACCACAGGAAGTCTCCTCTTCTGTGGCATACAAGCTTTTATTATTCTCCCCGCAGGAGGTCTCCTCTTTTGTGGCATACAATCTCTTATTATTTTCCCTGAGGGGGTGTCCTCTTCTGTGGCACACAAGCTCTGGTTCTTCTCCCCGTAGAAGGTTTCCTTTCTGTGGCATACAAGCTCTGGTTCTTCTCCCCGCAGGAGGTCTCCTCCTCTGTGGCACACAAGCTGTGGTTCTTCTCCCTGCAGGAGGTCTCCTCTTCTGTGGCACACAAGCTGTGGTTCTTCTCCCCGCAGGAGGTCTCTTCTTTTGTGGCACACAAGCTCTGGTTCTTCTCCCCTCAGGAATTCTCCTCTACTGTGGCACACAAGCTCTCGTTCTTCTCACAACAGGAAAGTCTCTTATTCTGTGGCATACAAGCTTTTATTATTCTCCCCACAGGAGGTCTCTCCTCTGCTGTGGCACACAAGCTCTGGTTATTCTCCCCGCAGGAGGTCTCCTCTAATGTGGCACACAAGCTCTGGTTCTTCTCACCGTAGGAGGTCTCCTTTCTTTGGCATATAAGCTCTGGTTCTTCTCCCCGCTGGAGGTCTCCTCTTCTGTGGCACACAAGCTCTGGTTCTTCTCCATGCATGAGGTCTCCTCTTCTGTGGCACACAAGCTCTGGTTCTTCTCCCCGCACAAGGTCTCCTCCTTTATGGCACACAAGCTCTGGTTCTTCTCCCTGCAGGAGGTCTCTTTTTCTGGGGCTCATAGGCTCTGGTTCTGCTCTCCACAGGCAGTCTATTCTTTTGTGACTCACCAGCTCTGGTTCTTCTCTCTGCAAGCCTCTTCTACTCTGGTTCTGCACTCTATAGACTTACTCCCCCTTTGTTTCATGACTGATGCTTTTCCCTACTAAGACTCAAAAGCCATGCACTGGTTTCTCTTAGTTGTCATTGTCACACATTCTTTTGTCTCTTATCTCCTCATCTCACAACTCTCCATTGCTGTCCAGATAAAATGCAGTGTAGTTGGGCTCTCATGCATTCACAGACCACTTCTTAGGCCCCGAACAACTATGAGTGACTTAGCAAAGCATAATGAAATGGCATACTGTAATTTATAAACAGTGATATTGCCATGTGTCCTTGGATTCCATTAGGTATAATGCAATGGTATTATAGTGATGTCCAGTTGAATGGCTATGCACATTACTAATTGAGAGTAGCTATTGTAATAGTATGATATTATTTTCATACCCTGTGAACATGCCTGCTCCAAGTACAATAACCCTGATCCTAGAACAATATAATTATGTGGGCCTGATCCAAACAGAGACATATGCCCAATAGCGGAACATTTCTTTGCACATGTTCAACTGTCCAGACCAGAACAAAAGCTCATGCAACTGCAGCTATCCACACTAGAATGGTGAAGCGGTGGACGGTCCAGCCAGCTGAATTCAGTGATACAGCTGCCAGCTGAATGGGTAACTATTTCTACCCAGTGCCTATAGCGACAGGCTGTGGCAGCGGTGTCGGGCTCAGGTTAGGGTTAGGGCTCCAGAAACGAGGGTTAAGGATAGATTGCAAGAAGTGATTAGCATACCTTCCCCCACCTACCGTGCGTTGTCCCGCCCCACCATCGGAAAGGCTTCTGGTGTGGAAGCTTGAATCATTAGAAACCTTCAGCTAACGCATGTGAAGTACCGAAACACCTGGGGTGTAGGTTCACAGCTCTGAAAGGTAAGTATAAATCTAACCCAAACACTTTCCCTAGTCCTTACCCTAACCCTCCCCTTCCATGACCCTAACCCTGCCTTCCCCACAGCCTGACCCTAGACCCCCTTTCCCCACGGCCTAACCCTAAGATTCCCTTTTCTGCAGCCTTACCCTAAGACCCCACTTCCCGTAGACTGTCCCTAAGTCTCCCATACCTGCAGCCTAAATCTACATTTCCATCCCCGTAGACTGATCCTAACCCTAATCCTCCCCTTCTCTAACCCTAACCCTCTCTTCCCCAGAGCCTAACACTAAAAGTTCCTGGAGAGGTTACTCACCTCTCCGTCCGGTGGAGCCTGCGGTGGGCAGCGGATGCAATGGGCCTGACGGGCGGCGGTTTCAAAGTAAAAAATTTGAAAAAGGTTGTTACTCAAAATAGAGACAGCTGAAAATGAGCTTTTGACTGTCTCTATTCTAAACAGCCATTTTTGGGTCGCAGACTGACAACGAAGGCATACTGCATTGCACAACTCTGGATGCAGTCCCACATGAGTAATTCACAGATCCGTGTTTACTAAGTGCGCGTTTTTACGCACGTAGCAAGGCAACATTCATGACACACCCCTCGCACGGACGGGTTCTCGGTGACTTTCGCCTCCATAGGGCACCCTTATCTCTACGTGTGTACTTAGGTGCATATTTTGCTTACGCATGTGCGTATCTTACCCTCAAAAGGCCATTTAAATGCCTCCCCCCGCCCACCTTCCCGTAACTTTGAACGTACAGAAGACAACCACGCCCCTCCGTACATATGCTCCTAAGTGCGATTAACAAGTTCGTCCCTAAAGGATTTACATGCGTAAATACGAATTTGCGTGGATAAAGTTACTACGCATGCACGGTTAATCCGCTCCTAAAAATACGTGTGCAGCCCCACGCAAATACGGCCTCATATTTTTTGTAGTAGTCATTCTGGCATTACGCATGTGCGTATCTTACCCTCAAAAGGCCATTTAAATGCCTCCCCCCGCCCACCTTCCCGTAACTTTGAACGTACAGAAGACAACCACGCCCCTTCATACGTATGCTCCTAAGTGCGATTAACAAGTTCGTGCCTAAAGGACTTACTTGAGTAAATACTATGTAATTTGCGTGGATAAAGTTACTACGCATGCACGGTTAATCCGCTCCTAAAAATACGCGTGCAGCTCCACGCAAATACGGCCCCATATTTTTCGTAGTAGTCATTCTGGCAATTAAAAGAGAATTCTCACAAGAAGCATAACCATTATTTTCCCTATACATAACAGTGGAATAATCCTGCACTTGCATCTGGATAATTGGGGAAAGGAACTAACTTATCTGTGCTCGACTCAAGAGATTACACTTGTGTACAGTTCCAGAGACTTAAGTTCTCGTCTAAATCACTCCTATAAGACCCATTTCTTGTGTGTGCCATCTATCTGTAGCACGATTGTATGATTGTCATGTATAGTGGTCATTTTGGGTAGTATGTAAGAAATATTGACAGATATTTCACTAATCCGTCCATGTAAATTTATCTGTAGAGCTCTGTACATTTGTGGCACTCCATACATAAAAGCATAAAATATAAATGATCCCTTATTTAATCTTCTCCCCAAGCAGCTATACCATTCTCTTCCTGAGCTAATCTAGCTCTGCAGTGCTCCTGCTGTAAATCATTTTATTTTGCAGCGCCATAAATAGATGCCTAAATCTGTTGTTGGGAAAATACTTGTGTTTACGGGCTGCAGAGGCAGCAAATGGGTTAATGCAGGGTTGTCCTGTGATTCAGAAAAATAATTGCTTTGGGCGCAAATTTCGTTCTGATATTGTATGTTTAAATAGAAAAAGTATGTAAATCAGCCCAGCTCTGCTCTATCTATAATTCACGAGATAATGCAAGAAAGCTTTTCACAAAAGCTTTTTCTAAGCAGCAGAAAAATGCAGCAAGTATTCTGAGAGAGAGGACAAAAAAATCCACTTACTGACTACCATCAATTCTTAATTTTAGTACCAGGAAAAATAGATGGAAAGTAAGATTGATTTGAGTGAACAAAAAAAAAAGAGAGAGAGAGAGAAAAATAGAATGAGTTTTCTTCAATTCATATTTCACCACAGAATTACATATTTCTAAATTGCCATTTATAAGCTGGGAATTGATTTTATTTTCTCACAGGACAAAGTGTGAAGTAGGAGAAATTGGATGCTTTTCTTTTGCACCATTAGAAATATAGAAATATCTCGCTTGTCCTGTCTTTTTACGGATCAGCATAGATGCGATGGGCACAATTAGGTTGTGTTCTCTTCAGAATCACATTGTCTCATTACAGTAATGCTCGGTGCAGTTGCTACGTAATGCCTTTTCTTTCTGTTTCACAGCTTTTGACAACTCTGTTTGCGTGTCATGAAAATGGCAGTAATATATGTGAGATGTGTGTTTAAGTATTCTGCACAACCCAAGCTTTACCTGCTTTTGTCAGCATGCTCTCCGTTCTGTAAACGTGCCAATGGGTTAACCCTCCTGGCAAATAAAGTGCTGGCAGGTTAACTGTCGGTGCTCTAATCTTCAGTCTCACATACCACACCTATTATAATAAATGAATCGGATCCAAAGCTTTCGATGCCAGATTGCTGCGGGATCCTGATTCCTGTTTGTGCGAGGGGACACCAATACCCTCAAGCACAGGGAACTTCTGACATTAGGACCCTACCTTAAAATGTTTGCACAATTCCCATTGGCCAAGCTCTTACTGTACAATTCTGAAAATCCTCCCCCC
>WWET01000055.1:942911-958300 GCA_011038615.1 Limnodynastes dumerilii
CACTTATGCTCCTGTGGCCGGCATAATTACACTCTGTTGCGCCGGCTGAAGTTAGGGTAGGCTTCAGCTAATGTAACAGTGTGCAATTACGCCAGCCACAGGGGGAGTGTCGGGGGGAGTGCATGCTGATACGCTGTGCGTTAGTACACACTGCGCATTGGCGTAGTGCAGGATCAGCCCCATAGTTACCATACAGCTGTGCTTACCCTCCTTATCGTAGACATCACACAGCATCTCTGTGCACATAAGTATGGCCATCATAACTCAGTGTAGCTCATTGTGTACACTATTTTTTCTAGCATCTGTGTCTGTCACAATCTGTTTATGTACATGAACCGCACTGGCTTTCTATAGTGCAGACAGTGGGCCTGATCCAGAACAAGTATGGCCAGCGTAGCTCTGGTGCACTCCCCTGACACTCCCCCTGTGGTCGGCGTAATTACACACTGTTACACCGGCTGAAGACTACCCTAACTTCAGCTGGCATAACACAGTGTAATTACGCCGGCCACAGCAGCGTAACAGGCCTAACCCGCCCTCCCGGCCTCATTATCTTACCCCCCCTGCCTTCCTTTCGTAACTGTTGTGTAGTTACGGCGAGGAACGCCCCCCTTGCCATAACTACGCAACAGTTAGGGACGCCCGATGCTAAGGAACAGGTTTCCCTAACTATGCCGGGCAACATCTTCCCGGCGCATGCCCAGATCGGCATTTCTGTGTTATTCTGGATCAGGCCCAGTTTTTTTTTAATCCTCTTGTACCTAGCAATGATCTCTATACAGTTACCTACATTATCTATTTACTTTGTTATTTTATTATTTATACGGCGCCACAAGGTGTCCGCAGCGCTGTACAAAAAACAACAACTAAATACAGAACAGACATACAGGGTAGGGATGGACAATATAGTATATATTAAATACAATATAAATATAAAAATATCACAAAAATACAATACAGTGAAGCAAGCACAGACAGCAAGGAAAGATCAGGGAGGAGGGGATAGAGCACAGTGAGAGGTTGAGAGGGAGCCACCAGGTGGGGATGGGGTAAAAGGGTAGCAGAGGGGGACAAGAGGGCATAAAGTGAGGGGGGAGTGGTGGAGGAGGGAACAACACTAGGATGGAGGGCCCTGCTCACATGAGCTAACAGACTATGTGGGAGAAATGAACTTACAGAAGGAGGGGGAAGCAAGTGGATTGCTGGCGTTAGCAGAGGAGAGGGGGAAGGAAGAGAAGGGATAAATGTAGGAAGCAGTGAGGATGTTAAGTGGAGAAGGGGTAGGCTAGCCTGAACAGGTGCATTTTGAGTGAGCGCTTGAAGACCTGCAATATGGGGGAGAGTCTGACTGAAGAAGGGAAGGGATTCCATTCATATTATACTGATGTCTTAAATCTTTTGAGCTTTTGAGGTAGCTTCATGTCTTTCACATCTTAAATAAAACCACCTTCTTCCACTAGACATGATGTTTGTCAACCCCGATTCTCCTCTTACTTTGCCCTCATTCTCATACCTTGTGTCACGGAACATGAAGAGGACACCAATGGTGATTAGAATTGACAACCTGGAAGTGGAGTCTAAACTGTGAACTGGTGTTCACCAGAGCCCTGGTATCACGGAGTGACTTGGGTGGGTATCCGCTCTGGGTTTCCGGGGACGTGATAGTGAAGATGCAGCCAGGTAGCGGAAGCTTGGAGCCTTAATATAGGATTTGCTCATGAGTCAGTAGGCAAAGGGATTCAGGCTTGACATGGCTTTACCAGGAATAGATATGGATTGGTGCAGACTTGACATAGACATTACCAGGACTGAAACTGAAGCAAGACTTGACGTGGACTGGACCAGGACTGGAACTGGAGCAAGACTTGACTGAACCTGGACTGGCCAGGAGTGGAACTGGAACAAGACTTGACCGAACCTTGACAAGCCAGTAGTGGAACTGAAGTAGTGGAACTGAAGCAAGACTTGACTTGAGTTGGACCAGGTGACTTGAACTGGAACAGGATTGAAAGTCTGCAGACAGCTGAGATCTTGAAGCTGGAGCAATACTCTGCAGTCTGTTGAACAGGATAACAGTCTATAATAGCAGAGGTCTTGAAGCTGGAGCAATACTCTGCAATCTGTTGAACAGGATAAACAGTCTGCAATAGCAAAGGTCTTGTAGCTGGAGCAATACTCTGCAGGCTGTCGAACAGGATAGACAGTCTGCAACAGCAGAGGTCTTGAAGCTGGAGATATACTCTGCAGTATGCTGAACAGGATTAACAGTCTGCAATAGCAAAGGTCTTGTAGCTGGAGCAATACTCTGCAGGCTGTCGAACAAGATAAACAGTCTGCAACAGCAGAGATCTTGAAGCTGGAGAAATACTCTGCAGTATGTTGAACAGGATTAACAGTCTGCAATAGCAGAGGTCTTGAAGCTGGAACAATATACTGCAGTCTGTTCTCTGCTGGCAAGGGTAATCAGGCTGATTGCTGCAGCTGAGCAGCAGGCTGCAAGCTAAAGCCTGAAATCAGAATTCTCATAAGAAGCAAGACAGGAACCTTGCACCCCAAATGAACAAGTTGTTCTGGCCCTGAGGACTCAGTGCTCTGGGTTTAAATAGAGCCTCCCTGACCTGGATTGGACAGACTGTGCTTCTCCTGGCTTGCTGCTGCAGATCATGTGCTTCTCCTAGCTTGTTCCTGGTTGGCTGCTGTAGATCATGTGCACAGATCCAAGATGACAGCGCCCATGCACTGGAGAACAGCAGCGTTTGGTGACAGCAATATACAGGGAAGCATGCGGTGGACATCATGGATGGAGCTACCACTACTGAGAGCGGCTCCTCCCTGGAGGCAGAGAGCGGGCATGTCTGGAGAGAGCCGCTGACAGGCGGCTCTTGACGCAGTGAGTCTTGCATTTTGTGACACACGGTCTTGGCTACAATCAACAGCAGGTCGCTTGACAGGTATCATCCCTGGGGTAAATGGAGAAGCCAGACAAAGGTGGAGTGGTGTAGAATGAACCGGAGACTGGAGCACAGTGAGATAGATGCAGGAGTACCGTGAGTAAGGCACTTTTACAGGACATGAGGAACAGAGAACAGAAACACACAAAGAGAAAAGCTGGAACAAATATAGAACACTGGAGAAGTACAACACTGGGTAAACATAGTGAGCCTGATACCCTGGTAATGAGAAAAGGGCTGGAGTTCACTGATATAGGGCTATATATAGGGGGATATTAGAGCTGGTTGCACCTGTGCTGTTACCTGTTTTTAGCATCATCCAGGTATAGTGTTAAATTTCCTACCCTGCTGGCTAAAAACTCATAAATAGGTGTTCATAGACTGCATGTTTTCTACACAGAGCTGTATTTAGATGCCATAATTAATGGGAACTAAGTCAATGCTGGACAAATGTTATTCGTCTGTTTGTAAAGTGTTGATAAATTTAACAAAGTCTTAATTGACACTTTGCCTTCATACAGCTTGATAAATAGACCACTTTGATTGACACCAAACTTAGTTTCAAAGGCTCTGCCACATAATGAACAAAACTCTAATCTTTAATAATTGGTCAAAACATAATTGCATATTTCTCCTGAAGTAATATGGCAGAGTAATCATTGTTTTCATTAATCTACAGGGAGTACAGGGTAATATTGTTTTCATTATTCTACAGGGAGTGCTGTGGACTAAGTGCTCCACTCCATCCGCCTCTCTAAAAAACATTTTTTATCTGTTGTGCTCTGTTAAATGAGTCTAAAAGCCCTCCAAGATAGTAATAATGGTAATAGATCTGTCTTTAAATGTATGTTTTATATGTTACATTTATAATTATTGCAAACAAGCATTCTTGCCTTGGCTCGGCTTAAACAGGAATTAAACTAGTTTTTTCCAGATTGCTCTATAATTTGCAGGCGATATGTAGAGTGAATTTCTTATGGTCCACTGGAATTTAATAAAAATATTGCTCTCCTTTCTTTTCGAAACACATTTAACACAGGAAGCAGGGCCTCAATAGACTGCAATAGATTTAAAAAATGGACATAAAATGTTAAATTTTTTATAAACTATACTTACTATATAAACCATATATACTCTAAACGAAATATACTAATAATGAGTTTTCGCTTTGGCCCATAATTATCTAAACATTAGCCAAAGGTGTCACCGGGGAAACACAGAGAAGATGCATTTGTTTATTTATTCTTTTGTGTACAAAGATTTTTTTATCTTTGCAAAATCATCCAACCGGTGTCCCTTGAGCTCGATTATTGGTCCAATCATCCAATTATCGGGAGATTAAACAGATAATCGCTGTAGTGTGCAAGCATGATGGATACTTTCTAAAAATAACAGTCCTCAAAAGCTTTGGTTTGATTATCTTATCAATTAGAATTCCAAGCTAACAATATTTTATAGTTCATGGAGTTGTTTTGGGGGTGACCATGGCAACCAATCACATACTACAATTTTTGTTCACATCAGCAAGAAGTGTATGGCACCGATATCAGGACTTAGCAGGAAATCGTCCCCTGATGGAATGTAACAATCACCTAATAAAGGATAAAAGAGATGTAAGACAGACAGAGATAAATTGTACACACAAAAAATGCATAGGATCCTCAGCACTCACAATAATATTATAGTTATTATAAAAGTTATACCCTGTTTTTTTTTAAAAAAGGAGTTTTATGTATCTGTCTAACTATCTATCAGAGCTTCTGCAGGTCCCAGGATAGGGGGCCACCCACACGCCTGCTATTTAATGCAAGTCACGTGTGTGCATAGTGCGGTAACCCTATGCATGCACGGATAGGCTTTTGCTCTCCGGATGTGCAGAAATGCCTCCCAATGTGTTCCAGTGCTGGGATGTCTGTTCTGCAGCTACCCAGTTTGTTCCCCTGTCTTTCCTTTGCTCCCAGTATTGCACATATATGTATATAGGGCTCCAATCTACAAATTACAGTATATTTAGTGAGATTTATCATCAATTTACATAATGCTACTCTACAATATGCAGACTGTGTTCACTGATGGCTTATTAACTGCAAATTTATGAGAAAAATAACTCCTAAATGCATTTTTCATTAATGCCTTTATTTTTAGTCCACCATCACTGTCTATTTAACATTAACATTTTAGAATGATGTACTTAACACCATGAACACCATGATAGTAAATGTCAGTGTTAAGCCTGGTTCTAGTTACAGAATACATGTGCTTCATTCATTAATATACTCAGGCAAGGAAAGATGGCCAGTAAAATAAATTATATATTTTGTAATAAGAAGATGAAGCTGCTAATTGCCAATATGTAAATAACAGCTATAGTTTTTTATACTTTTTTTAATTAAATGACCTGTAATAAAAAGGTTGTGTCGTTTGCTGTAATTTATAAAGCTATTTAATGTTGATATCTTTGAACAGAGTATCATACAGCATAGTTCTATGAGCTATCTGGTTGGTTATGATCTTAAGAATATGGAACTTGATTGGTGGCTGTATCTCACGTCCTCCCTGCTACCGGCTTATAAAAGCTTTATTTTGACTTTTAATGCAATTGGTGGCTAAACAAGCAATGGTATCAGCACCCTTCATCATTTACTTTTAAAGAATGGATTGGCTTATCCATTATGATGGTACGATTACTTTAATATGCATTAAAAGTTCTCTTAATGATATGTTTGAAACAGTAGACAGCATGGAACCATATTCCTGATTCTTTGTTACAGCACTTTCTGCTGTTAATAGTCTTTGAAATGTACAATAATACATGCACTCAGGTTGTATAGAGTATGCTGAACATTGCTCCATACAGTAAGGAAAATCCTTATTAAAAGCCTTTTAATGAAATTTATCACCTCTGTTATTTATCTCCCCTGGAATATAATAAGCGATGATCTTAGATTTTCCTTATACAATTAGAGAAATTATAAAATGATTTTATTGTCTGTAGCTCTTTGGAACAGCTGCTACAAGTCTTATAATCACATTTCTGTTCTTTTATTTGGCAGAAAAGATGTGCAAAACTTACACATGAAGGGCCAGATCCTGAGCAACATACACTAGCGTTTTTACGCTAACCGCTGATGTAAAATCGCCTATTTGTATGTACTGCGCATGCGCGGCAGATGTTACTCCATGTAACTCTTATAGTACATACCATCAGCGTAACTACGAACGAAGGGAATGGTACAGAACCAGAACCAGGACTGGTATACAAATAAAGGCAGGTACAGTGGTACAGAACCAGTACAGAACTGGAATGCAAGTGGAGTGGCACAGAACCAGTACAGAAGTGGAATACAGATAACTGCAGGTGAGTGGCACAGAACCAGTACAGGACTGGAATACAGATAACTGCAGGTGAGTGGCACAGAACCAGTACAGAACTGGAATACAGATAAATGCAGGTACAGTGGTACAGAACAAGTGCAGGACTGGAATACAGATAAATGCAGCTACAGTGGTACAGAACCAATACAGGACTGGAATACAAATAAATGCAGGTACAGTGGTACAGAACAAGTGCAGGACTGGAATACAGATAAATGCAGGTACAGTGGTACAGAACCAGTGCAGGACTGGAATACAGATAAATGAAGGTACAGTGGTACAGAACCAATACAGGACTGGAATACAAATAAATGCAGGTGGAGAAGCACAGTACCAGCACAGGACTGGATATAGTTTGTGCAGGTAGAATAGCACAGAGTCTGTAACTACAGGAGTATACAAGTGATGCAGGTGGAAATTGCACAGTGGTTAACCAGTCCAGGACTGGAGTATGCAAGAGGTACAGATAGATTAAAAACAGTGGTTAACCAGTTCAGGACTGGAGTATACAATAGGTTCAGGAGGAAACAGCACATATACCGGCACAAGCCTGGATATAAACTGACAGTACAAATACAGAGACAGGGGCTTGCACACAACAAATGGCAGGTAACTACACTCACACCAGGAACAAATTAACAAGGCAAGGCAGGAATCCAGGGCACACAGGAGAGACATGGCAGGGAAACAAAGGGCACTCAGAATCAGAACAGAATTCCAACAAAAGCACAGACAGCAACGATAGAGGCAGAAACTAGAAGATGAAAGCTAGAAACAGAAGCTATGACCAGCAAGGAGGCAATCAGGGGACAGGAATTTAAGGGGTGACACATACCCAGCTGCAGGTTAATTAGCCAAGATCCCTAGCAAGGAGGAATGCTGTAGGGGAAACCAAGACCAGTATTCCTTACTACAGCAAAAAGACACAATTACATACTGCTGCCATATGCAGCGTGTAACAGTGGTGCCATCAGAGAGGGAGTATAAAGAGGATAGTGGGAAGGGAGCAGCCAATGGGCCTGATTCAGACTTAAGAAGGTGCTTAAAATAAGAGAGGAAAGTCACTCCTGGGCTAAATCATGTTAACTGCAGGGGAGTAATATTTCATCTGTTGCAAACAGTATTAGAATTGAGAGGTGATGTTTCCTATCCCAAGTCTAAATAACAGTGTAATTAGTAAAGCTGGTCAGTATCTGTGTGCAGTAATAATTCAAAGATATATCCCTGCATGCAAAGAATACAATTAACTTGACTCCCCCTGCAATCAACATGGTTTAGCCCAGGAGTGATTTTACTCTCTCATTTTAAGCACCGTCTTAAGTTTGAATCAGGCCCAATGGACCTGATTCAGAATTACGTACGCACGTAACTTAAGCATAGTAAGTTATGTGATTTTCAACTGCGCATGTGCGATAACCATTTGCGAATGGATCTTGCTAACGCAAATTGTGTACTTAAAATTCTGTTCTGAAATTACGTCCGTCCTCCTAACTTAAGAAGACTGGGAGGAACACGGAATTCTTATTATATTTCAAGGCGTGGTTATTAACTTGCACGTTGAATTTAGGACCGCATCAATGCGGATCTTAAGGTACAATGTCTATTCCACAAAGAAGCAAAAGACACCTCAGTGTATAAGGGCAGGTAAAAATAGTGCAAAAAACAGAAAAGGCCTGTGGGCTGACCAGAGACAATCCTAAGAAGCTGTAAATGGGACGATGGGTAAAGCAGTCAATATATGAGGTGACCAGGAATTAGATATAACGGGCAGCCAAGCCAACACAATGCAGAAAAAAAACTGCAAAAATATATAATGTTCATAAATCCAACGTTCCTGTAAATCAACCCAGCAAGGTACAAAAAAAACCTTACATGTCCCAGTTCATGGGCAAATTCCCGACAGCTGCTGTTTCGGTGCAGCCGTGTGCACCATCATCAGGGGAGTCCAGCGGGGGTGAGAGAAGAAAGCAGCATATTTCTTTAAATTATCATTATATTGTTGCTCAATTATTTTGGACGCTGGCTTTTGGTAGAATTATTTACCTTATCCTACATATTTACTTCATTGTGCCGTGCATCCACACATTTTTAAACATTATTTGTGTGCGGATCCTTCTCCCTTCATTGGGAGTTATCCTCTCTCTCTCTATATATATATATATTAATAACTGACACTACACAGTTAGACATTAAGTTAGAGTCTTACAGCCTGCATTTAATTTATCAGTATTACACACTCTTTAGTCAGTATATTATAATAAAAAAAAACATTAATGAATTGGTCCCATCATAATGTAAGGTATAAAATTTGAAAACATTTAAATAATAATGGTAACATAATTATAATAATAATAATTGCACAGTAACATGTACAGTGTAAAACTTTCTACAAATATTCCATGTGGTGTTCATAATGATTTCCTGTAGTTACTTGACTAATTAGCAATAATTGACAGCTCAGCATCATGTGCAAATTACATACTCAACATAGGTACACAATTTCCATACCAAACTTATGCACAGAAAATGTCCGCGCTTAAAATGTGCACGGACGTAATTTAATAGTGGGTGTTCCTATTATTTTCCATGCACGTTTGCGTTCCTAATTTCCATACTTATGTTCCGTACGTTCTTAAGTTGCGCACGCATTTCAAACGTAATTCTGAATCAGGCCCAATATCACCAATTTACTAACCTGCCCTCTTTTGAATGGAAATTTTAACTTTATTATTATGGGACAATTGTATTACTTCATGATGTAGGCATCATGTATACTGCATATGTGGTGCTATAAGTGTCATCATAAACTATCAGCAAGAAAAAAACATCCTGCATTTGGTAAATCCAGATGTGAATGAAACTGCAGCTCTGGATTGGTGTCCATATAGCGCACATTGGGCCTGATCCAGACCTACGCCAATGCGCTGTGCTTAGTAAAGCACAGCGTATCGGTGTGCACTCTCCCCGACACTCCCCCTGTGCGAGTGTATTTTCCCTCGCTTACGCCAGCTGAAGGCTACCCTAACTTCAGCCGGCCTAAGCAAGGGAAAATACGCTCGTACAGGAGCGTTTGCCCGCCAACCCCTCCCTCCCTCCCTAGCTCCCCCTGTCCACCTACACTAACCTGAATGTAGTAACGCTGGGGGACGCCCCCTCCAGCGTTACTACGGCACTGCTACGGAAGCCCGATCAACGATTGGGTGTTGCCGTGGCTACGACGGTCAGCATCTGCCTGGCGCATGCGCAGGTCGGCTTTTAAGCCGATCTTACGCTGCTGGCTGGCGTCTTAACGCCAGCCAGCAGACACATAACATATAAGAACAATGCAGATCGGTTCCATTGCCAGCAATCCAAATGCAAGTGCTGGGTAGTTCACTGTTATGTGTAATGGAAAAATTGGTTATAAATTTACTTACTTGATTGCGTGAATGGATTAAAATTATAGTTAAAATTACATACAAATCATTGACTACATTTATTCAACCCTTCCTTCCCATGGTAAGCCCCCTTAGATAATGATCACTAGGATGCTCTATGTATTGGGTGGTGGTCACTAGAATGCTGTCTGTATTGGGTGATGATTACTAGGAGGCTGTCTGTGTTGGTTGGCAGTTATGAGGATGCTGTCTGTTTTGGGTGGTGATCACTAGGATGGCCTCTGTATTGGGTTGTGGTTACTAGGAAGCTCTTTGTATTGGTTGGTGATCAGTAAAATGCTGTCTGTATTGGGTGGTGATCACTAGGCTACCTGTATTTCACATCTCTTTACTGTATTGTAAAAAACTAGTCAGTATATATTATAGTTCACTATAAATCTATTATGAAACACTTTCATTCTAAATTGACTACACAACATTATGTATTTTCATTTATCATATTTAGGTTCTTTATTCTGTGCTAATCCCACTTACTTTATAATTTTTTTTTACTTGCGCCTATAAAAGTTGATCCCACTTACATGTGTTCTCTTGCAGGTTCTTTTCCAGGGCTACTTCATGTCTGGATTTTTGTAATCGTGTACACTTTTGTTCTAGTCATTCGCAGAGCAATTGTTAGCAGACATCCATTATATATGTTTGAGTGTAGATCAGGCCCAGTAAAAGTTTCCCCCTCAGTATTCTTTCATGAGATAAATAATTTTATTTTTTTATGGTAGTACAAGAGTTGTGTTACCTTTTATATTACAAACAACAAAAATATGGAACCAGAATGCACTACTGAAATCTACTACAACTGTGTAATATCTGAAGGTTTATTAGGTATAGTTCTTTATTCCATAAATCACAGTTGTACATTTCTACCTTATGTTACCTTTTTTGTAATAAAACTAACATTATTTCAGCCTCAACTTTAAGATCCTCCTGTTCTTCATTATGAATAACCAGCTGAATGAGTATTTTATATTGTGGGTCAAAGTGAAGAACAAATATATCATCGTTTTCTTCAATTTTAGTAAATAAACAATTTTGTAATATTTATAACATTCAGTGCGGCATGTCAGAAAAGCGATACACAATGTAGAATATTAGATTTTCTTCAGTAATATTCATGTGCGCACCTGCATCCAAATAATGCATATTTATTGCAATGTGTTCTCTAATAAGGTCCATAAATAACCTTGCTTTGTAAAACCACACATAAAAATGCATATGCATGTCCAAAATATAATACTTCACGCTTATTTCAAAGTAATTACTTTTCCATTTCTTTTTTCAAATCTACAAATGTAGTTATGTTAATTGAAATATTTGATGCTTTAAAATAACAGGATTTACTTATATATATATATAAAGATCTGCTTTGCTCGGATAGGGTTTTGGACAGCCAGGGGCTGTCTAGGAACTTTCACATGGTCCTGATTTTTTACCAGCAAGGACAACATAAAAATTGACAGGAAAAAAACCTAAAATGTCCTTCCATTGTCACAGAGATGAAACTATCATCTATAAAATCCTAGCTCCACACACATTAAAAGACACATAGGGCCTGATGCAGACCTACACTCGTATGCGTTTTTACGACGGGCGTAAGAACGGGTATTTGTACTTACGGCGCATGCGCGGGGTAGATGTTACACAAATCTGAGCATATGGGCCATGATCGTAACAGCTTCGTAACAACGCTCGAGGGGGCGTTCCATACGAAATCCGTAATTACGAACAGAAAAGTTAGGGTAGGGATTGCTGGGCGTAAGAAAGCAAAACTAAGTACGAGCAAGGGAAGTTCCTAAGGTAGTGCACCTAGGTACGCCGGCGTAAATACGCTACACACATGAGCGTTTCATGAGCGTGACTCTGGATCAGGCCCATATGCTTGTATAGTGTACCAATCAACTCTCAATCTTTTGATAAAATCAGACCCCAAAATCCCCAATGATGAGTATAAAACCCCAACTCTGATCCATACTCATCTAAATAGGACCCTAGCTATGACCCCCAGAGGCCAGATTTACTAAGCTGTGGGAAAGGAAAAGTGGAGATGTTGCTCTGCACAACCAATCAGATTCCAGCTCTCACTTTTCCTATTACATAATAGAAAATGTCAGCTAAAATCTGATTGGTTTCTATGAGCAACATTTACATTTTTCCATTCCTGCAGCTTAATAAATCTAGACCCCATATCTGACCCCACTGATGAAATAAGCCCTACAATCTTACTCCCTCCATATTAATATTATTATTGTTTATTTATAAGGTGCCACAAGTTGTCCGTACCACCATACAAATACAGTACAGACATACAGGGCAAGGATGGACAGCATAATACATGATAAAACACAATATAAATATAAAAATATCACAAAAATAGAATAAAATGAAGCAAGCACACAATGCAAAGAAAAATGAGAGGTGCCAAGCTTGGCAGATCAGGGAGGAGGGGATAGAGCGCAGTGAGAGATTGAGAGGGAGCCACCAGGTGGGGATGTAGTAAAAGGGTATTGGAGAGGGACAAGAGGGTACAAAGTGAGGGAGGAGTAGTGGAGGAGGGAACAACACTAAGATGGAGGACCCTGCTCATGTGAGCTAACACACTAAGTGGGAGGGATCAACTTACAGAAGACATAAGGAGTGTGAAGGAAGTGGACTGCTGGTGTAAGCGGAGGACAAGGGGAAGTGAAAGGAGAAAAAAGGATAGATGTAGGATGCAGTGAGGATCTTAAGTGGAGGAGGGGTAGGCTAGCCTGAACAGGTACGTTTTGAGTGAGCGCTTGAAGACCTGCAATGTGGGGGAGAGTCTGACTGAAGAAGGGAGGTTATACCAGTGCAGAGGTGCAGCACGGGAGAGGTCCTGGATACAGGCATGTGGGGATCATAGACAGTGCTGGTTAGCAGAACAAGAGGGTGGGAAGGGTTGTGCATGTTGTTGAGGGAAGAGAGGTAGGGAGCAGTGTATGAGGAGATGGCATTAAAGGTGAGGACAAGGAGTTTAAAGAGAGGTCTGATACGGACAGGAAGCTGGTGGAGGGTTTGATATAAAAGAGAGGCCAAGGTAGAGCAGCATGAGAGCGGGAGATCTATGAGGAGGAGGTGACAGTAGTCAAGGCATGATATGACTAGAGAGTGGATGAGGGTTTTAGTAGCTTCATAAGGAAGGGACGGATGCGTGCAATGTTGCATAGGTGGAAATAACAAGAATGAGAGAGGGCATGGATGTGTACTATAAAGGAAAGTAAGGAGTCAAGGATGACACCAAGGTAGTGAACTTGAGGGGACAAGGAGACAAGGAGACAAGGAGACAGAGGTAACACCAATGGTTATGGTGATGGAGGGAGGGAAGAAAATCCTAGGGGGAGGAAAAACAATAATTTCTGTTTTGTCCATATTCAGCTTGAGGAAGTGTTTGGCCATCTATGTGGATAGGAACGCAAGGCACTCGGAAATCTTAGTGATACACAAGAAATTAAGGTAAACAAATGAGTGCAAGGAAACCAATGTCGTGTGCAGCTTATGCCCTTTACTTAGTCTGTATCCTGGACAATACAATAGGTAAATACAATGGAAAAAATATATACACAGGCAATAGCGCAACAAAATATGGGGGCGTGGAGAAGCGGTACAGCCAGCACCCTGCGGATGGCAGGACTCCTTCTTGGACTCGAGCCATCAATTGTGAGTAGCTCTGATTTAGCGGAGTGCCTTGCCATGTAGCAAACCGGCTATCATATTATTCATGATTATTATTGGATCTATTTGACTATACCTATGCTGCTACTATGGGACTGTCTTCCCCAATAGGGGTTCAGATGACTTTTATGCTCACAAATACATTGGTTTGAGTAATTGAGTGATTCTGTCTCATATTGGGATATTGGACTTTGAGCCAATCAGCTAATGCTGCTATATTGTTTTGGTTTAATTTTTGTGTATTAAAAATTTGTTGGCCCGTGCATTGGTTTTTATATTTTCACTTAATCCACGGAGTCACATTTAGACTAAGAGGTACCCAGACCGGCCGGCCGGAATAAATCTCATATTTCCATTTGTGAAGATTTTAATAGAAACAATAAATTATTGTTATTTATACTTTCCTGCAGTGTGATTTTAAGTATTAGAATCAGTGGCACTCCAAATCTGCCCATTAATAGCGCAACAAAACTCAAGAAGCAGAATAGGTGGTATGGCTCACAATTTGTCGATGAATATGATGCACAGCCAATAACTGGCAAGTCCAGAGGTAAAGCATTTCATAGAAGACCAGAAATCTTTGCTCCAACGTGCACGCTACAACAACCGATACTCTCACAGACCCACTTCCTGGTCTCAATACCAAGCCTCGTTCTCAGAGGTCGGCGGTGCGCTTCACAGTATTTTTTTTAATTACAAAACAAAAAAAAGCAGTGCGGTCGGAGCAATTAATTTTTTTTTTTAAATACGCACCTCTGAATTGCACATTTTAGCGGTTGCAACTTCCGCATCCGCTAAAACTTTGAATCAGCTCCATGGGCTTTAGCTTTTTACCAGCCCACCCAATTCTACTATGGGTCCCAGTGATGGGCTGATAATATTATGCTCTCTAGTGTATGAAATTATACCCTAGGAACAGTTAGAACAGTTAGCTGCAAGAACTAGAACTGTATATATTATATATTATGTATACTTTATAAAATTGCCATTTAATAATAAGTAATATGATATTAAATTAGTTAATTATTAATTTATTGACTGAAATTAAACCTATGGAAAACAAAGAAAGATATTTGATGCATGGAAATCTTGTAACAAGCACAAACACAGAAGAGGAAAAAGTAATTTTACAGAATCAATGTGTTTTTTTATACAAATAATTAGGTGGATTGTACAGCTCCATTCATAATATCATCATGCCTGATCCTGACCTCTGCGCATTTTCCGGTCAGTAAGTCCGCCTGTGAGAGTGGAGTGAACGCTTGTCTATCCCCTCACAACTCCCTGTATTAAAATCTCTGTCCGAATGCAGATCCGTGTGGACAGGGCCGATTCTGGCATGTCTGGCGCCCCACTACAAAGAATACATTTGACACTTTTATAAATGCTTTGTTAATTCAGAATAACATTGCTGTGCCCCCTTCATAACCACATTGCTGTGCCCCCTTCATAACCACACTGCTGTGCCCCCATTCATAACCACACCGCTGTGCCCCCTTCATAACCACATTACTGTGCCCCCTTCATAACCACACTACTGTGCCCCCTTCATGCTCACCCTGCTTGTGCCTCCTTCATAACCACACTGCTGTGCCCCCATTCATAACCACAATTCTGTGCCCCCTTCATAACCACACTGCTGTGCCCCCTTCATAGCCACATTGCTGTGCCCCCTTCATAACCACATTGCTGTGCCCCCATCATAACCACATTGCTGTGCCCCCATCATAACCACATTGCTGTGTCCCCTTCATAACCACACTGCTGTGTCCCCTTCATAAACACATTGCTCTGCTCCCTTCATAACCACATTGCTGTGCCCCCTTCATAACCACATTGCTGTGCCCCCTTCATAACCACATTGCTGTGTCCCCTTCATAAACCACAATGCTGTGCCCCTCATTCATAACCACAATTCTGTGCCCCCTTCATAACCACA
>WWET01000055.1:958679-971082 GCA_011038615.1 Limnodynastes dumerilii
CCCTCCTTGTTTCCCCTTCATGCTCACCCTGCTTGTGCCCCCTTCATGCTCACCCTCCTTGTGCCCCCTTCATACACACCCTGCTTGTGCTCCCTTCATGCTCACCCTCCTTGTGCCCCCTTCATGCTCACCCTGCTTGTGCCCCCTTCATGCTCACCCTGCTTGTGCTCCCTTCATGCTCACCCTGCTTGTACCCCCTTCATGCTCACCCTGTTGTGCCCCCTTCATGATCACCCTGCTTGTGCCTCCTTCATGCTCACCCTGCTTGTGTCTCCCTTTATGCTCACCCTGCTTGTGCCCCCCTTTATGCTCACCCTGCTTGTGCCCCCCTTTATGCTCACCCTGCTTGTACCCACTTCATATTCTCCCTGCTTGTGCCTCCTTTATGCTCACCCTGTTTATGCCCCCTTCATGCTTCTTTCTTCAGTCTTCAGGCTCCTCTCTGCATGGCTCCTCACCGAAAATGTTGGATGTAGTGACGTCACACCTGACATTCAGTGAGAAGGGAGCAGGGAGGGGCGAGGAGAGCTCCACCATATTAGCCAAGTATAACTTATTTTTTATTTGTATGATGGCGCCGATGTGACCAGTGGGTGCCCTCTCTGTCTTGGCACTCCCCCACCGCGCTTACCATGTTCCGCTGGCCCTGCATGTGGATTTTCCTTCTGTCGCCCTTCTACCTTCATCTGCATGACTATACCCGCCTCTCTGGTGGGAATTGGGCATGCCCCTACGATAGGAGTTCCAATGTGGAACATCTAACACACGTGCATGCTGCAAGATAATGACCTGATTTCCGCAAGCACGTTGCAGTAGTCAGGTGACCTTCTGAGTCGTAAATCTGGTTTATCGTGTGGAGTTTTTATTTTGCCAAGATACCTTGGTTTGTATGAAAAGACATCAGGATCCTTATGTGGGTAATAAAGAAGTGTGTGGGTGTGTTTTATTTTATTAAAAACGTTTATAACAGTAAACTTGTATTCTGTTTTCATTTGTAGATTTCCTTATCACACTGTAGGTGCCAGAAGGCACAGTAATATAGACCATCAGTAGCGAGTTACACCATTTTGCTGCTGACAATGTGGCTTTTTTAGTGTTGCAGATGTAAAAGGAAAGACAATGTAGGTGAGCACTAAAAAACAACACTCATAATCTATTTTCCTGAATATTATTCATACCTGTATATTTATGTAAATCAGGACCATCGTATTCTTCCTAAGTGACTGAATTGTTCCTTGTGTGTTGAAATTGTTTCTTGCTCTATTGTGTTTGATAATAAATAATACCTTTTTATGTCACACAAAAACTAATGTTTCTGTGTATCGAAATACAAAATTGATGGCTGTATTGGAGAGGGACTAAAACAACACGGATTTATATGCCAAACATTTACCCTCCACCCCCAATTTAAAAAGCCGTCCATTTCTATTTACAAGAGAATTACAAGGTTCAAGCACCTTTTCCCCTCACAGGAAGCCATGGGTAGCCATTTTATCAGGAGACTGCCGAGGAGTCTGTCTAACACAGGCGGAATTCAAGCTTTAATAGGTGACTCAACTGAGCTGGGATACAAGCTCTCACAGTACGCTCTGTGTGGGTGGCCGTAAAAGTAGAAGCTGTCACAATATTAACAGGATGGCAAAAGCTTTCAGCTGTAACATTGTGACAAGGCACTACACACTTTTGGGAGGCATTGTGGAACTTACTATATAAACAGACAGATGGAGATGTTTTCCATTAACTAGAATATAAGTGTGTGGCAAATTAACTCATGCGATGACTGAGCTGTACTGCTGGATAATGGGTTGCAGGAACAAAAAAGGAAAATAACAGCCCAAGATAATTATAATTAACTGCTCTTACAGTCAACTCGGATATGCATTCACTGGGGTGTTATATTTAAAAAATAAAAATAAAAATAAAAAAAGACCAGTTACAAACTTCCGTAAAAAAGGGGCATTTCCAATTGCTAGATTCGTACGAGCTGCACTTCCAGTATGGGGGCCGTATTCAGATATACGTCAGTTAAAGGCACGCAATTATACGCACGAACGTTGCAAGGAAACACCCATGACCCTCCCCTCACATGGACGGGTTTCCGGTGACTTATCAGTCCATAGAGCACCTCTATCTATACATGTGCATTTCCGTGCGTATAATACTTCCGTACGTGCGTATCTAACTAACCGCACCCTCAAATGGTCATTTAAATGCCTCCCCCCACCCACCTACTTTCACGCAACTTTGCCCGTACGGATTTCAACCACGCCCCTCCGCACGTATGTCCCCAAGTGCGATTCACAAGTGCGTGCCTAATAGACTTCTGTCCGTAAATTCAACGTCAACAGCGTAAATAAAGTTACTATGCGTGCGCAGTTCATCCGAAGGGATAAGTCCAGAAGAGGCCGAGGAGCTGGAGCTGAAGAGAGAACCAGAGATGTATCTTCTATCAACTGGAGAAGATTCTACAAGCAACTGGAGAAGATTCCCTGCCAAGAAGAACGAAACTCCAAGCAACTCGTCCCAAGAATGATGACAGCAAAACGGTGAGTGTGAAAATGTTTTATTTAATTTCTACAACACACACTACATTAATACACATTTATTATAAAACACGGTGGCCACCAGAGGTAAGTTATGTATGTATTTTTTTTCATGCACTGGAGACAGCGCAGCATGTTTATAAGGCTTACCATGCTGACGCTATTATTACAAGGCTAAACAATGCTGAGCCTTGTAGTTCTATCAGCGTAGCAAGGCTAAGCCTTTCAAGCATGCTGTGCTTGGCTTTTGCGCACAGAAAAACATGTCAAATATATTGACATGTGTTTTTCAGGTTATGTGAGGCGCTTTCATTGAAAGCCACACAGCAGGCGATTTGTTTTTCAGGGATTTGATGTCGCACTAAAGACGATTTAGACAAATCGCCTTTAGTGAATATGATGATTTGTATATGTTCTATGGCAAACATCTGGACGATTTCTGTCCATCGATGTTTGCCTTGACGATTTGGCCAAAGGCTCAAGTCCCGGGATTTTGACTTTAGTGAATACGGCGATTGTAAAATCGCCTGCAAAGTCCCAGGAGTTTGGGTGATTTGGACCAAGTCCTGCCCCCCTGCCAAGCAACACTAGTTTAATAGTGTTGCTAGGGACAGGGAGGGCCTTGATGACGCAAATTGCGTCAGCAAGCCCCACCCCCATCCCTATGAAACGGGGTAATTGAAAGTCAAGGGGCGGGGCTAAATGACGCGATTTGCATACATCGTGCCCCTGTATGCATCTATAGCTTTATTCCGGGATCTCCCAGAGGAAAGCTTTTAAAAGTCGGCAACCCTGGTTATAATATATCTTACCATTCAAGTTAATAACCAGAGTGCTGCTCTGTGAAAAGTACATGACCCTACTCTGAGTATGTCTTAATGTAACTATATTTGCTGCCCTTTAATGATGGTTTTATTTTCTGTTCCCTATGCAGCCTCTACTACCGCACGGCCCCTCTTCCTACCTTGTCTTTCCTGAAACTTACAGCTTAGTAGATGTGTGGAGCGCTCCTAAATATAACATGAAATACAACTTATAATATAAACTGTATTAAAGAACAAAAAACTAAATAAAATGCATTATAGCAAGCCGCAGCATTCCTGATAGAAGAGACGGAAAACATGAAGCGTTCCACCAACAGGACCTGGACCTGGAAAATGGGTGGAGTTTTGACCAAATATGTCCATTTGAGGACAAAATTGTGCATGGCTTATTTTATCCTTCTTTTGGGATTCTAAATGTTGGGAGCTATGCATTTAGAGTGTTTTCTATGGGTGCATTGGGGTAGATCCAGAACTAAGCATGCTAGTGTATTTACACTAGACGGAGACGTAAAAAAAACGCTATTTTGCATGAACCGTGCATGCGTGCGGCAGATGTTACGAGATGTAACGCTGGATCTGGCACAATATTTGCTATATATTTTTATCCTTAAGGGGGATAGTCAATTGACTGCCTAGAAGTGCAAGTATTATATGGTGCATTGATTTCTGTTTATTACAGTGGCCGACCAGTGCTTCCCATATAGGCACAAAGAGAATTTGCCATTCTGCTGATCCACATCCTACAATGCTCATCCTCATAATTGTATACCTCCCTAAATGGTAATCAGTTAGCATTTATCAAAAAATATATTTAAATATATATCTATATTTTTTTTAAGAAAAGGTCTGTTATAATTTAATTGCTATAATAGATGAAACTTGGCTTTCTGAAAATAATGTCCTATATAATACGTCCAATCTAAACGCTGGCTGCCTGACTGAGTATAATAAAAAAAATACAATTCGGCAATAGAATAATATGTAATTATAGACTGTCTATTATTGAACAAGTGGCAAGCTATAAGGATGATAATACTGGGTGACATAAACCTGATTTGAATCATTTCCAATCCAATATCTATAGCCCCCATATGTAAGGTATTTAAACCCCATATGTAAAATATTAAACCTCTTTAGTACGTGAAGGCTGTGCATTAATACTCCCTGTGGCAGCAAAGAGAGTTAATAATGTAAGTGTTTTTGCATCTGATTTTCTGTTTAGAAAAAAAAACGCCTTTCTATACCCTGTTATGAGAGAAGTTGTTTGCCATAGCAACAAGAAATGAAAGAGCCTCTTTTTTTATGTAGGCCAAATTGCTGTCTCCTCTTGTACAGCATTGCATTTCAATCACAATATTATCACATCACTGCATCGAGGCTGCCTCTTTCTCTCTAACTGTTGGCGTGTGCCCTGTACAAGCAAGTACTGTGCATCCTTTCCCTCCAGATGCAGCAATTGAAGAATGAAAGGAAAGGTGTCGGGTTTAACGAATCCATGTAAGACAAACAAAAATTAATTTGGTGAAGAGAAAAACAGGCAGCTGGGAACGGAGAGCGTAATGTTCACTAGGCTGTGATTACCTCTCTTTTGTGTGGTGATATATCACCTCCACTTACTGCATTAAGTCAAAAACTGTTTCTCCTACTTCAGATTTCATAGTTTATAATATTAGTAGAGAAAAATGTCACTCAATAAATTGCAGATTCAGAAAACAAGAGATTTGAGAACTAAAGAAGACTGTAGTAATGACAAAGACATGTATCAAGATATTTTAGTGCCAGGGGCCAAAACGAAAACAGGTGCCCCACAGCTCTGAACTATTTTAACCTTGTATTTTAAATTGATGGCATCTCTTCTTTGCCTTGTGCCCTGGGAGACGCCCCCACACACCGAGATTCGACCCTGGCGTGATATATCTACTTATAAAGCAACTTGCAGAAATTAATTAACAGGATTAACTACTAAAAAAAGATTCATAGAAACAAAAGAATTCATTTTGTTATTAATAGAATATGTAATATATTTGGCCAGAAGTGGAACTATAGAGTGTGTGTTTGGCTTCAGGGCTCTGAAGGCGATGCCAGATTCCTGAAATCACTGAACCATTTCTCTTCCTGAGAGTCTTGCTCTTCTCTAAAAATAGCAAAGAGGAAGAGGAGGCTAGCACTGGTCACATGTCCTGTTCTAATGATAGCAAAGATGGGATGAATTGACATTGGTCAGGCTCCTATCCATTATTTTAGGAGCGGTCCAGCAATGGGCTATAATACTGACTCTTGTATGTGGATATATATTGAATAGAGATGTGGTTTACAAAAAACTTTGTCTTGAACAAATTGATTTCTGGCAGTCCGGCACCGAATGCTGAAAACTGCCAAAAAGTTTTTGGCAGTCAGCCCTGAAAAGAGGTGGCCCCTGCAACTGCAAAATTTTTGAATAACGGAACAGAGAGAGGTACGTTTTATTAACCCTAGCCATTTCCTTTCCACAGTCTAACCTTAACCCTCCCCTAACTGGAACCCTTGCTGTCCGTTATACTCGGTGGGAGTTGTCGCCTCAAAATGCTGCTTTTAGAAGTAGAGACAGCTGAAAACAAATTTTTGTCTGTCTCTATTTCGAAAGGCAGCCCTTTTTTGTTTATTGAGATCGGCATACTTAGCCATTCATTTTTCGCTCGCCGGCGACCCCGTTGTATCGGAAGCAAAAGTGACTTTTGGGGTTAGGCTCTGGTCTAAGGGAGGGTTAGGGTTATGGTACTAGAAGTGGAGGCTTAGAGTCAGCCTGCGGGGAAGGGAGTCTTAGGGTTAGGCTGCGGGGAGGAGAGGAGCAAGGTAGTGGAAGGAGAGTGTTAGGGTAAACATAAGGATAAAGGTTAGGGTAGAAAAACCTATACTTTCTTTTTAGGGTAGGAAAACCTATACTTTCTTTTTAGGGTAGGAAAACCTATACTTTCGCTGCCAGGAACATTAATTGCTTCTTCTCCTTGAGGCAAAATCAATCAATTTCCAAAACTATACTAAATTTAATGGTATAAAATGTCCCTTTCGAAAAAGAGCCGTTCATACCGGGAACCCGTACCCCTTAACCCTAACCATCGTGGTCTCGCAGCCTAACCCTAACCCTCCCCTTTCTATAACCTAACCCTAATCCCTTCCTGTGCTGCAACTTAACACTAACCAGAACGGATAGGGAAATTGGGCCAAAATGTAGAGTTTCATTGATAAAATGTCGTTGGGATTTGCACAGCCGTTATTAAGCTTTTGCCTTCATCATTCTTGAACACCGGCTCTTCGTGGCGACAATTGAATAGAAATGATTTGTCGTACAGAATAGTCCTCACTTCTGGATCACAAAGCAGACACACCCTTCACACGCATGGGAATGATACCAATGGACTTGACTGTGATTGCATTAAAGGCAGTTTTATATAAAATATTATAATTTTATATAAAATAAGTTAAATTTAATATATAAGTTTGTTTGTAGTAGTGCAAGTCACTCCTCAGTGTTTTAACAATGATCTTACTCAAGATTTTTATAGATTCAATGTTGGTTCCAGACTTTGTCATGACTTTGGGCCAGATCTAAGTACTACAGCAAAGTTACTCAAGCTGCTTGCGTAACTTCGACTGTTTGTACGTTCCGCGTATGCGAATGGCAGATTTTACACATTGTAACTCTGGTCAGTCGTAACTACGTATGAAGGGGCGTGTCAACCCTACGCTAGCCGTAAATACTCAATAGAGGCGGTGGGAGGCATTTAAATTGTACAATATGGGCTCAGTTAGGCAGTTATGACCATCAGGACGCTACGGATGAGCACGTTTACACTTTCAAAAGTTAAGGTAGGGTTCGGTAGTCATAAAACAGCTAAATTACGAGCGACCGAGAGGAGGGCCCGGATAAGTGCATAGTACTTACGATTGCGTAAATATGCTACAAGATCGTACTTAAAGTGCACTTAGATCTGGATCTGGCCCTTTATCTTTATACCAGTGGAATATGGTCAGAGTGTTGTTGTGCCGAGCTATAACAGCACCCTAGTTAACATCTTGGAACATATGAATAGTAATATGTTTTAACTAAGTCTAATGAAAAAAAAATCAGTACTAAAGTAGTTCCAAAATTAGACTACACCAGGGGCAATATCTTTCAGAACTGCAAGAGGCAGCAAATTTAAATTGTGCCACCAGAATTAAGTTTCTTAGCTCAACTCAACTTATAGATTAGGCATAAAGCTGTGCAGTATTTGAGTTCCAAGTGCAAAAGTAAAGTATTTGCCCTGCAGGCAAAAAAACTAACATGAATTATCACCCCTTAGATTGCAAAATGGTTTAGCTGAGCTGTACACGTGTTCTGCCCTTCCTCCCAGACTCTGGATCAGCCCCCCGATCTTTGCTTGCAGACTGCGTCAATCCCTTTCAGTCCTAGAATCCACTCTCTGATCCTCCCCCCTCCCCCCCAAACCTAAATAAAATCAAAAGTGAAAGGTTGAGATTTTTTGCGCGTTACTTTAAATTTTATTCATACAGCCGGCACAATGAAAATATTTGTACAGGAGGCAAAGGTTAAAGAAGAATCCTCTGATCATCAACTTGCGTCACCCACAAGGATTTGTCTCAATCCCTACATGTTTCATCAATAGACTTTGTCAAGTATATGTCTGTATAGTTTATGTAGGCTTTTATTTTTGCTATGACATACTTCCCAAAATTTAGCTACAGACAATTTTGCCACGTCTCCGATTTTCCTCAACTCCCCCTAGATACTCCCAAACAGGGCCAGCGGAACCCAGTAAGCGGGGTAAGCATGGCAGGAGGCCGCCAAGCCAGATAGGCTCTCCCTTCCGTCTACCATCCCCCCGCTAGTCATCATATAAATGAAAACAAAATATATACCGTATATGCTTACCTAATATGGGCCACCTGGGACCCAGCATCCTCTGCTCTCCTCACTCCACCCTGCTCCCTTAGGTTCCGCATTTGTGTGAAACTTGCTTTTATTTACTTTTGACATCTGTAAAGTATGTATTGGATGCTAGGGGCCGTATCCAGACCTCTGCGACGTAAAACTACATCTGGAACTATGCACCGAAGAGGGTGAACTCCCCTGTCACTTCCCTTTGTCCTACGTAATTATGGACAATTCCGTGTTCATAGAGCACCTTTAAGTTTTCTGAGCAGATTTGTGTCCGTACGTCCAAAGATCCGCATGGAACTCTAAACGCCGCCCCCGTTGTGGGATTCAGACATGCGGAATGCATGCACCGCCCTGACATACGGAGCTCATTTTGCATCGAATAAAGCGCAATTAGATCCAATGCGTAATATCTGCGAGCATTACTTGCAATGGGGCTTACGCAGGCGGATTATTAAGTCAGGATTCGGCCCTAGGAGGTTAATCAAAATGAGAATAAATAATTAATGATAAAAACACTGAAAATGAACTAAATACTGTATATCTCAGAAAAGATATCAGAGGTAGTATCCTGACAATTATAATAAACTAATTCCGACATCAATAATCATCAATAATAATTGCAAAAGAAAAGATGTCCCTATAATTGTACCTCTCTTGAAGATAACCACTATCATGTCTACCAGAGAGACATAGGGCTCTATTTACAAACATCGGTTTCATATGAAACAGCCCATTTTCGTGTGAAAACAGGCTTTATCATATCAAAACTAATTCCTTATTTACAATGCTATCATTGCCATGTAAACCATGGCGACGATCGCATTGACCCTCCCGATCGCCGGCCCGCTCGATTGAATGCGGGCCATCTGAAGATGGCGTTAGGGTAAGTATTCCAGCGGTCTCCCCATGTAAACCCCTTGTCCTCCCCATAATAGCTGTTATTAGGGGGGAGGAAGAGGGGGGTACATATCGGGAGACCGCTGGAATACAGTTCACTAAAAAAACCATTCAAATCCATGTAAAAAAAAAAAATACAAAAAAAAAAATGTTTTAATTAATTTTAATAAAATTTTATCTAATAAACATATTAAACTTAAAAAAATACAAAAAAATAAAAGACCGAAGCTTTTAAACTTACCTTTCCAGGCGCGCGTCTGGCTCGTATCCCGGCCCACGCGCAGTGATTTTGCCTTTTGAGACTTGAAATTTTCAGTCTCAAAAGACAACTACTGCACATGCACCGGGACTCCATAGCCCAATGATGTCAGCGAAAGGCTCGCTGGCCATCGTGGGACCATGTCGGAGGGGTAAGTATTAATAAATACCAGGCGCAGCGAGCTAAAAGCGCTAATGATAGTAAATAGAGCCCATAGAATAGTCTAGTACTCTAATCAGCATGATAAGTTTCAAAGACTATTTCAAGTTAACTTCGGAAGCTTTTACCCACATGTCTCTCCATGTTTAAAACATCCCCCATTGTAATAAACATGATTGTATTTTAATATTTTGCCCATCTTTCTAAATTGCATCTCTCTTGCTTTGATCAGGGTACAACTTCATCCTTAGGTGTAAATCCATAAAAATACACACTCTACACAAATATCAGATATAATGCTGCTAGTTTTGGAACAGTGCAGTGTGCTGTATGCTAAGTAGGTCACATGCAGAACAGACATCCCTCCAGATTTCATTTCTATGTAAATTCACTTTCTAAACCAAATTGAACCTGCATGTTACAATCTGATTTGTTTATGTATTTCATCACATGAAAAACTCATTATTCTGAAGTCTATTCTACATATTATAGCACTGAGGGGTAACCGATACCCCTCCAGCCACATATGCAAAGATATTACTCAGTTATTTGCAGGACTAGAGAAAAAAAGATACAAAAACAGGACAAAAATAAATGAGATTTTTTTTCTCTCAATCATCTATTCAACATTCAACCTATAGACAACATTCCTGTTTGTGACCTAAAGCATCAAAAATAAAATAAGGACAATTAATTTGTGGTTTGGTACAGATGCCACATATCCACATATGTGGAGTATTCATAATGGAAGAGGCTAATTCTTGAGCATCCTCAAAAACTATAAGTAATAAGTAGCTTATAACTTCCTTTACTATTCATTATTCATTATTCCTTTACGATCATGTTTTTATTATTATTCATTGTATGTAATAATGTAGGATATGATACAATGGGAAATCTATGGAAGAGTTTGAATTTATTCCAATGTCCATAATTCTATTTTCATTTATATTTCTAAGGAAGCCAACACAAACACACAACATATTTTAAATCACTGACGTTGATGTTGGAGCAGATTAAAAAAATCAACATTTTAGTGGTCGAGGACCGTGTTCACAAATACGTAAGTGTGTTATATACGTGCGTGTTTTTATGTTTTTTAAACTGTGCATACACAGAACGCAAAAATACGCACGTGAAACCGAACTGCATGATTTACGCACACGTACTTCAACCTTCCGAGGGATTCACGCACAAGTCCACCACTAGCCCCGCATGCGTAGCTAGAGGGGCAAGACACTTAGAGATGCGATTGCGAAAAGATCGCAAATATACGCAGCTAAAGTAAGATCTTAGCAGGTTCCAGCCCACTGCATAAACAGTCACTCCCCTTGCAAACAGCGGCGGATCTTAAAGTTAGACCACCATTGACTAACCCTAACTCTACGCTGTCATTTGAGATCTTAAGGGAAGTAGTAGCGGTTATTTGAGATCCTAAGTGTCTGCCCGCGCCCACTTTCCCTCATCTCCCTGCCTCCCCCCGCCCATTTCCATGCAAATCCTTCAGATCTTAAACTTTCGCAGCACTTAAGATCTTAAGTGCTTGCGATCGTTTCAAACTTACGCTCTTAGCGAATTTACGCTCCTAACCTCTCCTCTACGTACGTTGCACTATTACTACGCATGCGCAGTTATGCGATTTTTCTAAGATCCTAAATATACGCACCTAAGTAGCGTAAAAATCGCATCTCTGAATCAGCCCCTTAATGCAAATGAGCTCCACACGGACTACTAAAGTACAGTATGGGCGTGACAATGCAGTTACGAGAGATTCACAAGCAGGATTGCCTCGCGTAGCAAAACATATGCACAGGAAAAGTTAAGGTAGCTTAAGTAAGTTTCTGAAGCCTGTCATACTATCAGAAAGTCCATGCGTCCATACACACTGCACACAGCCATCAGCTGCTGAGTAATGTTTATCAAGGCACATGTGTGAGTAATAAAGTCACATAAGGCTGACTTTAGTTAAGGATTTGTTATAAGCTATTAAATTAATGGATTTAAACAGTGACAAGGTTAAATTTTGTTTCATGTTATGAATTATATTGTAAAATAAAGATGATTGTAACATTTGTTAAATAAGTTTAAAAACTACCTTTGTTCAAAGATTATGCTAATTATGGAAAAAAAATGTGTAAAATTGACACATTTAAATATATTGTAATTTAAATAATAATAATAATAATAAAAAAATAATAATGCTGGTATTGTTTGAAACACATTATAATTTAAATAATTGTAGCATCCTTTGTTTAAAATATGTTTAGTGCACATTTTGAGGTGTCTAATTATTTATGTCCCAAAAACAAAACATTGAAATAAAAATTATTAAAATAAGCATTATTTATTAAATTGTTTAAAAATAAAAAAAACTCTGCGATGAAAAACGAATGGCTGAATCGCTACTTTAAAAAGTACCCAAATTTACACATGATTCAAGGGCCATATACTAGGTACTTTCCTATTTCTACGTTTGGCAAACTTACACACCGAAAAAACACGTACGTACAGGCTAGCTACCCAAATTCTAAACGCAGCTCGTTGTCTTATAGCCAATCATTGGAAGGACGCCTCCCCCCCCATCCTCTTCCCAACTATTGAATAAAGTTTGGTATCTCTCTTCCATGGAGAAAATGACAGCTTATCTACATAATAAATCGCATGTTTTCTCAAGAGTCTGGGCACCTTGGTTTATGCTATGTCACCCCAATCAACAACACTCCACCGCGAACGGGTTGACCAGCTTATTTCTCTAACCTGTTTGGTTTTATGGCTTGCAATTGCTTACGGTGGTTTGCCC
>WWET01000055.1:996059-1006595 GCA_011038615.1 Limnodynastes dumerilii
GGTTACGCGCATGTTATGCAGACGCTCTAACATGACCCATTCCATTAGGTACAATATAATCCGCTCCTGAGCTTCCAACTGTCACTTACCTGGTTTAAATGTATTAACTGATATTTAAAAAAAACAATTTGCCTCTTCCATAAAGGTGGTTACCATAGTAACTGACAGTTGGAAACTGAGGAGCAGAGTATTTTGCACCTAATGGAATGGGTCATGTTGGAGGGTATGTCATTCCTGTCAAAACTCACATACCCACTATCACAAAAGTACAAAGGTGGTTACCATAGTAACTGACAGTTGGAAACTGAGGAGCAGAGTATTTTGCACCTAATGGAATGGGTCATGTTGGAGGGTATGTCATTCCTGTCAAAACTCACATACCCACTATCACAAAAGTACGCGGCAGGCGCCGCATTTACCTGCTCCACGGACCGTCGGCAGCATTTCCTCCTCAGCATCGGAGGCTGTCACGAGTCCAGTGACAGCCCCTATACTCACCGCCTGTGGCACAAGGCTTCTGTCGACGTCCCATGTGGAGTTCGGCGCCCGGAACTCCGGTCCACGGGCGTCGCCATCTTGGTCAGTCACATGTTGCCGCTCCACCAATAGGACTTAAGGGCTTGAGCCCTCCAGCCAATAGGCGCCATAGGCGCCCTATTTAAACCCTGGTTGTTTTGTCATTCATTGCCAGAACAACTGGATTTTCTAGGTGCCTGGTACACCTGAATTGAGCTCCTGTCTTGATCCAGCCTTGCCTTGTTCCAGTCCTGCCTTGGTCCAGCCTTGCCTTGGTCCAGTCCTGCCTTGATCCAGCCTGGCCTTGTTCCAGTCCTGCCTTGGTCCAGCCTTGGCTTGGTCCAGTCCTGCCTTGTTCCAGTCCTGCCTTGGTCCAGTCCTGCCTTGGTCCAGCCCTGCCTTGCTCCGGCCCTGCACTGCTCCGGTCCAGCACTGCTCCGGTCCAGCACTACTCCGGTCCTGCACTGCTCCGGTCCTGCACTACTCCGGTTCTGCACTGCTCCGGTCCAGCACTACTCCGGTCCTGCACCGTTCCGGTCCTGCACTACTCCGGTCCTGCATTGCTCCAGTCCAGCACTACTCCGGTCCTGCACTGCTCCGGTCCCGCACTGCTTCGGTCCTGCACTACTCCGGTCCTTCACTGCTCCAGTCCAGCACTGCTCCGGTCCTGCACTGCTCCGGTCCTGCACTGTTCCAGTCCTGCACTGTTCCGGTCCTGCACTACTCCGGTCCTGCATTGCTCCAGTCCTGCACTGCTCTGGTTCTGCATTGCTCCAGTCCTGCACTGCTCCAGTCCAGCATGGCTCCAGTTCTGCATTGCTCCAAGTCCTGCTTGAATCCAGTTTTGCTTCAAGGACTTTGAACCTTGTTCTAGGACTCTTACTTCTGCCACACGATAGTCCTGGTTCACGTACTGCCTCTCTCCAGGCCGACAGACTCTTAGACTCCTGGGCATGTTAGTATTGGACTTATCACGCTAGTTATCTAACGCTGCCTTATCTTACCTGTTTGTACTCCCTGTATGCACCACTCATATATTAAACCAGCCAGCTTCCATTTTACGCCTGCTTCTCTGTCTCACTCCCTGGAACCCGTAACCGATCCCCCTAAATCTCTGAACATGACACCCTCCAACATGACCCAATCCATTACGTACAAAATACTCTGCTTTTCAGTTTCCAACTGTCAGTTACTATGGTAACTATCTTTGTTGAAGAGACAAATAGTTTTTTAAATATCAGTTGAGTTATTTCACCAGGTGAGTGTGACAATTGGAAGCTCAGGTGCGGAGTATATTGCACCTAATGGAATATGTCATGTTGGAGGGTCTAAACTTTTAATTTAGCAACAACAGGGACCAAGTGCTTTGCCACCAAACCATACTGAGTAAGACTACACATTTTTCCAGAAGCCCATGCACTGTGTGCCTATACAACTCAGGACTATTGACAAATATCTTCTAAAAGTAAAGTTAGGAAAAGCTATCTTTACAGCAACTGGTATAGTTCTGGAAATGCCAGTGTTTGGGGTGACTGGACATCACACAATCCTGTAATTTAGAGTGTCATTCATTTTGTATAGTAAGACATGTAGGGCCTAATTCAATTAGCATCGCAGCCGCGTATTTTGCGGTGCGATGCTGTTTGTGCAAATTTTTGTGCACATTTTTTTTTCTATTTTTCTATGCACATAAAATTTGGCTACCGTAAGAGACAGGAAAATGCGCAGCACGAACATTTTCCCGTCTCTCGCGGGACGCGATTCTTATTGAATCAGGCCCGTAGATTACTAAATCAAGTTTTATGTATGACTGCCCTAATCCAACCAAGATTTTTTCAATTCAACTTTTTCAATTAAAAGTAGCTTGGTTACTATTTCAGTGATATATAAATACCATTAAAGGGCAAGTAAGTCAGTATTTGACATTAATATATATCAAAAGCTCTGCTGAAGCTTATCTGAATTTATTAATTGAAATATCAGGAATGTGTATGGCTAACTAGATATTCCCATCAAATTCTTTTCCACCAATCAGCAAAAAGCAGAATGAGTAGGAAAATCTAGGAAAAGTAGAATAAGTAGGAAAATCTAAAGGAGTTTTGTCGAGGGTGACAGGGCTAAGGCTGATCATCTTAACAATTATGTGTAATTATCATGAAAGAAAGAGAGGGGAAGGGCCACAGTTTAAAAATTTAAACAAAGGAAGCAATTACAAGTCCTTTCACCGAGGAGCAGATCATAACAGAACTTTCAAAACTCAAAGTGGACAAATCAATGGGGCCAGATGGGATACATCCTAAGATACTAAAATAGCTTAAAGGATGCTAGTAAAACCATTAACAAAATTATTCAACTAGTCACTAATAACAGGAGTAATTCCACTGCACTGGAAAATAGCAAATCTAGTCACTCTGCATAAAAGTGAAAGTAGGGAAGAAGCTTGTAGTGACCAGTGAGCCTTATATCAATGGTAGGGAAACTGATGCCAACACTATTAAAGGAAGAAATTGCTAAATATCTTAAATCCAGCAAATCTTATTGACTTTTTTGACTGGGTCACTAAAGTAGCAGATCAAGAGGGAGCGGTAGACATAGCTTATCTAGATTCAGTAAGGTTTTTGACTCTTTGCCAAATTGCTGTGAAAAGCTGGAAAATTTGGGATTGAATTCAAAGATTGTTGTGTGGATATAATCTTGGTTGCAGGATAGATAACACAGTATTGTAGTTAATGGAATACCTTATGGGGATGGAACAGTTTTCCAGGGATCTGTACTTGGACCAGTTATTATCATTATTGGTAATATTACGCATGGTATGAAGTGGAAAGTATTCCTTTTTGCAGATGACACAAAAATATGTAACAGTTAATGGCAAAACAGGCAAAATCATGCAATGTTACGGTAGTAACCCTAGCAAAGCAAGATTCAGTCCATTTGCAAACAAATGGGTTGTGCTTCCTCTCCGCCTGCTAAATTGGGTGGGTGGAAGTATGGTAATTGTACAGTGTGGAAGGGGCTTCCACACTAGTGTGGATCAGCGGGCACACGGACCGCTGATCCAAAAGACAGACTTAAGACAGGCTTATGGCAGTGTAGCTGGGTCTGAATTTGGTCCAATATCATTAACGCCCCTACCTTGGAAACTACTGACAAGGAAAGGGATCTAGGAGTCACCAGCTCAAAGCAATGAGAAAGGCAAATCAGATGCTTGGTTGCGTAGAGAAAGGAATAAGTAACACAAGGAAAGAAGTAGTAATGTCACATTATAGTTTATTGATACTGGTAAGTAAGGCAGCCTTTCATATGAGCTGTTAGTGGCTAACATAGTAAAACAATTCAAACATGTGTGGGATTAATATACAGATACTGTAAATCTTATATAGCATTGAGGGTCAAATAGGGTCAAGGGACTTGGTTCTATGGGTTTTTTATTGGGCACACTAGATAGGCCAAGTGGCCCTCACATCTATGAGTAGACACTGTAGACACAGTGAATGACACCGCGACGGAGACATGCACTGTGTTGATTGGTGTATTTATGAACAAGGGGCAGTAGAGAGCTGGATTAAGGGGACAGGATTTATAACTACCCTTCCCCCAGTATGACATTGCACATTGCTCTTTTGAGTAACAGATCACAGTTACTCCATCTCAGAACAAAAAGTGCTGTCACTGGCCAGTCAGGGAACCTCTGTGAGGTGTGCCTGAACCCCTCCGAATTTGATATAGGTGTCCCCTTGTACCAACTTGTCACTGGGCCTGACCAATCCCCAGCTAGTACTGACTGTAGTCATGTTTGTGACATGCCTCATGGAAACTGGAGGACAGTAATATTAAAGAAATTCAATAGACTGTGGCCTATGGATTTTTTAAACCTGAATTAGGTTAAACAAGGGCCCTTGCCCTGCTTTCCAAGGATGTACTGTCCGGTTAAATTAATTGTTCCATTATATTAAATATGTGATAATGAACTACCAAGAGTTCAATGGTCCTGGAAATTAAATTTATGTATATTTTATTGCCACTTATAGGATGGTGGTATCTGTGTAAACAATAAAAAGACGGCTGTGTACAGTCAAATTATGGAGCTGTTGAGGGTAAATCCCAAAAGGTTGCACCTGGGCTTCTTATGAAACAGAAGAGTATCAGGAGAAACTACATGCTGAAATATTAAAGTCATTTGCGTAATATGTTTTCAACAATCGCTAGTATAGAACTAGAACAGCTGTTCAGATTTGTTAAAATTGTGTTCGCAAAATGACATGCTTTGCACCTGTAGCATGAATGTATATTCTGCTATTCACAAACCACACCAACCCTTCAGAGGTAATATCAACATCCTGTCTCGAGAGAAATTCACTTTCCCCTTGAGCAACACCTAGATTTTCCTTGCTTCAGTCATTAACCCTCTTTCTTCCTCTTCTTCCTCCCAAATCAGATTTGTAACATCTGTAATCTATTTTAGATCACGCGCCTGGACTTAGCTCTGAGAAGGGGCTCAAGGTTTTGTTCTCTTACGTTGGATTCTTATCTGTTATCTGACCCACTTTAAGAATCTCATTAAAGCAGCGTGTCCTATTTCTCTACCACCGCTACAGCTTTACCCTTTCAGTCTGATATTACTGTTATTTATTTTTATCAGTGTCTACCTCTTTCAAATATGACTGAAAAAAATAAACAACTCGATGTGCTATCTGCTAATATTATAGCAGAGGAAGGAGACACACAATACTTCCCACATAATACCCACAATACTTCTGTACATCCAGAAGGGTTATTAGCTGTTGCTGAAGACTTAGGCCAGTATTCAGAGCACCGGATGTATAATATATACGTCCGGTGTTTAGTGATTTTTACTACTGCGCATGCGTAGTAATTTTTTACCATAATCTACTTATCTTTTTCTTACATAGATTGCGTAAATGCGGTCTTTCAAACTACATTTACGCAATCTACGTAAGAAAAAGATACGTTAAAAAATTACTACGCATGCGCAGTAGTAAAAATCGTTAGACACCGGACGTATATGTTATACGTCCGGTACTCTGAATATGGGCCTTACTCTCTCCACTACTATACAATTTTGAATCCTTGTTAACATACATACAGATAGATAAATGATCAAGAATGTAATTTCCAGGTTGGATTTGAAATTATTTCTAATACCGAATCTTTATTATTACCTTGAAGGGAAGCTTGATTTTTATTCAACCGATACAACTTTATTGTTATGTTATGCAAAGTTTTTCAGGACACAAATCAGAGCACATCACAGTAAGATACAGCCATAAACTATGTCTGCGAAAGTGAAAATGTATTTCATGACATATAAAAAATACACAGGACAAAAGTGAAAACTACTGCAATGGCAAAATCTAAGAGACAGGGGACAGTGGGGCACCATGACCGTATCCTTAATTAAGTGTGATCGCGCATGTAAGTCCATTCATATGGAATCCTATAGTTCGGGGTGTGACGGTAGTACAGTCTCTTTGCATGCAGACAACTTCCAAGTTCTAACTCCTACCTTAAATATTATACATCCACCCCATGTGAAATTGGGCAGATGTATAAAGCCGAATCGTACATTAGGGATTAGCCCTTGCTCTATAATTATCATCGATCCCCCCCACCCACTACAAACACCAGGTGCATGCGGCACTGTCACGCACAACCATCAAAGACCATTGCTGCACGGAATGTAACATTGTGCTGTATTCTGATGCTTAAGGGTCTCCATACGCATGCACAGGAGGACAGGACATGGAACTTACACACTGTCCATGCATAAGTACAGACCCTCCAACATAACCCATTCCATTAGGTATAATTTAATCCACTCCTGAGCTTCCAACTGTCACTCTTCTGGTTTAAATTAATTAACTGATAATTGTTAAAAAATATTCGCTTCTTCAACAAGGTTACCATAGCAACTGACAGTTTGAAACTGAGGAGCAGAGTATTTTGTACCTAATGGAATGGGTCATGTTAGAGGGTGTGTAAGTACCCTGTGATTATTAAAACAAGATATGGCCCCATATTATGATATATGGAAAGCAGCATTACCAATGTCCCAGGCCTATTAGGTCTAATCCTTGCAGTTTTTGACAACCATAAATGTACATACAATTCAGGGATAACTGTTTTTATTATGTTACTGAGTGACTCATGGTAATGCTGATGCATCATCTGCTCTAGAACATTGGCTTTATCCCGCAATAGGACAAGTGTTGTTACCGGCTGAATTTCAATAAACTATTATAAATGTATGTCTAACATAACAATACAAAGTACTATTGTAGTGCATATTACTTGCTTCATTAGCAAAATAATATCTCCATTAACATGCAAAAATATTGTCAAAATAGAAAGAAAGGACCAGATCCAAACCCCCGCCCGCTTTCCGTATGTGCAATTACACCTCTCTTTAGGTAGTGGTTCTGAGCACTTACGTGTCCAGTTATGAAACATGGGCTTGATCCAGACTTAAGTAAGTGCTTGAAATGAGTTACTCCTGGGCTAAACCATGTTATCAACATGGTTTAGCCCAGGAGTAACTCATTTCAAGCACTTACTTAAGTCTGGATCGAGCCCCACTTCTATGCAAGGATCTGCGTCCATCTGCACACAGATCCATGAGTAAGTGGTGTTCCCTGCCCCGATCCTTAATTTGCATGCCATACAGGCGGGGATTTGGCATGTGTAAGAGAAGGCTCGGTCCTTTCACCAGAACTTCTAATGTTAGAATGGAACTTCTAGCGTAACATCTGGTGCAGGCATGCGCCAATGTTATTGTCAGAGGACTTACGCAAATGACTTGCGTAAAACCCCTGAATTTCCTTTATTGTGAATCCGGTGTGGAAATCTATATAGGGTCATTAATACTATGTCATATCAATCTGGTATTACTGTGTCCAAGTTAAACTCTGCCATTTGCATTTTAAACTACGGACAGGCAGTTTGAAAAGCGGCATTCATATGTTAATTAAGTGGTTAAGAGTAGCTCTCCCTCAGTTCTGGTCCAATCAGAATACAACAGAGTTCAATTCAGATTAAATTACTAGGGACAAGTTTAGTTGGAGAATGTAGGGCTTCCGTGTGGATGTTTCCTGGGACCTCCAGGTAACTGGAATGTAGACTGATGGTACAACTGGGTACCTGCTAAGATATCTCTCTCTCTCCATAGCTATTAATCTATACTCTGTTTAAATGACTATCCTTCTGTAATATTCATTCTGGTTTAAATACACTTAAATTGCTTATGTCTGATTCTGCTAGATAATGTGAAATCCCTTTGTCTGACTAGGCCATTTTGAATGCCATGTGTGGCAGCCATTTTAAAATCCTTTGTCTGAATGGATTAATGTAGCATGATGTATTTCTGTTATCTGTAAATGTATAATAAATAATTGTTAAATCTTTGTTAAACCTTATTAGAGCAATCAAAGCAAGTCATTTAAGTTCAGAAGTTTTACAGCGACCCAAAATGACAAGATAATGGATTTGTCATAACTGATGAGTCTTCCAACATTTCTAAACACTGATCAAATTGTGTAAAATTTTCTACGCTTTCTACATTTTGTAAGTCTTCTAAACCTTGAATCAGTATGTGCTAGGGACATTCTATATAGCCAAATAAGCACAGTCCAATGCTACTCCTGCATACTGATATTAGGCGGTGTTCTTTGCTTGCTAATTCATCACAATAGATGAGAAAAATCTTCTGTCATGCAGAATGAAGGGTGGTTTTCTAGGCAGGTGAATTGATTTTCAAGATCTAGGACCAGACCGTAACTCAGCATGATTGGGTATCTGATAATGGATCCCTGCTGTATCCACGCATTAGTGGAGCGCTTGGTTTAAATCCCTCTCATCGCTTGCTTGGACATCCCCACAACAGGACTCCCTACCTTAAAACTTTCCCTTTGTTCGCACATAAATCGGCATTGGATTGGAAGTCTGGATTGAGTGGACTTGCACATGATCGAGGCACTTGGATTTGTGCGTATGTGCAAATCTCCAAAGCCAGACATTTTTTAATCTGACCCCAAGGATCATTTCTTATTTACAAATATTTTCATAGAATGTGATTAACAGTATAAAAGACAATTGTGATCAGCATTCACAATGATTTCAGAATGCGCCATTCAATTGCTAATGCGCAGGCTATGAAAATAAATTCAATTTGTAGAAATGCCAAATTATTTGTTTGTCTTTATCACAAAATACAGCATATAAAACCATTGAAAAGTGATTTAATAAAGACTTAATGAATCAGCATTAACAGTATTATTCTTACATATTTGCCGCTACAATGGTCTCTTTTGCGACCGACCTTCTTGCGGCAGTTTTCCATTCTCGAGAGCGTCGATGCTGTGATTCCTGGAGCCGCAAAGATTTTTACAGTGACAGGTAAGTTCTTCATCCTAACCTTAATCTTAACCCTCCCCTAACCCTCCGTTTCCCGCAGCCTAACCCTAACCTTTCATGTCCTGCAGTCTTACCCTAACCTTCCCCTTAAGCCCTAACCCTCCCTTCTTGAGCACTAACCCTAACCTCAGCCCACCAGCTGTTGTAGTCTGTTGCTATTAGGAACGGGTTGAAATAGGTACCAACAGCAATTTTCCGAACATCTCTGCAATGATAGAGCCGCGATTCAGCTGCGACTGTATCACTGTCGCAATCCAGCCGTTCGACCGGCAACCGAATCCTGTTTTATTCTGGTCATAATTCATAGTGGTTGAGAAAAATTATTTTCACATTTTATTGTGAGGAGTAGTTTCATAATTCATATATTGGCCTTTTTTCAGTAAATATCGCAAACTTTAGACTAGTCATCTGTTCAGTTATTGGTCCGTTCCTCCTTATACAACAAAAGCCACAAAGTCTAATACTGAACCCCAACAAGACTGACAATATAAAACAAATGTAACATTAAACACAACACTGTTTAGTTTTAAATAGCATGACAATTAGTTATATTTTCTGGAAATAAAACTTAAAACTCTGTATTTAGATTTTTGTTTTACTATGTTTGTTTTTGTTTTAGCTTAACATATTATTAAGCCATGTCTGCTTTCATGATTTTTAATTTTAAAGTGTATTTATTTAATAAAAATAGACCTCAATGGTATTGGCTTTCTAAAATACCATGTAGATATATATTTTTACTATATTTTGTTACCAGCAAAGCATTATTTTTAGAACATTGGGTATTTTTTTGTATATACTTGATGTATGTTTATGCATTTCCCAAGCCCTGCTGTTTACATTGTTTTAAAATGTAATTTAGGCATCATGTACAGATCACAAGGAGTTAATGTTCATGGGGACAGGATGTATATTTTTCTTTTACCATGATGACTAATTTTTAAACTTATCTTCTAAAGGTTACTCGATACAGGAAAGCAATTATGCGAATGAAATGAAAAAGAGAGAAGAAAAATATTTGAAAGCTGATTCATTCTGAAACATGGTTCAACTGAATCTCTAGTGAGTGTGTATGTGTGTTTTAAATGATAACCTTGAGGAATTATTTTATTCTGCAACAGAGCTATTTTAATAAATACTGAAAATGGAAAGACATTATTATTATTATTATTATTATATAATAATAATAATAATAATAATAATAGGATTGTGTACATGTAAGTTGAAAATTTTATAATTTATTGTATAATTAAAAATTGACAAACAATGACAAAGGACCTGACCCAGACTCACCACTTACACACAATATGCAGAAAAAAGCAGTTGCTTTTGCCACATCGAAGACTGTTAAATAAGCTGGGAACTTTAGGGTTGGACTTAAAGCTAGTTGCATGGATACAATCTTGGTTACAGGATAGACAACAAAGGGTTGTAGTAAATGGAATCTCTTCTGGGGATGGTAAGGTAACCAGTGGAGTACCACAGGGTTCTGTACTTGGACCAGTGCTATTTAATATCTTTATAGGTGATATTGCCTGTGGTATTGAGGGAAAAATATGCCTTTTTGCAGATGACACAAAGATATGTAAC
>WWET01000055.1:1013312-1037270 GCA_011038615.1 Limnodynastes dumerilii
ACGTCACTTAAGATCCCAAATGACAGCGTAGAGTTAGGGCTAGTCAATGGTGGTCTAAGTTTAAGATCCACCGCTGTTTGCAAGGGGAGTGACTCTTTATGCAGTGGGCTGGAACCTGCTAGGATCTTAACATTAGATGCGTATATTTGCGATCTTTTCGCAATCGCATCTCTGAATCAGCCTCCATGTGTCCAGCTCCCACCAGTACTCTCATCATTATCCAGCTCCCACCAGTATCCACATCAAGTGCCCAGGCTCCCACCAGTACTCTCACCATTGTCCAGCTCCCACCAGTATCCACATCAAGTGTCCAGTCTCCTGTCTCTCCCCTCCCTCCACACTTACCTTCGCAGTCCTACCGCGCTCTGCTCCGCGGCGGGACGCTGGCGTTGAATGACGCTGCGTGACCCCAGGTCACGCAATGTCATTCATAAGGGGAGGAGGCCGGGGAGAAGGCTGGTGATGGCAGCACCGCTGCAGAACCGATACCTATGTTAGGTATGGTTCGCAGAATCGGTTGCTAATGAGCGCCACTGTTTATAGCGGCGCTCATTAGCAACTGGTTCGCAGAACCATACCTAGCATTAGGTATCGGTTCTGCAGAACCGGACAGAACTGGCTGAATCCCACCTCTGATGTTAAGTTCCTCTAGCCTTTCTTGGTATGATTTGTTACAAAGGCCATGGACCATTTTAGTTGCTCTTCTTTGCCCAGTCTCTAATGTATTTATGTCTTTCTGGAGATATGGCCTCCAGAACTAAACACAGTATTCTAGGTGAGGTCATACCAATGATTTATAAAGGGGCATCACTACTTCTCTCTTTCTGCTACTAATTCCTCTCCCTATGCATCCAAGCATCTGACTTGCCTTTCTCATTGCAATGTAACATACATGTTAAACATTATAATGCATTCTCACCACACTCTCTGTATTGTATAGTGGCGACTATGATTTGCTTTCTTTATCGTGGTTACAAGATTGTGTTTTATGAAGCTTAGTATAATCTAGGATGGTCACTGGTGTTAAATTGTTAAACAGAAAGGTGCAAATTTAAAGTGCGCAGGGGGGGTGGGGGGCGAACGTCATAGCAGGGCCCTAAAAGTATTCCTATCATATAACATATTCATTATTACTTTGTCCTTAGGAATCAAACCTCTATTCACCTATAGATGATACACTTGCTAGCACATAACTCTTACCCCAGTCTGTCAGTAATTACCAAGTCTTTTATCATTTCTATTTACTATTATAAAGCTTTACATAATATGCTGGGCTGGCAGTATATAAAATGGGCAAATAAAGAAATGATGGAATTAATAAATAAATATATAAAATAACTATGCATATAAAGCATACATATAATTCAAATATGTATAAATCTATACCAGTACCAATAGCTAATTTAAGAGCTAAGAAAATGTTAAATAAATTAAAATGCAAGGTCAAGATTTTATTATTAACTTAGGAACCTGCTTCATCTGACATCTTAGGCCTTAAGTTTAGAGGTGATTGACACAGAGATTTAGGTTCATAGAGACAATATAGTAAAAACAAACAAGGGCATATAGAGCTTCTAAATGTGTAAATGTCAAGTGATATTGGTTTGGGGAATATTTCTAGTTATATGTAGACATAGGAACACATAAAAAAAAACAAGGAAAACTCCAAAAATGGATACATAATTATTACAAATGTCTAATATAAGGGAAGCCTTTCTGCAATAAATCATTTATAACATGTAAAGATCAAGGAAATTATTTTATGCATTATTGTGATACCTAAAACAATGATGTTACTTTATTTGAATCCATAACTACATAATTGCAGTGGCTGATGTACTGATTTCATGAATAATGATTGTTATTATTTTTTCTCATAGTTTCTATAGTTTACATTATAAAATACTGGGATTTTGACTGTTTAATGTTATAGAAGAACAGATTTATCTTATGGGATTACCTCTGAAGAGTCAAGTCCCCCAAACCAATAGAGTTTGAGATTTGACTTTAAGGTAATGCGACAATAAAAATATATATTTAGCTGTAACTGTATATATAATACTTAATGAAATAAGAGACAGTTGAGGTTTGGCTTAAAGTTAGCTATGTTTATATAGCGTAAGGCTTGAAGTTAAATTTTAGGTGGAAAAAAGATTTAATTTTCCAGTTTATACATTTATAATTTTAAATACATAATTTAACTTCAAATTTACCTTTGGCTTATATCATCTGAACTAGGGCTCTGTCATTATTTGATGTCATTACCTGTATTAACATATCACATACCCACAGTACTGAGCTGGTGGGTAGGGTGACATGTCCCCCCCGGGCTGCCCCGCCATCAGCAAATTTAGGGCTTCCTCTATGCAGCCTGGAAGCAGCCACAAGGTTAAATAATTCTAACCTTTTATTCTCTATGTTTCCATTTTACATGTCATATGATTTTATCATCCTATGAGGATACAGGACCTGATTCACACTTAAGAATCTTCTTAAAATAAAGAACTTAAAGTCACTCCTGGGCTAAACCATGTTGATTGCAGGGGAGTCATATTTCATATGTTGCAAACAGTACTAGTGTTAAGAGGTGATATTCCCCAGCCCAAGTCTAAATAACAGTGTAATAGTAAAGCTGGTCGGTATCTATTTTCAGTAAGCAATTCAAAGATATATCTCTGCATGCAAAGAATACAATTAACTTGACTCCCCACGAAAACAACATGGTTTTTCCCAGGAGTGACTTTAAGTTCTTATTTTAAGAAGATTCTTAAGTATGAATCAGGTCTACAATGAAATTCCACATCATTACACTCTTCTAACTGGAGAAATCTTTGAAAGAACATTATTCCACCAACCCAGGAACCTAGCATATATAAAAAAGAGTAGTTTACCATTTTACTTCAATGTATATGCCTATTTGGTTTTCTGAGTTCTCCAACATAGTTATTTTAGAGCAGTTTTAAGCACCACATCCCTGATTTGTTGTTTATGTATTTAGGATTTAGAACACTTCTTGGAGCTTTTATCTGCTGCTATTAATGACTGTGGTTTTAAAAAGGTTTTATTTTCCAGTGTGTGAGGGATAGTATAGACAGTGTGTAAGTGATAGTATGGACAGTGTGTGAGTGATAGTATGGACAGTGTGTGAGTGATAGTATGGACAGTGTTTGAGTGATAGTATGGCAGTGTGTGAGTGATAGTATGGACAGTGTATGAGTGAGAGTATGGTCAGTGTGTAAGTGATAGTATGGACAGTGTGTAAGTGACAGTATGGACAGTGTGTAAGTGATAGTATGGACAGTATGTGAGGGATAGTATGGACAGTGTGTGAGTGATAGTATGGGCAGTGTTAGAGTGATAGCATGGGCAGTGTGAGAGTGATAGTATGGACAGTGTGGGAGTGATAGTATGTGCAGTGTGTGAGTGATATTATGGATAGTGTGTAAGTGATAGTATGGACAGTGTGTGAGTGAAAGTATGGGCAGTGTGTGAGAGATTGTATGGGCAGTGTGTGAGTGATAGTATAGGCAGTGTGTAAGTGATAGTATGGATATTGTGATGGTATAGGTAGTGAGATGGTAAGGGCAGAGCGATAATATAGGCAGAGCAATGGGCAATGTGAATGTATGGTCAGTGTAATAGTATGGGCAGTAAGATGGTATAGACTGTGTTATAGTATGGACAGTGTGATGGTATGGGCAATGTGATAGTATGGGCAAAAAGATGGTATGGACTGTGTAATAGTATGGGCAGTGTGATAATATGGGTAGTGCGATGGTATGGTCAATGTGATAGTATGGGCAGTAAGTTGGTATGAACTGTGTAATAGTATGGGCAGTGTGATAGTATGGGCAGTGCGATGGTATGGTCAATGTAATAGTATGGGCAATAAGATGGTATGGACTGTGTAATAGTATGGGCAGTGCGACAATATGGGCAGTGCAATGGTATGGTCTATGTGATAGTATGGGCAGTAATATGGTATGGACTGTGTAATAGTATGGGCAGTACGATAATATGGGCAGAGTTATAATATAGGCAGCATTGCAGTGGTATGGGCAATATGATAGTATGGGCAGCACGATGCTATAGACAGTGTAATAATATAGGTAGTGCGATGGTATATGGAGTGTCAAGGTATGAGCAGTGTGATTGCTAGTATGGCAGCGTGATAGTGATAAATAGGATGGGCAGCGGGATAGATGTTATGGGCAGTGTCAGAGGGGCAGAGCAACTTAATTAATATGTTTGTGAAACTTAAATTGTTACATTGAGGTATATTATTCGATACCTTATTTGGCTGCAGAAAGCGAAACTTAGGCCTCATACATGCTGTGATATAACACCATAGTAATGACAGGACACTTATGATTATTATAAATGTCAGTGCAGCCTCCTATACACTGGATCACTAGTGTAATAATACTAACCCTAAAGTGCTCCATTGGTTTACTGAAAACCACCCTTTAAGAATGATCCATTAGTTATGGGACAGTGCTGTGGCTTGCCCCCAGGCTAAAATTTGCCTGTCCTAGTATTTTACAATCTTGTAGGTTGTAGCAATATGAATTTACACTGACTTGTGTGTGTGTGTGTGTGTGTGTGTGTGTGTGTGTTTTTAATTACTGCACCCCAGGGTTTGTGACAATACCTCATCAGATTACCTTATTTATAAGTGTGGTGCATACATTGTGTGTAACTGTGGAGCCACAGTCATGGCAAATTGAAAGGTTTGTGTAAATATATATTATGAATGGGACTATAAACCATAATGTTATCTCAGCATATTAAAGTCTAGGTTAAACTTAGATCATATGATTCATAACACACACACATATCAATCTGCTCTCTGGCTCCGATAATCAGTCTTTAAAGACGAGATGTACGCAATCTACATAACAATACGCTACGTAAATAGCATAAAATAGTTACTATGCATGCGTAGTAGCTAGAATCATAAAATTAAGCACGTATGTTAAAAAATACAGCCCAATGTCCTTATTGGTATTATCCAGGGTCTGACTCTATAGTTCTTCAAAAATAAAGTCCATGAAGCAGATCCAGAACAAAGTTTCCGTGCGTATTTACACCCGGCGGAGACGTAAAAATGCGATTTGGTATGTACTGAGCATGTGCACAACAGATGATATGCTATGTTACGGAACGGAACTCTGAGCGTGAGGGCCTTTCACGTATCAGTTGCGTAAATTTGTTCGAGGGGGCATTCCAGCCTTACGACACCCGAAATTACGCTTCAAAGGCCAGCCTATACGTGCGTGAGTGGATCAGAGTGGTTACGCTATCAAAAGTTAAGGTAGGGTTCAGAAAGCGTAAAGCGGCCAAAGTACGTACATGCAAGTGGAGTGCCAAGGAGAGTGTATAGAAGGTACGCAACGCTAGTAAACGGATTGCAAGCAGAGTTCTGGATTTACCCCCATAACTGTAAAAAGACTATGCCTTATGTTTAGATATCATTAAACTATATAGCAATCAGTATAAAGTGAAAATCCAAACAAAACAAGTATAAACTTTTAAAATAGTAAAATGATAATTAGATAATCCAGAAATAATATATATTCCAGACCTAGCCAAAATTAATTGTCTCTTGAAACAAAAGTGTGTACAAAAATATTATCTAAGTGTTAAACATTAATATCAGAATAATAACATAATTATTTACATTATTCACATTATTGTACATAGATCAGTTATTGTGAATAATGACACCAACCTCTTGGTGGCAGCTGAGATTCAGAAATACCAATTTTTGCTATAGCCACCTGTGTGGGTCAAGGAACAGTCAAATGATAAGACCAATGATTAATTGGTATTGTGGTTTATGATAAGGTCTTTTCTGTCATTAACTCAGAAAAATATAAAACAAGTAAACTCTCATTTGCTCTTATTTGTTTGGCTATCTTTTATTTGTTTGGCTATCTTTTATTTATTTGGCTATCTTTTTGACTGTACCCCTACATCCTGCATGTAGATGGAATGTTATTCAATTAAATCACACCTGGTAATTAGCTTAAATGAGGGAATAAAATCAGCATTAGATCAGTCTGAGTTCTGTAAATTTCAGTTATAAGATTTGGTATAAACAATATCCATTGATTATAACTTTCATACAAAAGCAATTATATCATTATTTTAACTTTGACAGTATAATCAACATTACAGATATAGGGCCTAAAGTTAGGGGACTTAACAGAAGCTTCTTGCGTTAAAAAAAACATAACTTCTGAGCATGTGCACGTCATAGAAATATAGAAAGTGACGGCAGATAAGAGCCACATGGTCCATACAGTCTACCCAGCTGTTTATTTAAAACTATGCTGACCCTAGACCCTATTTACCCTCAATTTAGTTTGAGATTCTGGATCTCCTTATATTTATCCCAAGCATGTTTAAACTATTCTACTGTACTAGCTTCAACCACCTCAGATGGGATATCTGATATGCCAGTTATCTATCACCCTTTCAGTGAAGTAATTTCCGCACATTTCTGTACATTTCCTCTGAATCTACCACCCTCCAGTTTATATTCATGCCCTTGTGTTCTATTAAACCTCTTCCATTGAAAAACGCCCCCCCTCCTCTAGCCGGATGAAACGCGTCGGCAGAGTTTTACTTAATCGCATTGTACCATTTGCACCTTGTATTTGAAGCGTTTACTCTATTCAGCTATTTGGAGGTGTATTGGTCCGTTAGTGCTTCAGCGACGCGGACCGTATTCACCATTCCCTAAAGGGAGAGTCGACCATCTCAGTGCGGTTACCAGGAGTTATAATAGAGAACCTACTGTGACCACAGTACAGAGAACAGATTGCCTTGCTGCGGATGTAAGGAGCTTTTAACAAAGAGACGATTGTGGCTGCGAGTAGCCATCATAGAAAGCCTGCTGTGGACTTCCACGATCATATGGAGAGCGAGACATATTGCTTGTCGAGGGAGGATAAGTACTATTGTTTTATTTCTTCTTGATTGAGCCTTATATTTAAAGGTCCACTATTTTGCCACCTGTTTGTGCTTTTGATTGTGGCCACAAAGTACTTGCAAATATTCAAGCCAAGCTCCACATCCCTTTACAATCTATCTATCTCTGTATCATCACTGGTGCTCTATCTCTGATCAAATTCAGCCTATATAACAAGGTTATTCGAATAGTTTTGCGCTACTCACCTGAAGTACAAGACAATACTCCGTTTGCTATTCGTATTAAGGACTTCCTACAATTATCCATCAAACAAAGGATTATTGCTTTGTAAGGAGTTTATTAACGCTTCCTTTTGGTGCAATGTGTCAGTATTAATCTGGTCTCATTTTTATTTATATTTTATTTATTTCTATTTCTTAATTGTTGATTGCTTTATAGTGTGGAGGTCCATTTCGTATTTGTAATAATATGTTTTAACATTAGCAGAGATAGTCTGTAACAATATTAGAAATATATTACATGTGATTATGGGAAATGTTCAGTGTCAGGAACGGACATATACGCAGGAACTTTTGTTGGTGCCTGAAATATAGTCTGGTGGCTAACACCAGCTGTAACAACTCAGGAGATAACAATGTCTTGTTCTTTGTCTGTTACTTCTTGTGAAAACCCCCCACCCAGACATTTATCTCAAGGTTTGTCTTACATAAGAGTCATAAATCTTGTAATTAGTGTGAATTTGCTCAATTCTGTATGTATAAATGAGAGCTATTATTGAACAGTAAAACAGTACAGTCTGGTAAGCCAAGCAATTGTGTGGCTTCATTACTTACTCCCATCTGATGGTCTAAAACTTATTACTTTACAGGATATAGGATTTAGTGACTGCAGAATTGAAGGTTGAACCAGTAACCCAGGAGGGTTACCCCGACAATAGCATCTACTTTTTATTGTACTGTATCTGGTACCAGATTATTTATACATTTGTTCATGTTTAATAAATTGCTGAATATAAACTAGAAGGCATTTATACATATTTTTTTTATATTTTATTTTTATTCTTTCATTATTCCGTTTTTTTATATTGTAAATCTTATCTGTGTTTGTCACACCAACACAGCGCTGGTTTTTCTTTGTTTTTGGACTGGACTGGAACAGGCTGGTCTCGAACTGGACTGGACCAAACTGGACTGGACTGGAACAGGCTGGACTGGACCAGGACTGGACTGGACTTAAGCTGAACTGGACCAGGACTGAACTGGACAGAGTTGGCTGGACAATCTTGACTTAACCTGGACTGAACCAGGATTGGAACTAGACTTGATAGACTTGACCTGAACTGGACTTGACCAGGAATGGATCTGGATTTGACACACTTGACTGAACTTCACCAGGACTGGATCTGGACTTGACAAGCTTGACTGGACTTGACCAAAACTGGATCTGGACTTGACCAGAACTGGATCTGGACTTGACCAGAACTGGATCTGGACTTGACAAGCTTGACTGAACTTGACCAGAACTGGATTATTATTATTATTATTAACGTTTATTTATAAGGCGCCACACAGTATCCGCAGCACCGTGCAGAGGCAATAGCAAAGACAATAGTTGCATATACAATACAATAATTAACAGAGGGTGAAAAATATGAAGGCATACAATACATGTATAAAGCAAAAATTAAATACAATACAAAAATATCAAAACAATAAGTGAGGAAAATAAAGATGCTGGGTAAATGTGTAGGAGCAGATGAATAAGGAGAGATAGACAGTAGAGAGAAAAGGGTGGGAAGAGATGATGACAGGGTAGAGGGATGATGATAGGAGGAAGGAGGACCCTGCTCATAAAAGCTAACATGCTAAGTGAGAGAGGGTGAACAAACAGGAGACAGAGTGGTGAAGATGGGGAGGACAAGTAAGCTTAGGTGGAGGAAGGGTATGTTAGCCTGAAGAAGTGGGTTTTAAGGGAGCATTTGAAGGATTGGAAGGTGCTGGATTGCCTGATAAAGGGAGCATTTGAAGGATTGGAAGGTGCTGGATTGCCTGATAGGATGTGGTAGGTTGTTCCAATGGAGAGGAGCGGCCCAGGAAAAGTCTTGGATGTGGAAGTGAGAAGTAGTTATCAGGTTGGAGTTGAGGCTGCGGACACCAGCTGAGCGGAGTGGACGGGAAGGAGTGTGGATGGAGATAATGGAGGAGAGGTAGGGGGTGGTGGAGGAGGAGAGAAAATTGTAAATTGTGGTAAGGAGCTTAAAGAGAATTCTGAAAGGGACAGGAAGCCAGTGTAGAGATTGACAGAGAGGGGAGGTAGAGGCAGTGTGTTGAGAGAGGAAGATGAGTCGGCTGCAGCATTTAGTATAGATTGTAGGGGTGTGAGACGGACCAGAGGGAGGTCAGAGAGGAGAATGTTGCAGTAGTCCAGACGGGAGATAACAAGAGAGTGAATGAGCGTTTTAGTGGCGTCAGTTGTCAAGAAAGGTCTGATATGAGCAATGTTGCGGAGATGAAAGTGGCAGTACAGTGAGAGGGCGCGGATGTGGGGGTGAAGGAGAGAGAGGAGTCTAAGATGACGCCAAGGCAGCGGGCTTGGGTGGAGGAGGAGATGGTGGAGTCGCCAATAGCAATAGAGATAGTAGGGGTAGAGGGGATACGTGAAGGATAGAAGACTACGATTTTCGTTTTGTCCATATTAAGCTTCAGAAAACACTTGGACATCCATGAGGAGATAGCTGAGAGGCAATCTGACACCTTTGACAGAAGTTCGTGGGAGAGGTCAGGGGAGGAGAGATAGATTTGGGTGTCGTCGCATAGAGGTGGTAGTGAAAGCCAAAGGAGCTGATGAGGTCACCCAGAGAGGAAGTGTAGAATGAGAACAGAAAGGGACCAAGGACTGAGCCCTGGGGGATGCCAACGGGAAAATGAGTAGTAGAGGAGGAGGAGTTAAAGGTTGCTACAGAGAAGGAGCGGTCCGAGAGATAGGAGGAGAACCAGGAGTGGACAGTGCCAAAGAGGCAGAGGGAGCAAAGGGTGTGGAGCAGGAGAGGGTGATCAATGGTATCAAAGGCTGTCGATAGATCCAGGAGGATGAGCAGGGAGAAATGGCCCTTTGATTTGGCAGAAAGGAGATCATTTGTGACCTTAGTCAGGGCAGTTTCAGTGGAGTGCAGGGGGTGGAACCCAGATTGGAGAGGGTCCAGGATGTAGTGGTAAGCAAGGTAGACGAGTATACGCTTGTAAACAAGCAGCACAAGCAGATTGGAGGCAGAGGGCAGAAGGGAGATAGGTCAGTAGTTGGAGGGTGAAGTGGGATCAAGGTTAGGTTTTTTAAGGATGGAAGAGACAAGAGCGTGTTTAAAGGGGGAGGGGAAGAAGCCAGAGGAGAGGGATAAATAAGTTGAAGAGGTGGGCAAGATGAGAGCGGTGGAGAGAGAGAGAGAGAGAGAGAGAGAGAGAGACTGGAGAAGATTAGAGGGGATGGGATCAAGTGGGCACGTTGACGAAGGGGATGACAAAAGAAGTGAGTGGATTTCTTCAGCTGAGGTAGGGATGAAGGTAGACATTGGTGGGTGACTAGGGTGAGTAAGAGAGGGTGGAGATTGAGATGCAGGAGAGGTGATGGTAGAAGAGATGGAGCTCCTGATGGAGTCAATCTTGGAAGTTAAGAAGGTGGAAAAGTCAAAAATGGAGAGAGGGAGGGGGGGAGAGAAGAGAGTTATAGGTGGCAAAGAGGCGGCGGGGTTAGACGATTGGGAGAGGATGAGGTACTTGAAGAAGGATTGCTTGGCGAGTGCGAGGGCAGAGCTAAAAGAGGAGAGTATGAACTTGAAATGGAGAAAGTCTGCAAGGGAACGGGACTTCCTCCAGAGGTGCTCCGCAGCACAGGAGTATTTCTTTAGGAACCGAGTGAGAGGGGAGTGCCAGGGTTGTGGATTGTTGCGGCAAAGGGAGAGAGGGGACAGAGGGAGGGCAGGTAGCATTAAGGGCAGAGGAGAGGGCATTATTGTAGAGAGAGGTGGCTAGATTGGGGCAGGACATGGTGGAAATGGGTGCGAGGCCGCAACATCAAGGGAACTGAGATTTTTTCGGGAAAGAATACATTTGGGTGACGGGGAAGGAGAGGTGGAGGAAGAGAGGGAGAAGGAGATAAGATGATGATCAGAGAGGGGGAAGGGAGAGATGGAGAAGTCAGACAGGGAGCATGAGCGTGAGAATACGAGATCAAGGGAGTGGCCCCGGTTGTGGGTGGCTGCTGAAGTCCACTGCGATAGGCCAAGGGAGGAGGAGAGGGAAATAAGTTTTGTGGTGCTGGGGTCTGCGGGGTTGTCAACAGGGATGTTAAAGTTACCTAGGATAAGGGTGGGGAGGTCAGAAGACAAAAAGTGAGGTGAGGGATCCCCAGAGTTACAAATGAATTGTAGGGTGGACCAGGGGTGGGGTAGACAACAGCAACACGGAGATGGATGGGGTGGTAGATGCGAATGCAGTGGACCTCAAAGGAGGTGAAAGTGAGAGAGGACTTAGAGGGGAGGGCACAAAAAGTGGGGGAGCCAGGCTCCAAAGTTACAAATGAATTGTAGGGTGGACCAGGGGTGTGGTAGACAACAGCAACACGGAGATGGATGGGGTGGTAGATGCGAATGCAATGCACCTCAAAGGAGGTGAAAGTGAGAGAGGGCTCAGGGAGTATGACACTGAATGTGCAAGAAGGGGAGAGGAGGATGCCCACACCACCGCCAGGGCATTCGCTAGGTCTAGAGGTGTGGGAGAACGAGAGACCGCCATAGGAGAGGGCAGCAGGGGAAGTAGTATCAGATAGTAGGAGAGGGCAGCAGGGAGAGGGCAGCAGGGGAAGTAGTATCAGATAGTAGGAGAGGGCAGCAGGGAGAGGGCAGCAGGGGAAGTAGTATCAGATAGTAGGAGAGGGCAGCAGGGAGAGGGCAGCAGGGGAAGTAGTATCAGATAGTAGGAGAGGGCAGCAGGGAGAGGGCAGCAGGGGAAGTAGTATCAGATAGTAGGATCTGGACTTGACAAGCTTGACTGGTCTGCACTTGACCAGAACTGAATCTGGACTTGATCTTGAACTTGAACTGACTTGAGTTAAACAGACTTGACAGGCTTAACTGAGAATGCTACAGCGCTACTCAGGAAGCAACCAGGCACCTTGAGAGAACAAGTTGTTCTGGCACAGAATTCCCTGTGAAGCATGTTTAAATAAAGCACCCATGACCAGGATTGGATAGCCTGTTCATGTGATTTCTAGAGCCGGACTCCGATTGGCTGGAACAGGTCATGTGATGATCCCAAGATGGTGTTGCCCATGTACTAGTCCTGGAAGCATGGTAATGGCCAGAAAGGGCAGCAGAAAGACGACCCCTAATGCCGTGCTGTGGTTTGTGACACAAGCTATACATGTTTAGTTCCTCTAGCCTTTCTTGATATGTTGTTTGACACATGCCATGGACCATTTCCGTTGCTCTTCTTTGCACAGTCTCTAATGTATTTATGTCTTTCTGGAGATATGGCCTCCAGAACTAAACACAGTATTCTAGGTGAGGTCGTACAAACGATCTATAAAGGGGCATCACTACTTCTCCCTTTCTGCTACTAATTCCTCTCCCTATGCAACCAAGCATCTGACTTGCTTATCTCATTGCTTTGTTATATTGGTTGGCTACCTTTAAGTCACATGAAATAATGACTCCTAGATCCCTTTCCTCCTCAGTAGTTTCTAAAGTAGTGACATTAATGATATATTGAGCTTTTGGGTTTTTGTGCATGATTTTGCTTTTTTTGGCATTAAACTACAGTTGCCACACTCTTGACCATTCCTCCAGTCTACCTACATCATCCCTCATTTTGTGTACGGGTGGGGGGGTTGGGGGGCGCGGTTGCCTAGGGCCCCACAAAACCTAGGGCCGCCCCTGCCTAGCATACAGATCTCAGTTCTGTACATTAGAAGATCCGGAGATGCTATTGCATGCAAGCACCTGCGGCAATACAAAGACCCTCTCCTATCCACTTTGCATACCTGTGTGGACTCAGATTTCGCTTTGTTTGTCATGGACTTCCAGACCATTTTCTGTACATAAAAGCACTTACTTAGAAATGGGTTTTATGTGTATCCTAGTGACGCTCTAGCCTGGCCTGGTGACCTACAGTGTGCTGTGTTGGAGATGTAATTTAAACTATATCTTTCTCTCTCTTAAACCTTCACATTAGCATTGCATATTGCTTTGTTGTTTTGTATTGTGTTGTTCTCTCCCTTTTTTTTTACATGCATTGAACCTGGTTCTTTTGACAGTCTCCTTGTCTATGCAAAATAAATAAACATATATTATATTTTATTACAAATATTTTTATTAGACCTGGGGAACTGCTATGGGAACCAGGTTTGCCTTACATTATGCTAAACTATAAATGGATCTCTTTAAAGAGTAGACAATTAGTGGTGACAGTTTACAATGCTTAGACAAAACAATCACAAGTAACATTGATTGTCATAAAACACCTTAAACAAATTCAAAACTTATTCAAAGCCTATTCTATTTTGTTCTTAAAGCAGATACAGATGGCTAAACCTTAGTGAATTTCTAAATTCAATTCAATGAGTTCCATACTATTCATATTGTTAGAGTTCAGTATGTATGACTGTCAAACAGAAGATTTTATGCATGAATTTCAGTGATTTTCTAATCCTTATGAATAGATATAGGCCCGTATTCAGAGTACCGGACGATTAACATATACGTCCGGTGTTTAGCAATTTTTACTACTGCGTATAAGTAGTAATTTTTTATTATAATCTACGTATCTTTTTCTTAAGTAGATTGCGTAAATTCGGTCTAGTAAAAATCGCTAAACAATGGATGTATATGTTATATGTCCGGTACTCTTAATAAGTGCCATAATGCATTTTCTAAAAGGTGTTGAAAGGTTGCATTTTTCTGTTGCTCCAGAAATAAGAAAATAATTGCTTATATAGTTTACTGCTATTTATTGTTAAATGAATAGGAAAAAAAATAGATATGGGGCTAAGCTGGAACAAAGCTGAATCTTGGGCTGTGCTTAGGGCATCAGTTGGTCTTAATCTGGCCCTGACTGTAAACCACATCCTGTAAAATATTAGATGTTGTTCATAAACCTCCACTCCATCACCCCCTTTGGAAAATTATTAAGTAAAAATTGCATACAAATACCATCTAAGCAGTGCAGCCACATGCTGCACCATGCAACTACATTGCTTTAAGTAATTAAAATCAGCCGGCTGCAGAGATCAGACGCGGCACAGACAAATTCCTGGCTAACTTAGCGCATAATTAACAGTGATGACCCAGCCAGGCTCAGCCAATGTTGGTGCACAAAGCATCTCCTCCGCAACTGTGAATGATGCTGACATAATCATCAGGTCATTCAGTTAGCAGGAGCCGCAGGAAACAATAAGAATAAGACATTCTGGGGACAGGACCGGGACATCTGTAAATCCAGCTAATCCAAGGTAAGTCAATTAAAGGAAGCAAGCAGGAGACATACAAGAGGGTGATAGGAAGGCTGGAACATACTGCTAATTGGATGGTTGGGATATACAAGGGGGGTAATATGATGGCTGTGGAGCTATAAGGAGGCAGATAGGATGGCAGTAGACATACAAAGGGGCTTTTAGCATGGCTGGGACATACAAGAGGGCGATATAATGGCAGGAACATACAAGGGGCTGCAATAATGGGTGGAGCCATAAGGAGGCTATTAAAATGGCAGTTAAAAGTAAAAAACACAGTAAAGAACAAAGAAAAGGAAAAGTGAACGTATGGATTAATTCACCAAAAACAACTGAGAAGCTAAAACACAATTTTATTAAGACCCCATATATAAAATATATATATAGGCTGCACTATTAGAGACGTATAATACCTTACAATGCACTAGCTAAATAACATAAGAACAGTATAACTACAAAAAGCCTGAAACACCAGTGGTGACCTGCAAACAGATGGCAATAGAGTCTCCAAATCCCGTGCACTAGGAGCAGCTGATAGTCCCGATATATTGGGAAGTAAAAACAGAACTACCGTATATGCTAGGGACTTTCCACAGATGGATATCGTGGAGCTGGTTCATTCTTCCCAGGTGTGCACGGTCGAGAAGTTCCAATATGGTAGGAGTCTCAATGAGGAGCAAGGCTCCAGTTGGTAAATGTAAAGCAGTCAGATCGTGCAGGGGCTCGATGCAGTTCAGATATAACCTCCTAGAAATTGTTTCTATGAGGAACACAGCAGTCCCTTGCTGGGGATACCACTGCAAGGAGCACAATAGAATTTCTTGGCCTGGAGTTATGCTGCAAGTGGGTATCCAAAGGCAGTTTAAAGTCACGATGCAGCAATTAAAATCTCCACTGATGCGTTTCCTTCCGCACCTGGCACTTTTTCAAAGCAATGTCATTATATCTATTAAAATGGCAGGAGACATATAAGGAGGCTTATTGGATGGCTGGAGACATTTGAGGGGTTAAATAGGATGGCAGAAGACTTTTAATGGGTCTGATAGGATGGCTGGAGACATGACGGTCATATATGATGGCTGGAGAAATATAAGGGGACTGTTAGGATGGCTGGAAACATACAAGGGGGTACATTTTGGATGACTTAAGTCTGGACACAGACAATGGGTGACTTTTTAGCTATAACCATTTTAAACTCTGTAAATGTGAATACATTTAGGCTGTGCATATGATATTGTAATTTAAAGGTGTTATTTTTATTCTGCTACTTTATGCCACTTTAGCCATTACATTGAATAATATAAAGAAATGATGCTTTGCATACATTTTTTTTATTAAGGGCTTGTAAGGAAGGAGGTGCATGGGGCTGACACCATGAGTTACCATACTGGGTGAAACCAACAATAGTAACACCCCTGCTGAGACATTAGGAGCTTTGGGCCCGTATTCACAACACCGTATGTGTTCCACATCCAGTTTTAATTTCCCAATAGTAGCTACTACACATACGTCGTAATTATTTTACGTAATCTACGTATCGTTACGTAGATTGCGTCTATGCGGTCTTTAAAGACCTCATAGACGCAATCTACGTATTGAAACAATATGTAGATTACGGAAAATAGTTACTACGTAAAGCTCTTGTGGCTTGGAAGTTGTTTAACCAGAATGGAGGTGAGTTATTATTGTCACAATAAATATTTTTTTTATTATATTGACTAAAAAAATTAGGTCTATAAGATCTGTAAATACTGTCATGATCTGATACAGCTGAGTAACACTTATTCCCTGCATTAAAACAATACGAGATTGTAACTGTTGCAAGTATAAATTCTGCTAAGAACTGGTATGCAACCTCTATCTTGGAAGTGTGTTTTAAAGCGTGTCTAGGATGGCAGCTGCGAGGGGGTGCTGTCTCAGAGTGGCTGTTTTGGAGACTTGGGGACCTTCGTAAGATGTGAGCTCTCAGTTTAGAAAGATATTTGATATGTGACCCACAATTGGGACTCTTGTAAACCTTGTAAGTGGTGGGTGGCTTAAACACATGTCTGCAGATATTTGTGACTAATTCTCTGACTTTATTTTAAAGACAGAAGATCATAATTAGCTACTGGGTAATGGCTAGAGTGCCAGGCCATGTTTTGTATATATATATTTTACTCCAGTAATCAATGTTGTGTAGTAAAACTTCTTATAAGTTTTTAGTACTTTGTGTGAATTGGAGGTGAAGTCAGAGGCATCTCATTAACAGTAAAATGCAGTGTTTAATTCTCACGGTCTCATAAATACTTTTTTTTATTCTTTTGAAAGAACACTGTTAGTCGAGATCTCAAAAATTGAATGTCACTCCAATAATAATGGTTTCATTTAGTGTATAAGACAGGAATATTTAGACTTTGGCGATTATTTTTCTTTTTTCTTTAAGAAAATAATTACATCGTTTGCTTTTGCATTCAACATTGCAGACATAAAATAGAAATTATAATTCAATGAAAAATAACTTAGTGAATACCTTACAATGCCGTAACCTGCTAAAGTTACCTCTGGAACAAATCAATGTAACATCAGGTAAAAATGGAACACAAATGGATCTATTAAAGAGAGTACAAAATGTATAGCCAGAAAAAAAATCTTCACCATCCATCAAGAGCTACTGCTGTACATCGGCACAATTCTCTTATGTCTAATGCACTCTCAGGAGTATTTTATATAAATGAAAACATGATTTTTATCAAAATGTCCAAAAGAAATAACAACATAAATATTGTTCTTATTATTTTTAAATGTTCTTTACCATAAAAAGTCACACACATAGGGAAACCCTCTTTTGAATGACCTGCAGGTCTGGTGACAGGGGGTTAAAAAAGGACACAGCAACAAGAAAACACAAGGCCATGCTTCTATTCCAATATCTATAAAATGTCTGCAAGTGTATATTTAAATGGAAAGGTGCAGCCAAGGACCAAAAAGTGACCACTGTGTAACTACAAGGAACAAAAGACAGGTCTGGTACTCCAAACAAACATTATATAACACTTTGTGTCTGCACAATACATAAAAAGGAGGTCTGGCAGTCCTCTCTCTTGTGCGGATTGCACATAATATACACTGCCATAAGGCAGCCTAAAGTCTCATACTCTCCAGCTGTACCCTTTTAGCAGACACAGTACCGTTTTTTAATGGTCTGTACTGGCTAAAAGGGCTCCTGTACCAGATTCTGACCCAGCAGTTCCAATCCCCCTGTATTCACCTTCCAGTTCTGCAATGTCTGACCACTATAGCAGAGCTGCGGAGACAGCCTCCTACAGCTCATATACAGCCTCCTACCACTCCTACAGTTCTAAGCTCATATGATAAGCTGTGATATGAGATTTTTTAAATTATCATACATGCAAATGAGAGCAGATTTAAGCCACGGGACAAGCCACGCCCCCAGGTGTACCAATTTTCCATAAAAAAATGTCGGAGGGTATGAAGTCTCTTGTGTGGTTTAGCCGTCTATACGACCACAGATCTGAGCGTAAAGGCTTAAAACCCGCACCTACTGTAAAATTTCAATGCACCTTCCCACCCCCCTTACGGAGTCGGGCGGAGGGGATGAATCGCCCAGACGGATCTCCAGGTGTATGGAACTAAGATGTCCGTACTGCAACATCTGGTGCACGCCTGTCTTGCTGCCAGATAAACAGCTGAATTCCATAATTAATGTGCGAATTTGGCTGTAATTCGGAGGTTAGGATCCAGTGCAGAATAACAAATAGATGAATCATTAATACTTCAACACAATAAAATCAATATTTGTTTCATATCAGTATACACCCTGGTGGTCAAGGATCATACTGACTTGCCACACAGTATCTCCTATGTAATTATCATGAGAAATAACCTTCCCCCAGCAGCTTTCTAAGTTTAGTGAGAGTTAATTAGGCAATTAATTCATTAGGTGAAAGATTATCACATTAACATGATTTTTTTGACAGTGGAATCACTTTGCTGTGACAGGGGAACAGTCTTCCCCATTCACTCCCTTGTTACGCTGACTGAGCATATTCTGGCTTCATAATCCTGGGGTTTCCTGATCAAAAAATAACTATGTTCTAAAATGCGCAGCTGACACTGACAACAGACAAGACAAAGCGCTAATTAGTGACGATAGAGCTACCTATGCAGCACAGTAACAAGCCATAGATGGGAATGAACAAAAGGTACATAGTTTTCAATAATAACAACACAATAAGCACTATAATAATAATCACTATATATATAAACTGAATATCTGCATAAACTTTAGTGTTTATAATGAGAAAAAAACCACCTTATTTATAACAAGGAATGATACACCCAATACCAGGGCCGCTATGGGGGGGGGCAGCCAGGCCTATTGTCCCGGGCCCGATACTTTCTGCTCAGAGCTATATAGTAGCAAACCAATGCGCTGGGAGTGTTCTTCCCTGCGAACCGTCCCGCTGTTAAAGCGTGTCTGCCAGGCCCCGCCCCTATGTGACTCACCAGTGACGTCACCTGGGGGCGGGGCCTGACGGCGGCCCTGCCTAGTAATCATACAGTAAGGGTTTGGCTAAGCGCTTATGTACAATTCAGTATTCCGCATGGAAGGTAGTGTTGTGGGCATCCGCATGTAGGAGAGCAGGGGGAGCACCCTGTTCTCCTGCCTGCAGGATGTTGGATACCAATCAGGGTTATCCAATAATCATCCAGGACCGGATACAGACCATAGCAGCGCAGCGGCAGCAGACATTCAACGTCGTCTACCGGCTGTATCCTGACTCCCCTCTCATGAATGGGCTTATGATACCAGGGGCCATTTACTAAGCTGAGGGAAAGTAAAAGTTCAGATCCACTGAATTAAATATGTGCAAGTGTATATATAAATATAGGGGTGCAGCCAAGGACCAAAGTGACCACTATGTAAATACAAGGAACAAAAAGAGGTCCGACGCTCCAAACATACATTAAATAACACTATGTGTCAGCACATAAATAAAAAGGAGGTTTAGTTCACAATATAGCTATATTGGTTTAAGCTCACCTGCCCAGCGTCATATATATTTTACACCCCAGCTGTACCAATTCAGCCATAGATTCACACATCAAGGCCAGTGTCCCAACTGCCAGGAATATTGGGAGCTGGATCGTGTGAGCCATAACGCAGATATGTTTTATAGGAGGGCATGTCTGCCAACACTGCATGGATGAGAATCACGTCAAGGGTGTGTAATGGTAACATGACATGGCTTGACCGAGCCCAAATGCGTGCCTAGATCATTAAGCTCCTCCTCCTGCCTGTGGCTAGTGTGCACAGCATCATCTCATTGCTCCTCTGAGCATTCCAAAAGACAGACTGGGCCCACCCCAAACCTGTTGCGACCGTGTCCCCTTTTTTGTGTGCGCTCAGAATATAATGTGTATAAAACCATCACAATTACTACTCATGGGGTAGATCCAGGACAACGTACGCGAGTGACTTTACGCTAGCTGCTAGCGTAAAAGCGCCCATTAGTACTTACTGTACATGCGCACGGCAGATGTTACCCCACGTAACTCAGAGCGTAAGGGCCAGTCACGTATCTTCAGTGTAACTACGAACAGAGGGGCGTGCCAGCCATAAGACACCCGTAATTACTCTTCGGGGGCAGGGTGAGGCATTTAAATCGTACAGTATGGGCGTGCTTAGGATTGTAAGTACGTGCTGCCTATACGTACGTCAGTAGTTACGCTGTGTATAGTTAAGGTAGGGTTCTGGAAGCATTAAAAACGGCCAAAGTATGCACGAGCGAGGGGAGTGCAAAGGGGGGTGCGTAGTAAATACGCAACGCTAGTAAACGTAATGAAAACGTAGCTCTGGATCAGGCCCCGTGTGTAAAATTGTATACTGAAGTAATAAACATTGATTGCACTTCATCAATTGCCTCAAAATATAATTATTCCGATAGTTAAGTTATTAATATTTTTTTTTATTAGCCTAATTTGAGTTTGTCCCCGTCCCTTGTATTGTGCTCACACGTCTTTCTCTGTACCATCTGTACCTTTCTACTTCCCTGTTATCCCACCCTCCTGTCCTCTCATGCTATATATATGTTCTCTTCTTCCTTCTGTGTTCTACTCTCCCCCCCCCCCGTCCTTCCATTTTCGCCTTAACAAAAGTCTCCTCTGATATAAATTAAAAATGAAACCGGCCTTCCTTAGGAACAGTAAAACCAATTTTACAGCATGAACATCTACAACCTCATCATGGTTATCAAACCATTTGATACAAAGCCCGCAGGCCCGTTGTCATGGTAACAAGAGAGGCAGGCCTGCTTTTCGCCGCTGACATTTTGCACTTCTATTGAAAGAGACATTTGAGTTCACAAAAAAAAAGTGGCTATTTTCCTAGTCAACAATAGAAACAGCCTCCTCTTCAGCATAATAATAACCCCTTCAATGCCACTGTAAGCAAAAGACCTGTTTGCCATAGGGGTTCGTAAAGGACTATTAGCTTGAAGAGCTAATAGTGCAACCAGATTTACAGGACCAAGTTCTGCACTTAATTATAGAACCCTATCAGTGACTTCAATATGTGGCAAATGTTGGTACACAATATGACAGCAAATTAAGTCTTTTGTTTTTCTATCTAACTGATGATGTCATAATTACTGCACTCATCATGTGATTAATACTGTATTTATATAATTCTCTGTATGTATGTGATGTCATAATTACTGTACTTATATAATTTTCTGTACATATATATGTCATAATTACTGTACTTATATAATTCTCTGTACATATATATGTCATAATTACTGTACTTATATACCGTAATTCTCTGTACATATATATGATGTCATAATGACTGTACATATATAATGATCTGTATGTATGTGATGTAATAATTACTGTGCTTATATAATTCTCTGAATGTATATGATGTCATAATTACTGTGCCTATATAATTATCTGTATGTATGTGATGTAATAATTACTGTAATTATATAATTCTCTGTATGTATATGATGTCATAATTACTGTACTTATATAGTTCTCTGTATTGTAAGAAGGGTGGCTCAGTGAGTAGCACTTGTGTCTTACAGTGCTAAGGTCATGAGTTTGATTCCCTGACTAGGCCTTATCTGTGTGGAGTTATTATGTTCTCCATGTGTCTGCTTGGGTTTCCCCTTATACTGCAGAAACATGCTGGTAGGCTAATTGGCTTGATGTATATGATGTAATAAATAATGTTCTTATAAAATCCTCTGTATGTATATGATATCATAATTACTGTATTTATATAATTCTCTGTATGTATATTATGTCATAATTACCATACATATATAATTCTTTGTATGTATGGACCTGATTCAGAGTTTGAAAATAGGAGAGGAAAGAAACCATGGTGATTGCAGGGGAGTCAAATTTCATCTGTTGAAAACAATATTAGAGTTGAGAGGTGATGTTTCCTATCCCAAGTTTAAATAATAGTGTGATTGTAAAGCTGGTCAGTATCTGTGTGCAATAAGTAAAAGCAAAGTATTTCCCTGCATATATAGAATACAATTAATTTTACTCCCCCTAAAATCAAAATGGTTTTGCCCAGGTGTCACTTTCCTCTCTTATTTTCAAACTCTGAATCAGGCTCTATGTGATGTCATAATTACTGTACTTATATAATTCTCTGTATGTATATGATGTCATAATGAAAGTACTTATATAATTGTCTGTATGTATATGATGTCATAATGAAAGTACTTATATAATTGTCTGTATGTATATGATGTTATAATTTCCATACTTATATAATTCTTTGTATGCATGTGATGTCATAATTATCGTACTCATATAATTGTCTGTATGTATGTGATGTCATAATTACTGTGCTTATATAATTGTCTGTATGTAAGTGATGTCATAATTACTGTACTTATATTAATCTTTGTATGTATTTGATAAAATAATTTACTGTGCTTCTATAATTCTTAGTATGTATATGATGTCATAATTACTGTACTTCTATAATTATTTGTATGTATGTGATGTCATAATTATTGTATTTATATAATTCTCTGAATGTATGTGATGTCATAATTATGGTACTTATTTCATTCTCAGTATGTATATGATGTCAAAATTACTGTACTTTTATAATTCTCTGAATGTATATAAAACATTAAGAAGCTTAGTTTGATAAGAATGTGCATAATTTTTCATATAATATAATATAAATATACACCCCCAACTGCGCATAAACACAAAAAATAAGAATCCATATGTTTGTCTTGCACCTCTAGAGAGAGGGGATGAAAGTGTGAAGAAGCATCAATTATAGCCTGAGTAAAATAAGTGTGTGCTCAGAACTCCACAAGACAATTACACCTATATGATACAACAGCGTGTGATACTGATATGACTGCCTGATGCTATGTCCACCTCTGATATGCTAATGACAGAGTGACCCATTCAGTACTACAATAATTAACTTTGCAGCTTTAATATTTTAAGTCATGACCATTTTATTTGCATTACTTAATTGTAAATTCCATTTAGACTATTGCAGGAAAGACGACACCCATTTGGTAATTAAAAAGGAAAACAACAGATGTTTGTATTTAATTTCTTTGTAATTGTATCTGTGTTTGTATTTAATTACATTTTATATTGAAAATGCCATTTTTGCATTCATTTATAATTTAAGACAATTTATTATTTATTTGTAGGGTGTATAAATAGGATCAGTTTGAACATTTATTTCTTATTCTGTCAAGTCACAGATCTTTGCTAACTATACACACCATAAGATACATCTTTGTGCATAGATGTCTACATATAGGGGTGGATTTGTCCAGGGCCGTATTAAGAGTATTGTAGGCCCTGGGCAAAATCAATGCATAGGGGCCCCTACCAACACATTTACCGGAATAAAAATGCCCCTACCTGTCCAGCCATCCCAACTGATGCCACACTCTTCCTGTTGCCAGATGCTACTAGTCCTTAATGGAGGGGGCATCATTGGTTTTATTCAGGGTTGCCGAAACTCACGAATTTTGGGCAGCTCTCCCGGTATCCTGGGAGAGCCTGTAAATCTACCGCAAGTGGCTTGAGGCCAATGGTTTCATCGAAACTATGGCCTCAAGTCCTGCCCCCCTGCCTAGCAACACTAGTATACTAGTGTTGCTAGGGACAGGATGGGACTTGATGATGCAATTTGTGCCATCAAACCCCGTCCCAATCCCTATTTCTACTAAAACTGGTAAGTATTTGTAAGGGAGCGGGGCTGGCAAAAGTCGGCAACCCTGGTTTTATTTGACAGATGCGGATTCTCTCCTTGAATCTTGGCATCTTTTTGCTTGACCCGATATGCAGTCACTCACTGGCAGCTGTAGCTTGGTTAAACTGGACTCCTCTCCAGTGTTGCCAGGGTATTTATATTTCCTTGAATCATCTTTTTGCTTGACCCGATATGCAGTCACTCACTGGCAGCTGTAGCTTGGTTAAACTGGACTCCTCTCCAGTGTTGCCATGCCAGG
>WWET01000055.1:1047925-1061969 GCA_011038615.1 Limnodynastes dumerilii
GGGACATTATATAAAGGAAGAGGTGTAATAGAACACGAGGGCATGGATACAAACTGGAGGGTGGTAGATTCAAAGGAAATGTGCGGAAAAATTACTTCACTGAAAGGGTGATAGATAAATGGACTATTCTCCCATCTGAGGTGGTTGAGGCCAATACAGTAGAACAATTTAAACATGCTTGGGATAAATATAAGGGTATCCTAAATTGTAACCAGGGTAAATAGGGTCTAGGGTCAGTATAGTTTTCAATAAACAAATGGGCAGACTAGATGGGCCATGTGGCTCTTATCTGCCGTCACTTTCTATGTTTCTATGTTTCTATGTAAAGGGTGGGAGAAGTGGAGCATCGGGTATCAGCCCTGGAAGACAACGTTACCCCTATTAAAAGAGATGTTGCTGATTTGACTGCACAAGTTAATGCCTGCCGGTATAAGCTATCTGATCTGGATGGAAGGCTACGACGCAACAATCTATGCTTTGTGGGTCTTCCCGAGTGGCCGGAGGGACAAAATCCTGAATCCTTTTTAGAAAACCTCCTGTTGCAAGAGTATGGCAAAGAAGCATTCTCTCCATACTTTGCCGTGGAGGGAGCCCATAGAATCCCATTTCAACCACCGAGACCGGGTATGGCTCCACGTACTTTTATTGCTAAATTTTTGCACTACAAGGACAGGGATGCGGTACTACGTCTAATGCGGGGGAGTGGTCCTATCAAGATCGACAATACTGCCGTCTCGGCTTACCCTGACTACGCTTTGGAAGTGCAGAAAAATAGGGCCCAATTCACCCAAATCTGGAAGAAGCTACGGGACCTGCAACTGCCATACTCCATCCTATTCCCTGCCAGATTGAGAGTGGTCGCTGATGAGGTGACTCACTTCTTTACCTCTCCACAGGAGGCTGAGCAATGGATTGAGCGCTACCTCCGCCGCAGAGACTTGCCTCGACGTTGAGCTTAAACTTACCTTTCTGTACTTATGTGCTTCTTTTTCCTCATACAGCGAAGTATACTGTTGTTTAACATGGGGTTTATACTGTTCCACAGCAGCATAGTCTGTGGTGATTAGCGGAGTTTCCATTCTGGGTTAATGCAGGGTGCTCTCTTCAGCGTGGAGCCACAGTAAAATTTGCTGTATTATTAGCACCAAGTTTAGACAGTAAATTAGTCTTTTGCTTTAATTAAAGAGGGAGGGGCGGGGGGGAGGTTGTTGAGGGTTTTTTTGGGTTTTTTTTAGGGATTAAGATATACCTTAGTTGTAAAGGGTATATGGGGTGGAGAGGGTTATGGATGTTTGTATTGTTTTTAATTACTCAATTACTTCCATATCTTGTGTTCTTTCATAACATGCCATTACCGTCTAATGTTGGTTTTTTTTTCAACAGCACATGTTTTCAGAATATGGGTGTATATGGTGCCGCATCGAGGTCTTTCTATTCCACTACTGTGTATTCCATGAGTGTTACCTGTCTGGTTTTCCCCGTTGTAAGCGTGAGTAACTCAGCTATATATGAGTAAGGCCACGCAACATACCCTAACACTTATTGTATGGAATGTCCAGGGTCTTAACAATAAAATAAAGCAATCATTGGTATTGAATTACATTAAGAAACAAAACCCTGATATTATATGCTTATTGGAAACACATCTCCAAGGCGGGAAGGTTCTAGCATTAAAAAGACATTGGGTGGGGTGGACATATCATTCCACTTTTTCTACATATTCCAGAGGAGTATCTGGAAACTTAAATTTTAACTTACATGATGTACATTTAGACTCAGTTGGTAAATTTCGTGTTTGTGAATGCCTCCATAGACGCATCCCCCATTCTTATTTTGGCAGTCTACATTCCCCCTCCATACTCCAATGGCCTGTTGAATGTCGCTGTGAAATATATAGCTAAATTCCCTAATATACCGGTCCTCCTCGCAGGGGATTTTAATAGTGTATTGAATCCTAGTCTGGACAGGTGGAGAGAAGAGGGCTCCCCTCCAACTCAAACTTCCTCCCCGTTGGCTTCCTATGTGGGGGGACTGGGTCTTGTGGACGCTTGGATGCTTCGCAATCCTGACACAATTGAATTTTCTTGCCACTCAGCCACTCATCAATCCCTGTCCAGGATAGACCTAGTTTTGACTTCCCCCAACCTACTACCACGGATAGCAGACATACGTTACTTGCCCAGAGGGATTTCTGACCACTCCCCTTTGCTGGTTGCCCTTAACATGCTCCATGCTCCCGGTATTTGATTTTGGAAACTGAACCCTTTTTGGCTTTCTCTTCTGGAGCCAGGGGAGGACATCAAGGAAAGCTAGACTGGCTATTTTAGCAATAACCCTATCACCACCACTCCTACTAATACACAGGATGCATTTAAGGCATACATGAGGGGCACATTTATAAAGGGAATTTCCCAGATCAAAAAGCGTAGTAAACAAAAGGAGAGGGAGCTGGAAAGTTGTTGTAGGGATTTGGAAATACGGTACCTTTCATCCCATTCAGTGTCGGATAGATTGAGTTGGCTTAGAGCCCAAACAGAGTGGAAACAATGTCTAGTTGAAAAAACTAGGTACAAACTACTTTTCCTCAAACACAATCAGTACCTTCACTCAGATGCCTGTGGCAGCTACTTGGCAAAATTAGCTAGAGGGGAGATGGAGGCGAGGGCCATTCCAGCAATCACTGGGTCTGACAATGTAGTGCATTATGAGGGGTCAGAAATAGCTAAAGTATTTCTGAATTATTATACTCAATTATATAAATCTTAGGTGCAATACTCTTTGCCCCAACTTGTCTCCTATTTGCATAAGATTAATTTGCCCCAACTGGATTCGGAGGCCAGGTCTTTCCTCAATGCTCCCATCAGTGAGCTGGAGATTGAAGCTGCACTGTCTGCCATACCTGGGCGCAAAGCTCCGGGGATCGATGGGATTCCGGGAGAAGTTTATAAACCTTTTAGAGACTTTTTTACACCTAGACTCCTTGAGCTTTTCAATCTGCTACAGCAGGAAAAGCGTCTCCCAGACTCCATGCTGGAGGCCCTAATTGTTTTGATTGCTAAACCGGGCAAAGACCCTCTTCTCCCTGAGTCCTATCGTCCCATTTCATTATTGACTACGGATGTCAAAATTTTGGCTAAGATAATTGCGACCAGATTAAATGTAGTTATTACTAAAATCATACATCCTGACCAAACGTGCTTTATACCCAGCCGCACAACTTCTACAAACCTCAGGCGCCTCTTTATGCGTATACAGTTGACGGGGAAAGAGGATGAAGGGGCAGTGGTCGCGTCTCTGGACGCGGCCAAGACCTTTGATTCTATTGAGTGGGAATATTTATGGAAGGTCCTGCGTAGGTTTAATGTAGGGGAAACTTTTCTTAACTGGATTAGACTCTTGTACTCTGCTCCTACTGCACGGATACTAGTGACCCATTTCCGCTGGAAAGGGGAACGCGGCAGGGATGCCCCCTGTCGCTGGCCATGTTTGCCATGGCCATAGAGACACTAGCCTGCCTGATTCGTGCGGTGGAGGAGATCCACAGGCTTTCTACTGGAGGAACACCGGATAAGATTGCCCTCTACGCAGATGATATGCTCTTATTTTTAGCGGATGCAGAGGGTTCCCTGACTAAATTATTAGAAATTGTGGAGGAATTTGGGAACTTTGCGGGGCTTCGTGTTAATTGGGGTGTCTAATTTATTCCCGTTGGGTGGTGTGGTGCAAGCAGCTGAAAGCGCGCGTAATCAGCTAGTCTGGGCCACATCATTCAAATATCTAGGTATTTGGATCTCTGCTAATCATATGGATTACACTAAATTGAACATAGACCCTGTTATAACATATGTGAAAAATAAAAGTAAACTGTGGGGAAAACTTCCCCTTACTATGTCCGGTAGGGTAAATTTGGTTAAAATGGTAATACAGCTCAAGTTCCTTTACCCTCTGCAGCATGCCCCATATATCTCCCCAATCAACTTTTTTTAAAAATTAATGGCTTCATCTCCTCACTGATTTGGGCTGAGGGAAGGACTCGTGTGCGTATGAGCGTTCTGCAGCGGCATAAGGAAGATGCGGGCCTGGCTCTTCNGAAACCTTAGGCTGTACTACCTAGCTGCTCAATTGACTCAAGTGGTGGAATGGGTGAGAGATCGGTTAGACCCCACAACAGAGTTTTTTTTGGCCTCCTCAGGTGACCCGGACTGGTCTCTGGTGCAAAACTTGTTAGCAACATGTCATGGCAGGGGCACATCTCCTCTACTGCACCAATCTAGACTGGTCTGGAGGGTGGTTCACGGGCTCTTACATGGGGAGGGTTTGGACCCGGATTTGCCATTGTGGGGCAATAGACAGTTCCTTGAATTTATTTCTTTGGAGGGAAAAAGTGTCTGGCGCACATACGGCATTACATCCATTGGAGATCTCTACACTAATAATGTGTTTAAGTCCTTCGCACAGCTACATGAGGAATACTCCGTCCCTAATACCTTCCTCTACCGATATTTGCAACTCAGACACACAATACATGAACAATTTCTGAATAACCCTCCTAATATTGTTAATTCTCCTGTGAAAATCATGACTACAGATCCCCCTAGGGAAGACATGATTTCAGCGTTCTACTCAGCTCTCCGCGCAGCAGTCTCACCCGACCTAGTTGATCTTAGGGGAAAGTGGGAGGAGAACCTGGGGACTCTGGATGATGAGGAGTGGGTAACAATTCTGCAGTCCAGCAAATTGGCTACACTGTCGGTACGCTTCCAGAAGATTCACTTTTACATACTGCACCGAGTTTATATGACACCACAGCGGTTATTCCGTCTTGGTGCACGTGTGGATGAGAAGTGCCATAGATGTAGTGGATATACGGGGACATTCTGGCATTTACTTTGGAGCTGTGCGGGTGTCATTGGTTTCTGGGAGGGAGTGTGGCGAACTGCTCTTGACACATTGTTTATTGTTCTTCCTATAGATCCAAAAGCATGTATTTTTGGAATATTCCCTGAGGGCACCTTCGATAAGTTTACCTCTAGATATCTGTGTAACCTTTTTTCACTGGCACAGGTCATTGTTGCGTGAAAATGGTTGGCTGACACGCTGCCATTATTAAGGGACTGGATCACACTAGTCAATGATTCTATATCTCATGAACAATTTACTTACTCTGCTATAAAAACCCTGCATGTCTTCTATAAGATTTGGACCCCCTGGTTGGATTCTATAAATTCCGCAGGTATTACCCCATTTGTTCCACGACTCGGTGCGGTACCTGGTTCCGGTTCTGTATCTAATGTTTTATCAGATGAAGGTTTGGCGTCTATTTAACTCTTATGGAAGCGCAAATTTCGTATAATAATTTGGGATATGGCATGTTATGTGTTTGAAAGTAATGCTTTTTATTACTTGTATAAGGGTATGAAGTGCTTAAGCGCTGAGTAGGAAGTAATTTTTTGTTAGTTAGCAATAGTTAATGGGAATTGTTTTGTTTGACTTTGTTCTGTATAAAATGGAAAATGTCAATAAAAAGTACTTGATTAAAAAAAAAAAAGATATTAAGACTTAACATTGCAAGGCTGGTACTAGGCCTGCAAACTGTTATTTTGTGCCGTCACTGAGTCCACTGCACCCTCACTGTAGTGCAGAGGGGAAATGCAGCATGCCGCCATAGCGCCATCTATGTAACTAATAGTCTATAGTGTCTGAGATCTACAATGTTAGACACTAGAGCAGCTGTAGTGATAGTTTACATAGAAGAGAGGATGTTTTATGTTTCTTTGATTCTATGAAGGGCTGCTCCCTCTTCTCATTGGTGGACATAGTTGCTAAGGTTGCTGTGCTGCCTCTTTGTCTCACTGGCTCTCCAGCCCGGCGTCCAGCCTGGCGCCCAGAAACCCCCCACATTGAAATTTAAAAAAAGGGTGCCGCAAAAGGGGCGTGGCCTAGCGGCAATGTGGAGTAGACTGTCATGGAGGATGATGGTCCTGGCCTGTGCTGCAATAAGAAAGCAGGTGAGAATGGTAAATGTGTCACAACAAATTCAACAGTGCTTATACACTGACACAAGCTCTGGTCCATTGTGTAATGTGCTCTACTAATGCTTTGTATACTTGCTATTAGATCTGTTCCTGCAATATAAAACTACTATTTTAATGTATAAAAGAAGTAAATGATAAGTTACTTAAAAATATCAAAAACAGGACTTGTTCCTTAATGTAGATTTATTTAATTTTTATTATTTTTAAATCTACATTATAAACCTGCTTTCACAGAGAATGTTAATGGATGTCTTAGATATTTTGGCAGTTAGATAGTATATTATCAGTATTATCATTTTACATATGTTTTTTTATCATCATATTAATGAGCTCTTTACAATTTTAAACAGTACTTCAACCTCTGCCGCATTACAGTCTAATTCCCTAACACACACACTCACAGTGGGGGCAGGGCGGAAGCACAGCTTGAACGAGGCAGAGCTTATTTGTCATGTTTTCGGACTCCAAAACGTTGGGAGATATGCTAATATAGCCACATGTATTACACATATTGGAAACCCCCCTTTCAAAATCCTGCGTTTGCCACTGGCCTGCACCACATCCTCTCACAGAGCGCATTGTTTCGGCCCTGCTTAGCGAAATGTGTATCTAGAGTGTAACACTCAATGCACTAAAACATACTGTCCCTTTTTGTACTTGTGATCAATTTATCTACTCCAGTAGTTTGAGAGTATAAATATAGAGGCCCTAATCCAGAGGCACAGGTAACACATGGAGAACATGCAGTCAGAAACTGTGGCCATACAGCATCCAAAGGCACTTGCAACAGTACATCTGGATGGATAATGCAAGTACGCACTGTAGCATACAGACACAAAGCAGACAATGCAGCGAATAGATTTAGCAACACATATAATAATCGGGATATAGTCAGTGCCTATACCACTAACCTGATCTATGGACATGAGACATGAGATCAGCACCATTTTCCCATCTTCTTAGACAGGCTCTTCTTCTGATCAACGCTTGAGAACTCAACTGGGACGTGAGATTGACAGGTGAGTGCTCAACATTAGATTTAGGGTTAAGTTCAGGATTAGTGATGGACTTCGCAATATCACTGTGCTATTAAGTTAAATATTGACAAAACTAGAGATCGGGATAACAAGGGTGAGGGTCCCCACCAAGAATAGCTCTATTTCGATTGGGCCGTTCCCTCCCAGCCAGTTTTGAACTGGTTGGGATATCGATTGCTTATGCTTCGTTGAGGCATAGCAATCGATCCCTAGAGCACCGAACACAGTGCTCAGATAGGTAAGTGGAAAACACTACCCCAACCCTTTCCCTAATTCTAACACTAACCCTCCCCTTCTATTACCCTAACCTTCCCTTCCTCATAGCCTGACCCTAACCCTCCCTTTCCCGCAGCCTGACCCTAACCCTCCCTTTCTCGCAGCCTGACCCTAACCCTCCCTTCTCCCTAGCCTGACCCTAACCCTCCCTTCTCTATAGTCTAACCCTAAGACCCCCCTCCCTGCAGCTTGACCCTAACCCTCCCTTCTCTATAGTCTAACCCTAAGACCCCCCTCCCTGCAGCCTGACCCTAACCCTCCCCTTCTATGGCCCTAACCCCAACCTTCCATCCTAAGAGCCTAACCCTAACCCTCCCTTGCTAAGAGCCTAACCCTAACCCTAACCCCCCCAACACTAAAAGTCCCCGGAGTGGTTACTCACCTCCCCGAAGCTGTCTATGGTGGGTGCGGCGGGTCCTGTGAAAATAAATGAATGAAATAGAGACAGCCGAAAAGGAACTTTCATCTGTCTCTATTTCTAAAAGCAGCCCATCGCAGCAGGGACTGCTATTTGGATAATAATGCTATCGACCTTAGTGTTGTCAAGAACACAGCCCTGTATACTTCATTTTTGTCATCATTCATACATGGTCAAGCTAATCATGTTGGCTGTATGAATGTTTACAAAGTGACTGTAAAACTCACAAACCACATCCTAATAATGCCCTCCTGCCACCAAATGATTTCTCTTATTAACGTGTATGAAGGAAGAGGTCATTGTACAGCTAATGATGACACAAAAGCAGTCTCTCCCTAAATTATTTTTTAGCAGCTTACATAAAAGCTGGCCATGATATTCATGCGTGTGACAGCAGAGCCACCGTCATCACATGTGTGGCCCCGCCCCTATGTGATGTAATTAATGATATCACATAGAGGCGGGCCCGGCAGACACACTTAGCAGCGGGCCAGTGGGCAGGGAATAACTTCCCTGCATATTGGCTGGCTACTATATAACTCTGATACCGGATACCGCCGATACCTGCTTCTACAGAGCTAGGTAAGTATTGGTGGGCCCTCATCAGGTCCTGATGGCGGCCCTGTGTGACAGTGGTGTTTGCTCTCACCACAATCAGGCAGGGCGGCCATTTTGTACAGGGGATATACTTGGAAGGTGACCATATGTCTTTGCAGTCTGGCAGTGACACATATTCTACAGATTTACCTTTTAAAGCTTTATGAACTATTCATGGAAGCAGAAGCCTCATTTTATGTTGCAATTTATGGGATATTCATGATGGTTCTAATTAACCAAATGTTCAAGTTGAGGGATTCATAAACATTTATGACTTATTCATTAAATGTCATGGCTACAGTATTTCAGGATTATTAAGAGAGACATTTTCTAAATGTATTTTGATCATTATCACAATGTTCTACAAGTCATTTACAATTCCAAATCACTGCCACTGTGATGACCTGCCTTCAATTCTACATCAGTTGGTGTGTTATGTCCTAGATATATGTTGCTGCATTCAGTTCATCATATGTAAAGATGTATTCTATACAACATATGGTGAATTCCAGGCATAAGCAACCTATAGCACTCCAGGTGTTGGGAAACTACAAGCCCCATTATGCTTCACCGTCTATTCTGTTGGAGTATGATGGGAACTGTAGTTTCACTACACCCCTGCCAAAGGTTATTTATGCCTGTTATACTCTATACTAAAGGATATTAGAGAGAGGAAAAATATGAATGCACACTAATTCTCTGCAATGCACACTAATTCCGTTTATATTTTAGAGAGAAGATAGAAGTTCCATTGGTTGCAGCAAATTCAAGTTGCAGATAATGAAAAGTCTCATTACAGAAGAAAACATTGCAGTGGATCACACAGAGCGCAGTAAAGCTCAAGTTCTGGATATTTGTGAACACAGACAATACTGACTCCAATATAACTACCACTAATTTAAATACAACACAGCAGGACAAAGCATTGTATAAAATCATAGTTTAAGATGAAAAACCCAACATGGATTGCCCTAGAGGAACATGCACATACAGCACATGTACCTCCAACATGACCCATTCCACTAGGTTTGGAATCCTGCTCCTGAGTTCCAGTTGTCACTCACCTGCTTTTAATGAATTAAATTAAGTTAAAAAAACAGGTTCCTCTTCAACATAGTTGGTTACTACAGAAAATGATCATTGGAAGTTCAGGAGCAGAGTATTTTGTACCTAATATAATGAGCTATGCTGGAGGGTCCGGTTAATAATTTCAAAGCTACATAATCAAGTTTTGTCATTATTAAAGATGTCCCTAGCTGCTACATAGCATTGAATTACTTTCATGTTAGTAACAGGGACCTCTGTTAAAGGACCTAGTTGATACAGAATTTCTTTATCTAATGAAAATCATGTCTCTTTAGCCCCTCAGTATTCCCCATCATGTGTCTCCAGCCCTCCCAGTATCTCCCATCATGTGTTCCAGTCCCCCAGCATCCCCATCTTGTGTCTCCAGCCCCCCCAGTATTCTTCATCATGTGTCTCCAGCCCCCCAGTATTCCCATTATAAGTCTGCAGCCCACCAGTATTCCCTATCATGTTTCTCCAGCTCCCAGTATTCACCCCCACAGTATTCCCATCATGTGTCTCCAGCCCCCCAGTATCCCACATCATGTTTTCCAGCCCCCAATATTCCCCATCATGCCTCTCAAACCTCCCAGTATACCCTGCCACCATCTCCACATTCGGCACCTTACCTCTGGATTAAGGAAGTTCCTGCCACATTTAAGATGGTGGCGGCGGGTCCTAAGGAAGGACCCCGCTGCCGTCTTGGATGTGGCAGGAACTTCCTGAATACAGTCAGATGGAAAGGGCAGTGGCAGATCCCGATACAGGGAGCTTCCTGCTGCTGCTAAAGGTAAGTAAAAGGGGACTGGGAAGGGGAATGTAGAATATGTGGGTTTATTTTGTTGTTTTTTTATTTATTAAAATTTTATTCTGCTCCTCACTTTTGGGCATGCACAGTAGTGTTCCAATGTGTGGACGCTTCTGCGCATGGGTATAACAATGAGGGGCAGAATGGCTTTTATATATATATATATATATATATATATATAGGCTGGGAGCAGGAAAAGTGGCTGCTACAGGGCTCAGAAGAGAAGGAGGCCTGTGGTACCTGTCAATCCTGTACCCACACAATTTTAAGCTGCCAAACACCGTTTTAAGCAGTCAACTTTGGACTGTTATGTTGTGGACAATTTCCTGACCTGCCCCTAAGGGCTACTGTGGAACTCACTTGCTCAGTAATCACCAGCACCTGATCAGCCTGGTTATATAGGGCTACCTTGGCTGATCAAGCTTTCTGGTCAATGTCTGTTAATTTGGTTTCCCGGTTCACCTGCCTCTTGTGTGTCCTCTGGTCTCCTACAACTTTCTTCCGTGCGCTCATGTTTCCGGCTGACCTTGCCCAAAGTATTGGTATTCCTTCTGTCTTTTTTTATTTCTGTTCTCTGGTATTTAGTTTGCCATGTGTATCTACAATTGTTAGCCCTGCTTTGTGTATCTACATTATCTAGTACTCCTCTGTTAGCCGTTCCTTGTGTATATGCATTTATCCACTATTCCTCTGTTGGCCCTGTGTTGTGTATTTGCATTTATCTTGTATTCTCTGTTAGCCCTATCTTGTGTACTTGCACTGTACTTATTTTGTTAATATCCATATTCTCAGAATAGCTTATCTCTTCTGTGGATTTTGTTACAGTCTCCCAAGGGTGCGGAGTTTAAATCAGGGCCAGGTTTTCTCTAAAGCCTCTGATGGTGAGGATAGTCTGGGCTGCTGGCACCTGATAGGTTGCGGCCCCTAGTGATTGCCTTCAAGGAAAGGGCTACAGCGTGGATACCAATAGAGGAACCCAAGCACACCAGAATGCAGACTGGAACCCTTGCACACAAAGGTAAGTATACCAGGAGCACACTGTAGCCCTTGCAAACACCACACAGAAGTACAATATGCAGGCAAGAAGGGTGATCAGAGTCTGGTGAGCTGACTCTACTCACTATACACACTGAGAGATGGAAACATAGTGGAGAGCAGATAATCACCAATACACACTATGTTATGATATGCACAGCGGTAATCAAAACACTCACCAACGCACACTGAGAGATGGTACACACAGTGGGGAAATGCAGGAAGGTGAGAAGCACACACGGGTGAGATGGCAACCATAAACTGAAGGAGTACATGAGCTGGACTCCAGCACACTGCAAGATGACAACAGCAGCATGCACGCACCAGAGGAGAGTAGATGGAATCACTCACCCAGCAGGTACAGAGAGAGTGTGAGATGACAAACACAAACACAGGCCACACAAGGTGGGAGGCTGGCCGGAACCTGGCCGGGGCTGCAGCCACCGATGCGAGCAGCAGGCAACTCGTGCTGTGCACTTCACACAGGACAGCAAATGAATAAGGGTAATGGAAAGCAAGGGGTAACACCAGGATAAACACAAGGGGTCCAAAACAATGAAAAATTCAGCAGAGCACAATCAGACGGCAGCAGAACGCAGGTAAACCAGACGCTATAACCGACAATCAAATCTCCCGGGCAGAAGCTATTTTAGGAACAGCCTACCAATCAGCTGCAGGAATCAGATGCACCTCTCTGCTAATACCGCAGCTGGGGAAAAACAGGCACTTAGAAACTAGCAGGGAACCTCACACACTACTGGGTCTATTCCTGCAGAGTAACAGATTTTTGTTAGTTCAGTGTTTATGTTACTTTTCACTTTTGTTACTAGTTCACCAGTCTCCATAAACCATGTTACATTTTATTTTATACATCATTAAACACTCCTTGTCTGTCATAGTTGTTAGTGCTGTTGCAGTAGCTTGGTTTTTATTGCTATCGTGGAGGTCTACTCCAAGGGCTGTGATCTGCACAACTCTATCTCCACCATCAGGGGCTCTAATGAAGACCAGACCCCAGTCAGACTTTGCGCCCTGATGTGTGGCTATTGACGTGTATGTGACACGGACGGCTGCCTGAGAATGTACACGTGGCAGATAGAGGGGGGGACCGTGGCGGGAGTCCAATCTGCCACCTTTCCCTGGTTCCAAACTCAGATTCCGTCTCCTTGCTAGGGCATAAATATAAGATGTGAACTGAAATATACATCTTTACAGAACCCGTTGGTTCATTATATTCATCTTTATCTTTTTTTTAGCTGTATGCACCAAGCGTTTACTTTTATGTATAAAAGAAATGAATTGTGATTGCAAATAAGGTGGACGTCATATTCTCTTCATTCATAAAAAGATACCTTTGAACGGAGTGTTGTAACAGCTGTTTTACTGGTCAGCTGGTCACAGCTAACACAGAGGCCCTATTGGACCATCAAAACAGATTACTGAAACCTGAAATGTCATAATGAAATCCAATGCTTCCATGTAACTGAACGAAAATGACATTACAAATCCTATTGCCTGCTTCCTCTACAAGCAGCAAACCCATTCCGTTTACACTGGCAATCCTCTCAGTAGCGATCAGTTTTAATCCTGCATATGTTTAAGTTGCATCCTGGCAATCCCAATATGCGTAATGAAAATCAGTTAGGTACGAATAATCCACTCACCCATGAGAAGGCTTGATCAGTGATTATAACCCAGGGCTATTACATGCTTTCGAAATGGCAGAGGAGTAATTGCACAGCCTGTGTACCTATCATCAGATAATCCACTCCAGTGATAGTGACAAATTACTCTAAATACTGCTATGAAAAGCCGACGGGAGAACAGTTAAACACAGCCTTAGATTGGATTTATGTTATCTTGAGTTGTGCCTGTGATTTTGCAAGTGATAATGGGGTTTCTGCTATATAGAGATGCAAATTGTGCTCTATTATAGGTGGTATATCGTTGCATTTTGCACTATAGCCCTACACTTATGTGATTACTAGGTGCAGACACAAAGAAAGGATATTGCACAATGCTGAATTATACTGTACCTTTAAAAGAAAATGAGAATTAAAATAGAATAGAACATACTATGATCCTATGTAAATAATTAGATTGTGCTGTCATATTAGCAGCCATTTTGAATTTTCCCTAGAAAGTAGTTGCACCAAGTGCAGTAACTAGGAATGCCTGGGGCCCCTGACAAAACATTGTACACATAGAGCAAGATTTACAACAATGTCAGCTGTGACCTCATCCATCATCCAATAGGGCACAGACGAGGAAATATATATACATCTATAAAAAAAAATAAGAATAAGAAAATATATATAATTGTATGTCTGCTCCTTATTGAATGATTGATGAGGTTTAAAGCTCCATTAAACTGCTTATTGACCAGTAGAAAATCTACCTTTAAAATGGTATAGTTTGTGAATGTAGCATTAATCTGACGGCATTAAAGTGCTGAGAGGGTTAACTGATCAGCATTGTTCCTCAGGACAGAGCTGGGACGGAGCAGATATAAGAGCGGACAAGGTAAAGAATTATATATATATTTTTTACTATACTCTTATTAATGATTTCAACAATGAAACGTACAGCTGACATGTTGAATGTATCAATGTATCAACAGCTCCCTCTTACGCACACTCTCTCTCTCACTCTCTCTCTCTAACCCTCATCTTCTGGGCAACCATGCTGGTGCAGGGAAGGGGGGAGGAGCCAGAAAATTGTGACAGCACCTGGGATCTGTGGATGAATGAGAGACAGGCTATCGGTCCCTGGA
>WWET01000055.1:1085943-1096566 GCA_011038615.1 Limnodynastes dumerilii
TCTAGTTCACACATGACCCTCCCCCTCCTGCAGCTTCTAGTTCACACATGACCCTCCCCCTCCTGCAGCTTCTAGATCAGACAATGACACTTCTCTCTATCGAAGTTTCAAGATCACACATGATAAACCTTCCCCTCATCCCCTACAGTTTCTAAATCACACATGACCCTCCCCCTCCCTGCAGTTTCTAGATCACACATGATTCTCCACCTCCTGCAGTTTCTAGATCATACATGACCCCCCCTTCTTCGGCTTCTTGATTACACATCCCCCTCATCTCCTGCAGCTTCTGACCTTTGCAGTTTCTAGAGCACACACGTTTCTCCCCCTCCTCCACACAAGTGCGGTTTTTATATCACGCAGACTAACATTTCCCTTAAGCTTCTTGAACCTGGCCGCCAGGCTTTCACCCACATGCCCAGCATCACCAAACCTCCTCCTCCTTACCTGGAAGTAGCCGTTACCTGCAGCAGCTCTTCTCCCGCGCTCACAGGGAACTTTCAAAACTTCTGCTAAACGGTTACAGTCACGTGGCACACACAGTGCAGGACGGGCTGCTGCTTTGGTCAGGTGGCACATACAGTACAAGGCGGGTTTGCTGCTTTGGTCAGGTGATACATACAGTATAGTGGAGGGTGGGCTGCCACTGTGATCAGGTGGTACACAGCGCGGGGCGAGCTGCTGCAAAACTTCATGTCCCTTTGTGGCTGACACCTCTGGAGGGGGTAGTTGTACTATCTGATGCTGCTACTGCCGTAAAGCAAGTCTGGAGTTAACTTTTTATTTGTGTTCCAACTGTATTCAGAAAGAATATAATCATCATATTGAAGTTGGATAAATTCACATTGTGTTAAAAATAATAATAAAATACATACACCATTGTACATAACTAAGGGAATTTGTATTTACTGGATTTTATAAAATGAGATGACTAAGTGGGTACAACTCTCAGTTAATGGTATTTTTTTTATTTTTCACAAGTGACTAATTTACATGTGTTATATGAGTGAGATTCAGCAAAGGTCATTATTTATTTACATACAACCCACTTGGAATTCTGGAATTTAACTGACCCAACAATATATTGGGTGTGGAATGAGATGGCAAAGTGTGCAGGTACTAAGGGCCATATTCACACCTAAGAAGCTGCAGAATTTTAAGAATTAATCCACTACGCTCACACATATCCTCCAACATTTTTAATGGAAAGATCAGTAAACCTTGGGGAGGGGTCCATGAAGAGGGTGTGGCTTGTACACAAAGAGGCACTCCCATTTGCATGCATGATAAGGTGTAAAATCTCATTTGCAAAGAAGTCACAGGAGTGGGTCTTGTCAGTATAGGAGAGCTGTAGGAGTCTGTCCCTGCAGTTCTGCTATAGTGATCAAAGGCTGCAGGACTGGAAGGTGAGTATAGCAGGGAAGGAGCTGCTGGACCAGAATCTGGTACAAGAGCCCTTTTAGCTGGTACAGAACATTAAAACATGGTACTATACCTGCTAACTAGGTAAAGTTGGAGGGTATGCATGCATAGTAGGTTATTTATACAGTCTACGTACCACCTAGGTATGTAAATTGACTATGTGTGCTTTTTAAAGGCCGCACGTAGTTGGTTAGGTAGATAGGTGTGCCAGGGCAGCCTTAGGGAGTTTTTAAGATGGGTGGGGTAGTTAAATCTCTGTATTCTTTGTTAATTGTTAAGAAGGAAAATATGCACAGGAAGCCCTAGGGCAGTGATGTAGGTTCATAAAATAAGGGGGAGGTGACGTGGGGGGGAGCTTTAAGTTAGGTGCGGATACATGCATATCTGCACCTTCTTAAAGCTTTCTAATATGTGAATCAAGCCCTAAATGTTTAGTGCATGGAGTAAGTAGTTTAAAAAAAAACCCCATAAAACTCATTTCAGGCTCATATGGTATTGGGCCAAGCAATCTAAGTTATCCCAAGTGTCGAATCTATAGTCCAACATGGTTAAACACTAAATAAAAGCTAGTATTTTGTTGAAAAATAATAACTATTTTTGCTACCTGATATTATGGGGAAAAAAAACATCTTTAACTTTCTAAGATAACTTTATTTATTTTTAACTAACCTGCAATTTTTTTTTGTTAACGAAGGGGTACTAATCACTACCAGCTAGGACGAAAATAGTTAGTAAATGAGAACCCTGTCTTAGCAGAAATGAGTGGGAGCAAAAGATAAAAATAATTGATAGGATGCCATACCATGGTGCCCAGAATAGTATTAGAATTAGTCACTAAAGCATTGGTTTGGGTGTGAGAACATATCCTGCACTCAGCAAACACCTCCAAACTCCCTGACGGTGCTGTCCCCTTTTTACAAACAGGCCTTACCATGGTATATTGAAAAAAATGTTTTAGATATGTGCTCGGTCCAAGGTTCCTGTAGAAAAGGCGTTATGTAACATGCAGCAATACTCCAGGAAAGTGGCTGATTGGCTTGGAGAGCATTTTCCAGACCCCATACTTTGCGGTGTCACCTGTTTTTGTCATTAAAATGTTGCTTGGCCAGTACTCAGCCCAAGGTTCAACAGATGTTCCTTTATTTCTATTACCTCCTTGGGAAAGGCTTGGTCACATATTGCTAAGGGGTTTATTACTGATTGCTTATTAATAAAAGGTGTGACATTATTAGAATTGTAGTAGACTGACTTTCCAAAGCACCCCATTTTATTCCCTTGACCGCTTTTTGTGAAGCCGCCATCTTAGCTGAATATTCCATCACGATGTTTCTTGTGTGTCTCAACCATCCTCAATCTAATGGAAAGTAAAAAGGGTAAACCACCATTTGGAGGCTTTCTTAAAAGTATACATTTATGTCAATCTGGACAAACTAGTAGGTCTCATATGTTTGTAATTAATATAAAATGACTAGATAGTCACAAATGGTGTAAACACCCCCACCCCCAAAAAATATAGATATGTTCATTACTTTAACAAACTGTGTGCCCTACTATTTTGTTTATCAACATTAATAGCTACTTCCATTAATTTATAAAATCAACACTTCATACATGAATATTTTTAGAATTTTTTTATGGTTAATGGAAAAGAACAGGTGTTCATATATTTGACTTGGCACAGATATAAAACACAAGATATCTCATTTTTTATGCCCATTTCTTGAATTACTCAAGTTAAAACAATACCAAAATAAACAGAACATGTGTCTAACAGAGTCTTTCTAGATTTAGCAATAACATTTGCAAGTACAAATGGTAAGGCATATAACAGAGTTTAAAACATCCTAACGTTAACAGATATTGTAAAGTACCTTCTTATGGTTATTTTTATTCTTAAAATATTCAAAATAGGAAATAATGATTGGTGTTAGTATCGAAAGACCGGATCCAGGCTGAAGCAAAAGGGGCATGTTCCAACCGTGATTATCAGAAAGTGAATGCACTGCATTTTCCAGTACAGATTTGGATCCAGAGAGCCGTTGCCGATGCTGGTACTGGATTCGGGTGGCTAAGTGGGCGGTATGTAGACAGTACAGTGAGGATGTGCTCAGCACCCCGTGTACTACCCAGACTCCTGAGCCATCCCCATTCTACGTGAGGACAACACAAAAGTATTAAGGTAGGTTCCACGGATTGTGTGGCCTCCCCTCGCCCATAAGGAATGTAGGGAACTATCGAAATTCCTTGCGAGTGATGGGAGTTGACTTGTCTCTCCCACAAGGAAATCTGTGTTTTCCCCATGTATAAAAGGGAGACTGGAGGTTAAACTTTTGCTACATTTATAGAGCAGGTGAGAAAAGGCTCACAATCTACAGAACAAAAATGGTTAAAATATTAACTATAACAATCCAGTTAATTCTATAATAATCTTTTAACAGTGGCCTCAAAGCACACACTTCTATATCCCATCTACGCCATTTGAAGGAGTTTGTGAAATGTAAGAACACAGTAGTGTAACGGAACAGAAACACTTAGAACAGTAGATTTCCATGCTCAGATGAAATAAGTGCTAGCGACAGAGAGTGAGCATGAAGCGTGGTGGCATCTCAGCACGATTTGTCACCAAGTGTTATTTTGCTGATCAGTTATGTGAGATGCATCCTTTCAACCACATTGTTTTCTCCAAAGGGGAGATTAAGCATTAATATACGTTTATCCCAGACAGTTTGGTGTTAAACACAAGTGATGAAGCTCAACGTTTATATAAAATCTGCCTTAGGTCACATTGCTACACCTGCACTTTTATTTTATTTGTTATAACAATTTATGAATTTAGGATGTTGTGGTTTTTAGTTTATATTTATGGCTGTGGGATTAAATGGTTACCAGCTGTAATATTCATTAAGGTCGTTTACATGTTGGTTATTTATGTCTTGTGTTGTAATTGATATCAGCACCTTCTATATACCTAAACTGGGGAGAATTACTGCATCCGCCCATACGCTGGCATCCCTGATTCCAAATGTAAAGCATTCGGACCCTTGTTGCTTCCAGCGAAAACCCTCATCGTAGTCTCTCCACTCTGTCCCATGATAATTCATACATAAGTTGTGAATCTGGTGCAAGTATGCCAAAACATTTATCCCTTCCCCTGGTCTGGTCCTCAAATAACAAGTCATAAAAATCAACATCTTGTCTAGCCAGGTCATATAGTTATCGTCCTTATTTTTTTCGCCACTCCATTCTGGCGATGGGATCTTAAATATGTCTACATAGCTTCCTTTCTCTATTCTCTTCCTGATCTTAACACCCACACGCTTATCTAATGCCGGAAGTTTAGACAGAAACACTCCCCTCCATGTATGCCTTGGTTTAAAATGCACTCTACGCTTTTCCCGCTGCTTACGCATTACACTTTTTAAATATTGCTTTAACCTTTTAATCGCGTTACGCGCAGTATCTGATGATAGGGAACTGTCACTGTCACTAGATGATGACCAATCCTCAGACTCACTATCACTATCAGCATTTTCATGTTCAAGTACTGGACAGTTAGGTTCCTGATGCCCACTGGAACTGGCTGCTGGTTCTAGATCATCATTTCCAGATGCAGGTTCCCTCCATGTGCGGTGATGCCTGGAGCTTCTGTTGGTGGCTCTACTGCTTGAAAACAAGAACACATTATTATTCTGTCACACCCAGGCTACTATGCTGCTGTGGTTAATGGGGATGCAGTGTAGGACTTTGGGAGCTGCCAGTAGGGGGAGGGGAGTTGGGGGTCGGTTAAACTAACCTCCTAGGACTTGACCCATGCAAGGCACATTAGGGACATAATAAGAGGCTGGCAACTGGTAGTGGTTAAAAAACGGGGCTTGCTGCTAGGGGTTATAAGTAGGATAACAGTTCATTCATTTTGAAGAGTAAATAAAAATGGCTTGCATGCATTAGTATTATGGCCCACACTTGCTACTTACATGTTGTCCTGTGGTGCAATCATCTGTTCCTCATTTACTTCTGATACTATCGGCACTGGTTGATCTTCTATTTCCACAGCATTGATATCATAGTGCACAGCCGAAGTGACCATCTGCCTCTCTTCAGGTCTGGTCCCTCCAACCTCAAATTGCCTCCTCTTTATTTGACCAACTTCCCTATCAGTCACCTGACTCGTGGCCTTGCGTGCACGGCGACGATGCTCCATAACTGAGCTGTACCTGTGTCATCAAGAGTCATCACAGCAAATAGGCAGCGACGGAAAGGCAAAAACAAACAAATTAATGCAAATTGTAATAAATAATTAGCAGTATCACATAATAATCAAAAGCAGCAGGGAACAGAATGCAGGAAAAGCCCACAAGGAATGAAAATATAAATAAAAAGGAGATTCCAATGACAACTCAGAAAGGAAAACTTTGGGTACGAATACTAAAAGTGGCAGTCAGATAGGGTCAATAAAATGCACATTTAAAAGGAAAGGAAACAATCTATGTGCTGCAGCATTTTGTACCATACATTTAAATTCCTAACACCCATCCCTCTCCTATGTGTTGTATAGTCATGGTCCCTCCCTACCTCATCCGCTATCAAACAATAACAATCTATAACCATTGTTAATAGGATTATGGTTGGCCCACCATTAAGCCCCCCATGTTTGAAACAACAGTGAAAATAATCATCAATTTCCTCACTCAGGGGAACTGGAATCTTGGATAGTCTTTTAATTTCTTTTCACTTGAGGGAAAAAAAAAATGTTAGTATTGTACCAAGGTATATTATACTATAATGACAATGGGGTAGATCCAGAACTACGTTTGCCGTACGTTTATTCGCGTAGCGTATTTTCGTGCACGTAAATTCGTTACACTCTCCTTGGCACACCCCTTGAACGTGCGTATTTTGTCAAGATACGCTTTCCAAACCCTACCTTAACTTTTTCCAACGTAACCGCTGTCATACGCACTAAAATAACACATCCTAGATCCGAATGAATTAAATATTCTTATTAAATACTTTGTTCTTTACATAGTTGAATGAGCTGACAACAAAATCACACAAAAATTATCAATAGAAATCAAATTTATTAACCCATGGAGGTCTGGATTTGGAGTCACCCTCAAAATTAAAGTGGTTCTGCAGGTGGTGAGCACAGACCACTTCTCAGTTCCTATGCTTTCTTTTTCGGAGCGTATTTTCTATGGTGCGCATGTGCAGTACTTACCAAAGGGCGAATTTACGTGTCTGCCACGCGTAAATTCGCTCCGAAGCGTTGTTCTGGATCAGGCCCAATATGTCACATTACTGAACATTAGCATAATTAGACAAAATAGCACAAAATAAACAGTAAGAAACAATCCAGATGTTTTTCTACAAAATTATATATATATACACTAGTCAACAGCCTGTCAAAATGACAGGAAAAAGTATTCCTAATGAATTTCTCTCAAGCCTCCCAGTATTTTACATCATGTCTCTCCGGCCTCCCAGTATTTTCCATCATGTCTCTCCAGCCTCCCAGTATTTTACATCATGTCTCTCCAGCTTCCCAGTATTTTCCATCATGTCTCTCCAGCCTCCCAGTATTTTCCAATAAGGACTAGGCCTTATCTGTGTGGAGTTTGTATATTCTCCCCGTGTCTGTGTGGGTTTCTTCCATGTGCTCCCTGTGCCAAAAATAAACTGGTAACAGGCTTAATATGGTGTGTATATATATATATATATATTTTTTTTTCCAAAAGGTTATATGAATATACATAATCGCGTTGCTGGAAGCTTCTCCAGGTATACTTGCAGCACATCGGCAGAAAAATAAATGAGCCACAGGATAACCCGCTTTGATTGCTCTTCCATGTTAACCCGATTGCCTGGTCCAAAGTTCAGGTCACTATGACAAAGTGGCTTTGTCGATCCCTAGCTTAAGGGACATCTAAAACTCTGAGCAGGCAGCATAATATAACATCCTGAGCAATGTAGTTTCTATACAAATAATCACAAATAGGCATATTTGAAGGTATTTCTACACCACTTGCTATGTATTACCTGGATATATGGATGATCGCGTAAAGGTGGTAATCTGCTTTCTTCCTCTACAGATTCTGTAGTTATGCCTGTAATAATAAATTCATAAAATTAAAATTATATTAATGACACATTTTCAAACAACTACGGCTAATGTCTGGATTAATGAAGTTATTAGACGTTTGCCCTGTGTGGTCAGACCAAGTTGGGTACATATAGCTAATATTCAGGCTGTCTCTAATGTAAAAGTAAGAAAAGGACATATATCTATATATAAAATATAGAGATGAAACTGCCCTCATCCATAAAGCGCAGAACACAAGTGCTGACAAATCCTGGGGCTAATTAACAGTAGAGTGGAACCAGAAAAGTGGATCTCTTACCATACAAACCAGGACACTAGTCTCTGGGAGAAAAGTGTGTGTGTGTGTGTGTGTAACCCTCCCCTCTCATCTTGACAGAGTGGTTGTATAGTTTCGTTTAAGCATAGCCGATATGGAAGACATTAAATGGTGCCAACCCTGTAGTTTGCTAAAGGCAAAATATTACAAGGAGATAGTACTTAAGTCAAATTCCCCCTACAGTGTGTTTTAATTAGGAAAATCCATTAAAATTTTATTTGCTCCCTCTAATTGTTAAGTACATTATTATCAATAAATATGTGCATTATAATTAAAGATAATTATATTTATGCAGGGGAAAAAGACAACCTAAAACATGGCGCTAGTACCCAGTAACCTAATTTGTATTCTTAAACATATATTGTGCAAATATGCTAAAACCCATAAAATACAGAAAAAATTGTGTCCGTGTCCAATGTATATAAGACTCAATAGATAGTGTTAGAATGTTCCTGATTGTTCAGGGGCTGCCGTCTTTGGGTATAGATGTCCATAATTCCTACAGATACAGCAGAAACAATAGAAAGTGAAAACCCAGAGGCGCCTAATAGTGCAGTATATTTAAATAACTTGGATTAACCACCACCTATATTAAAAATCACCCCAAAAGGGGTGTGCATACCAGAAATTACCAAAAGAGATGCTTAAACATGGAGGACCGGATTAACAACCCCGTAATTTTTAACATACGTGCCTAATTTTACAATTGTAGCTACTACGCATGCGTAGTAACTATTTAACACTATCTATTTAGCGTTTCGTTACGTAGATTGCGTACATGCAGTCTTTAAAGAGCGCATGTACGCAATATACTTAACAAAACGCAATGTAGATAGGGTAAAAGAGTTACTACGCATGTGTAGTAGCTAGAATCATAAAATTAGGCACGTATATTAAAAATGACGGGTTGTGAATCCGGCACGGTTTCTTTTGTTTCTCGGATGGTCCAGGATAAATTCATCACTCTTATAATAGACTCTTTGCCGATTCTCACTTTTCCTTATTTCTTCCTTCCTTCAGGCATTTCTTAGCAGCTGATTTTTAATATAGGTGGTGGTCAATCCAAGTTATTTAAATATACTGCACTATTAGGCGCCTCTGGGTTTTCTCTTTCTATTTTTTCATAATTATATTTATGGTTTAACGTATGAGCGCTACATCAAATATATTATGCAATAGTGCAGCTGGAAACGACTAGCCTATTACAAAGTCTACAACTGTACTAACAGGTTATTTGAAGTTCAGCCTACAATGTGTTCCTTAATAGCTAACCATTTCTTTTATTAGACCCATTTACACATGTACAAGTTTACCCTGCTGAATCGTATGATACCACAGTGGGTGCCATTACAGATGACTTTATTTTTCATATTTACCAGAAAATGACCTTTTCCACAAACTGTCTTTTGCAGAAATGGAGACTTATCATTAAAATGGCTAAGAAACAACAGCCTTTCCTCTTATAGCTTTTTAGTTTGTACAAAACCTGTTTGTTTTTTTTTAATCTTTTATTATTTTAAAAAATAATGCATTAAAATGGAAAGAAAAACATTTGGGCTCAGTACACATGAATGAAAAATTGGACATAAAAAAGCAGTGTGTATATTGGGCAGCCTTCTGATGACACTGTACACTAGATCCAGCCTTTTGCATCCATCGAGCCATCCCCCAAAAATTTCAGGGTCGTCCTCAATTACACAGCGGAAGAAATTTCCACATTTGATCCACGATTCCGTCCTGGGTATGTGGCTCTTTTTTCCAATTCTTGTAAGTCTGGTATCAGTTCACGGTATTCGGCAAGGTCATATGTAAGTAGCTTCATAATGGACAAATCCAGACTTTTGTTCCACTCAGAGCACAAATACAGCGTGGAACTGATGCCAGACCAAGCATCAACCGATACCGGATGCCAGATCAAGCTTTTCATGCAGACAAGAGACTGTACCCCAGCTTGCATTGACTTCAGCGAGCAGACCCTTTAGTTAATATGTCTGATGTGTCCTCAAGTAATATGGGGGCACACCAGAAGTCTTGATAATGCAGAGGGCGCTTAACATGCCCTTAATGTATTATTACCATATATCCCCATCCCACTAGTGTACTCCTGCAACGCCGCCAGAAACTCTTGGTACAAAGTCTGAATCCAATGAGCACAAACATGCAAATTGCATGTGGTTTCCAATAGTTGTGGATGGAAAACACCCATTTTGAGCAATTCTGGTTTTAGTACATGTAAGCAGTAGATTAGTTGCATTATCTTATTTGTGCAATATAAAAATATGAGAAAGCATTATATATGCACAAGAAATCTTGCTTTTTCCATACAAATTAAATGCATCTGTTTATGAGCAAATTGGAGTCTCAAATCCGAAGGATGTAGTATGTACTATAAATGAGTTGCCTAGTAGTAGCTTCTCTGAATTGATGTACATGGAAATTATTGAGCTTATTATGTAAGAAAAGTGCTTGTGCTCCCTCCCCTGCAGATTCTACATAACACATGCCCCATCTCATGCAGTTTCTATATCCCACATGATGAATCCCCCCTCCCCATTAATATCACACATGGCCACTCTTAGCTTTTATATAATATGACTTCTCCCCCTCAGCTTCTATATCACACATGAACCCCCCTCAGATTTATATCCCACATGTCCCGCCACCTGACACATGACCCTCCCAGCTCATAAAACACACATGGCCCCTCTTAGCTTCTATATCACGCTTAACCACCCCCCCTTCAGCTGCAGTTTTACAAATAAACACCCCCCCTCAGCTTCTATAT
>WWET01000055.1:1103429-1133527 GCA_011038615.1 Limnodynastes dumerilii
CATGTGGAGGTATGCTGTCTCTGTCACTCTCCACATTACTCCCATGTGGAGGTATGCTGTCTCTGTCACTCTCCACATTACTCCCATGTGGAGGTATGCTGTCTCTGTCACTCTCCACATTACTTCCATGTGGAGGTATGCTGTCTCTGTCACTCTCCACATTACACCCATGTGGAGATATGCTGTCTCTGTCACTCTCCACATTACTCCCATGTGGAGGTATGCTGTCTCTGTCACTCTCCACATTACACCCATGTGGACATATGCTGTCTCTGTCACTCTCCACATTACTCCCATGTGGAGGTATGCTGTCTCTGTCACTCTCCACATTACTTTCATGTGGAGGTATGCTGTTTCTGTCACAGTATATATATATGAACAGCTCCCTAGATATAGACTTCAAATTCTATCCAGATTGAATTAAAAGAACATGAATAATATATTTCGAATGGGTATACAGAATACAGACTATAACTGAGTCCTAATAGTGAGAGTAGAAACAATAGATATATGAAGTGTATATGAGTATTATTAGTGATATTTTGTTATACACAGTCCAATTTAGTTATAAAGGGACAAAAATACTTCTGATATTAGTGTAATATTTTTCACACAGTCAGTTATGACTGTATAGAAGGCATAAATAATAGAAGCAAAAGTGTCTGTTTTTCCAGACATGGAGACATCAAAGTTAATAAATCAATGATCTAATTCATTTGATTCAATTAAAGCGATTGGGGTGAAGGGTATCTCCTTCTCTAATGGAAATATTGATGATCTTGATCCCTTTGACTAATATACAGTCTATATTGCCCTTATGTACAAAATTAACATGTCTTGAAATTGAATGCAAATTACTCTTTTTTTTTTAGAATATTCCTGTGGTGTTCCAGGAATCTAGTACAAAGTTTCCTCATGGTTCTATCTACATACGCCATGCCACAATGACATGAAATAAGATAGACCACGAAGCAGCTTTAATTTTATATGACTGGCCATCCATCCCATAGAAGTCTAAATTATCTATGTTGATAAATTTGCAGGTAATGCATTGGACACGGCCAGATTTGTAACGGCCTATAGTTCTAGAGCAGTTCTCCTCAGGGACCCCTAACAGTGCATGTTTTCCAGGTGTCACTGCTGGAGCATAGGTGTGTTCATTACTAACTGACACATTTAAAAGCTTCATAGGTGCTGCTCATTATATCACTTGTGATTCTTTAAGGAATCACAAGTGATTTTAGGGGTCCCTGAGGACCGAGGTTGAGAAACACTGTTCTAGAGGGTAACCAAGTTGCAATTTCAGAGACTGAATTGGTCTCTTTCTTTAAGTGACTTTTTATAGGATGATTTTTTAAATTCTGTGCTCTTCTACAGATGACTTTGGTGGAAAATGATTGAGACTTCCTTAGTATTGGATCACAGTTCAGAATTTTAAAATTGTCATCAATAATTCTTTAAATTTGGTTAGAATAGGAATTGAACTGGGTAATAAAAGTCAATTCACCTTTCACATTGGTTTCCCCTTTAATTCTTTCTGTGTTATTTTGTAATAGAGAAACTCTCTTTTCCTAAAACTCCTTGAAAAGCAGATTCAATAAGTGATATTGGGTATCCTTGACTCAGGAATGAATCCTTTAGATCAGAGCTCTGTCTAATATATATTCTTGGATAGAGGAACAATTCCTCTGTAATCTAAGCAACTGTCCTCTAGGAATGTTTCATTTCCAATGTTGCTGATGGCAACTTTTATAATTGAGGAATTGGCTCTTGTCTACTTTCTTCAAATTTTTGTATGATGTGAGCTCTTCTGGATATAAACCATTATATCCAGAAAATTAATATCTGAACAACTAGCTAAATGTGTAAACTCAAGACCATAGGAATTTAAGTTGAGATATTGAACAAAAGATGTGACAGATGCTAATTCCCTGTTCCAAACAAAAAACAAATTACCTATGTAGCGGCTGTATATGACCAGATTCGCCCTGATTGGTCCAATGCCAAATAAGTTCTACTTCTAAATGACCCATATAAAGAATGGCATAGCTCTGGGCGAATATGGTGCCCATTGTGGTACCCCTTTGTTGTAAATAAAAACACACATTGAAAGTAAACAAATTGTGTTGTAAAATTAAAAAAACACTTTATACCAGAGATTTTCGTAGATCATCAGAAATTTCTTTATCGGACATTCAAGTCAGATCAATGGTTTCTATGCCCAGAGAATGCGGAATATTAGAATAAAGAGATTTTACGTTGCATGTAAAGGAGCTGTAGGAAACAGTCAACTAGATGGGAAAGGTTACAAGTCAGAGAACCAGCCCCCGAGACAATGGGACTCCCTGGGGGGGGTTGGTTCAGGACTTGTGTACCTTAGGTAGATAATAAAAAAGTGGGGATGACAAGATAAAGGTTATTTAAAAAGTCACAAGTATTTTTTTTGACAATGGGCCGGATCTTAACTACGTCCGTCTTCCACATATGGCCGTAAAATGGCCGATAGGTAGCTACTACGGTCTTTAAGACCGCATATACGCATTCTATATAACAAAACGATACGTAGCTTACATAACTTACTTACTACGCATGTGTAGTAGCTACCTATCTGCATTTTATGGCTGTATGTGGAAAATGGAATTAGTTAAGGAACCGGCCCAATACCTTTATCTCTGGTTCTCACTATATTAATTTTTTATTTTGATTAAATTTAGGACCAGGATTAGTATTTAGTTTTGTATATAAATTAGTGTCACTTAAGTGATGCAAAGACTCGGCCAAATAATCAGATTTATTTAAAATTACAACTCCCCCCTCCCTTGTCCTCTGGTTTGATTATAATTTATTTATTGCCTTGAGGGTCCCTAAGGGCTTGTCTCTCACTATTGGTAAGATTATCTTTCAAAGGTTGTTTTTCAGCCTTGTCGCAAAGGGCTCTGAAATCTATCGGAATTTTTGGGATAGAAGGCTTCTATAAAGTCCATTTTCAACTGAAACGGATAGAACTTAGACTTATTATTAGGAATGGTGATTGGCTGTCAAGTGGAGATTGGGATATCGGAGACACAATCGTTTTCATCCTGTAAAGAAATGTGTATTTAGAGCATTATGATCTAGGGTATTAAACATTAAATGAATCTCTGGTTCTTTCTCTGAAATAGAGTGTACCAAGAAATATTTTTTTTCTGCAAACAGATCTCGTGAATTTGTTGAGATCAATAAATAGAGTGAAAAGATTAAGTTTTACTGATGGGGCATACTTTTGTCCCTTCATATGTAAATTAGATTAGATTAGTATAATTGCAAAGGTTGAAAATATTGGAATTCAATTAATTTTGGGATTTTTCAGGTGGTGGGTGCTTATGTTCTCCCCTCTGCATCCTTTTCATCCATACTTCTTATTCTATTCAACCTTTGGGGCGCTAGGATTTGAAAACAATTATGTGTCGATAGAGGTTCCCTGCTTTGGCCTAAAAAGAGGCTTGGCTTATAATAAAATAAAATTAGTTACTCCTGGCCTAAACCATGTTGATTGCAGGGGGAGTCAAGTTAATTGTATTATTTGCATGCAGGGATATATCTTTGAATTGCTTACTGCACACAGATACTGACCAGCTTTACTATCACACTGTTATTTAGACTTGGGATAGGAAACATCACCTCTCAACTCTAATACTGTTTGCAACAGATGAAATATGACTCTCCTGCAATCAACATGGTTTAGCCCAGGAGTAACTCATTTCAAGCACTTCTGGATCAAGTCTGGATTAAGTCTGGATCCAGCCCATTGAGCAGAATTACCAATATGACCACTTCTGTTAAATACAAAATGACCATCTCCTGTGCTTGCCATTTATTTTACTACTGCAATTACCCAGATTAAAAGAGAAAAAAAAATCAATTAGTCAACATCAGGTGACTATGAATAAATTAAGAGGAATTACTTTGCACCTGGTAGAAAGGGTCATATTAGAGGTGGTGATCCTACCCCTAGGAATAGGATTCTTGTTCACCCACCCCCACACTTTACACCACACGTCTCTATATAGGAATAGCTTCCCTTTCTATTTAGATCAATAGAACCACATCACAGCAGAATTTTGCAATACTGGGGATCCATTGACCTCCCTACAAATGTGTTGGACTTATCTACTCCTAGTAATGGCACCATAGACAGGTACCTTGTATTACAAGAATTGTATCACACCTGACAATTATATTTTACAGCTTAGAGATCTTAAAAGTAAAATACAATATTGACAACCCTGATGTGTTCCTTCATTGTTTCTGTTTGTAAACTAAAATTGCAAGGGGTAAATGTTTATACTATACAGAACAATTTTAGAAATTAAATTATGCAGCCAGTGCAAAGAACAGTAACAGGGAAAAGTAAACTGAATGTTGCATAAATACGAAGGGATATAAACGTCAGACTGGAACCTTACAAACATCTGTCAATGAGGGGTTAAAAGATTTTGATGATGCTGCAAGGGGAGGAGTTGGATAGGCCAGGGGGGGTGGGGTTAAGTAGGTTATATAAGGGGTAATTTCTGGGATCTCCTCCTTTGGTTGTTTTTTCCCTCCCTCCTAGTGTCTAGGCTGAGTTGTTAATTAACGTGTTTTTTCTCCTCACAGACGGGGCATGGATTTTGGCGATAGAGTCGGGGGTGTCAACTTTCCTCTACCCACATTTTATAGTCAAAAAACTTATAGGCAAATTTTTAGCTAAGCTAATTCCATCCAAGTTCATATATCATTTAATAAATCTACGCCCCCTTTTAAAATCCAAATCAGTTGTATGTGTTGTTATTTCAGGGATGTGTTGGATTTCAGAGGTGTGTGTGTGTGGGGGGGGGGTCATTGGTCAGTGTGGGTAAGGTTTTTAGTATTTGCTCGTTTAAGCCTGGTGTTCCAAGACACAGGAATACTCAAAACATTATAGTACTAAATGTTCTAATGTCCTCTATGTTTATTGTCCTCAACATTATTCTTCCTAATTGATCTTGTGCTCCTATATTATCAGCTTAAGGCACATCTCCTACTACTTTCACCAGAACAGGTGCACCCGGAAGACAGCATTTAATTCAACAAGCTATGTTCTCCTGGGAAGGCTTCCTCCAGCGCGCACATCTGTACAGCTGTCAGAAGTTTACTGAGCAGTCTGTATGCCCTGTAATTTTGATGTTGTAAGCCTCGTCTAGGAGGGAATTTATAGAGCTGCTTGTATAGCATTGTCTGGTTTACTGTAATACATCTGTAACAATAGAGTTATGCAAAGGTAAGAGAAATTATAAGGTGCAATTACACTTGTGATCTGTGTTACAGGACACATTAGTATTATTACTTACCCTTGGCAAAATGTTAGTTAATGAGGTTTGTCACTAATTTTCAGTGCGATATCCTCATATATTATACCTAGGGCCGAAGTATCCTCCTGACAAATGGGTTTTTTAATGAAATGCATGCAATTAAACTAAAAGCCATATCAAATGCTCCTCGTCACTCCACGCTGACATTTAATTGAATTTTTTTTTCATTGCCGTCCCTCTGTCCCCCCTCTTGCTTTAGTTCCCGATAAACATACTTCTTCACAACAGATCCTTTTTCACTAAAGCCACAACGCAGGCGATTCAATCAACTAATTGATGCAACAAAGCCTCTGAGAAAAAAAATGTGTAATTAAAACCACAAATGAAATTTAATAACATCACGGTCTGTCTCAGTTATTACTTAATTATTTAAACCATGTTTGTCTGTGTGTCCCCAGAGAAGACACTGAATAATGATAGTATAAATGTCCAGTCTTTATCCTTATAGCTATCTATGCTAAGAACAACATAAGGCTGATGATACTTTCTTGGGACGAACATACTAATTATTAAGAGCAGATTCTCAGAGACAATATTAAGAGGTCTTACCCTGAGGGATAAAGCAATATAGACCATATTATGTGTAAACAAAATCTATATCATAATGAAACCCAGACTGATTGATTAAATTTGCCTTTTATACAGGTTTTGATTAATGCTCTTAATAGACAAAGCACCACATCACAGAGCAATTTTATTATATATAACTAATAGTAGTATTAGTGGCTCCAGTGGCGGATCTACTATGAAACTAATGAAACTTAAGCTTTTTCAGGAGCTCTAATCCCTGAGGGGCCCAGAAGCAACTTTTTTATTTAGCCTTTTATTTTTTAAAGAGAGCATTTTTCGAAAAAATTTTAAGTGTCTGTTATTAAAATAAGGTTATTTCAGTGTTAGTATCATAAGCGTGGGGAGGGGGGGTTTCTGAGTAACGCCCCTGAGTAGCTGAGAAACCCCCCTAATCAATGCTGAAGATAACAGCAGTTACTCAGACCTCATTACTGGTGGGAAGGGGCTCACTGTATGGCCCATTTTTAAGGACTCCCCCCATCACCCCATTCATTTGGGCCTTTGCACCTTGTTGGATGTTGCCCTATTTTTGCGGGTTGTGAAGGGGCCCATAACATTTCAAGCTTCAGGGCCCCGAAAATGTAGGTCCGTCACTGGGTGGCTCTGTGAGACATTTCAGGTGTGGGTGTCCGTTTCGAAAGGCCCTTTTTCGAAAGCACCGTTCTCTCCCAGGCATTTCCGAAGTGCCTGAGAAATCGATTGCTCTTGCCTCACTGAGGCAAAGCAATCGATCTTCCTCAGGATGAACAGGCAATGGCGAATGGTAAGTATGAATCTAACTCCCAACCCTTTTCCTAATACTAACCCTAACCCTCCCCTTTTATTACCCTAATCTCCCCTTCCCAGCAGCCTGATCCTAACCTAACCTGATCCTTTTCCCCGCAGCCTAATCCTAAGACTCCCCTCCTCGCAACTTAATCCTAAAACTCCCCTCCACACAGCCTAAACCTAAGACTCCCCTTCCCAAACCCTAACCCTTAAATTCCCCATAGAGTGCTACTCACCTGTCTGGTCGGTGCGACGGGTCTGTGGCGGCGCTTCCAAAGAATGAATGGGTAAGTAGACCAATCGGCTTACTTACCCATTCATATAAAGAATTCTAAATAATGTTATTTTTGAAATAGAGACAGACAAAAATGATCTTTCGGTCGTGTCTATTTCTAAAACGGTATATTCGTAGAGGCGACTCCCACCAAAACATTTCGGAAGTTTTATTTATTAAAACAATCAAAAACAAAACAAATATTAACTGATAGCCGCAGCACTGAGCAGAGTCAATATCAACAGAAGACTGACGAATATATTGCTGCAGATGCCTATGTTACTAAGCTGGGAATCCGGCCTTGTTGGGCAGGGGGAAAAGCCCAAACCGCTGTCTTGCCTAGACCAAATGGTTCTGATCTGGGTGTGCAGCATCCCTGGGCCCCTTCTGAAATTTTTATGGTGGTAGCAAGCTGATCCCCTGAATTATTGTATTTATTTCTATTGATACTAGATGCTGGGTCATGTCTAGGGGTGGACAAAGAGTTGGCCGACCAGATGTGTATGACCAGACATATCGCTATATTCAGACATAACCCATTAAAGCAATCTTTTACAAGGGAAATTATTTGGGTACTGCAGGAGCTTTCATGATTCTTCTGATCTGTTACAGCTGTTGGGGTAGATCCAGATCTAAGTTCTTTTTTTACGATCGCTTGTGTAATGTATTTACGCTATTGTAATTACTATTCACTCCCCTAGACCCTCCCCTCGTTTGTACGTAGTTTACTCATTTTACGTTTACCAAACCCTACCTTAACTTTTCCAAGCGTAAACACGGACGTACTTAATGGATTGACGTATGTAACGGCTTAACCCGGCTCATACTGTACAATTTTAATGCCTCCCCCCCCCCAAAGCGTATTTCCGGGTGTCGTATAGTTGACCGGCCCCTTCGATCATATTTACGCTGAAGTTACGTACGATCAAAGTTATGTTGCGTAACATCTGCGCAGTAAATACAAAAAGGCGAATTTTACGACAGTGGCTGACGTAAATACGCTCTCATACATAGCTCAAGATGGCACATTGTCATGTAATTAAAATGTATTTGAAATGTACACTGGAAAAGATAAAAGATTGAGAATAAAGCCAGTTAAATAAGGGTGAAGCACAAACCTAAGAAGCTAAAGCATAAGCTGACACAGTTCTGACAGACTGTAATAATTATTGTGCTGTTTCCCACCTTTCTCTGATGAACTTGAAGGTGAGGGTTATGACTTAAAGGTAAGTCATGATGACAGACAGCACAGGGACCATGTCAATTCACTGGGGAGGAGATTGTCTCTTATCCCTGCAAGGTAACAGATCATCCTGATAAATCACCTTTCACACTCTACTGAAGCCCTCTTGCTGGTGTCTTTATGTATACTGGTTTAAAACCCATTAAACAGATCTATATCCCTTTTCAGTTATACATATGTAAACTTTAATATGTGCCATAGTCAGATTTTTATTCTGCTTTCCCCTTTTTTACAGGTCAGACCCATTTACTTATATAAACGCTTTTTCCCCAGATCGCAGTAATGTTAATTTTTTAACAAGAAAAAGATGATATTGAGCTGTATTCACAGATATGTTTTTGCGTGGGGTTGCGTATAAAAGTAAGGGTAAATCAGGTACAAGTGTACAGCTCGGCTAAACCATTTACAAAGTAAGGGGTACTGATTAATTGTAATTCTTTTGCATGCAGGAAAATTACTTTACTTTTGCACACAGAACTCAAATACTGCATAGCTTTAGGTTTAATCTATAAAATGAGCTAAGAAACGTCACCTTTCAATTCCAATTCTGATATCACAATTTAAATTTGCCTCCCCTTGCAGTTCAACTTGGTATTGCTCAGATCTACATGCACCTAAAAAAAAAAAAAAAAGTTTAAGTTCAGTTCTGAATCAGGGCCAGTGGGGAGAAGGGTATAGGGAGCAGTGGAGGGAAGGGAGTAGACTGAACAGTGGGGAGTGGGTAGCAGGGAGGAATGGGGCTTATAGCTAGAGCATTGGAGAGAGGGGGAATTAAAGAGAGAACAGTGGGGATATGGGTATAAAAGAACCAATAGGTAGAGGGTTATAGAGGAAACAATAGGAAGGGTTATATAGGGAAAGGGAGCAGGTAGCTGTAAAGAGCCTATGGAAAATAGTGGGTGGGGAAAAAGGATAAGCGGGAGTAAATACTTACAAGGTTCAAACTGAGTATTAACCACACCCCTTCCCTAACAGAACATTCTAGATCTGCCTCTGGATGGCACCTTGAGGCAGTTAATGGATAAAAACAGAAGTCTCTGCCTTTGCCACTTAATAGACTTTAAAGTTAACGCGTGTGGGTCCCCGGAAAGAACGGCCCTATTTCGATGAGGCAGAGCAATCGATCCACGGAGGACCGAACGCGGTGCTCCGAAAGGTAAGGCTGTAAACTAACAGAACCCTTCCCCTAATTCTAACCCTAACCCTCCCTTCCCCGCAGCCTGACCCTAACACTCCCTTCCCTGCAGCCTGACCCTAACCTGTCATCTCCTGCAGACTGACTCTAACTCTAGTAACAAAAAAACACACAGGCTGTGCTTCTAATTCAATATATGAAATGTGTGCAAGTGTATTTATAAATGGAGAGGTGCAGCCAAGGACCAAAATGACCACTGTACAACTACAAGGAACAAAAGAGAGGTCCGGCGCTCCAAACATACATTATATAACACTATGTGTCAGCACATAAATAAAAAGGAGGTTTAGGTCACGATATAGCTATATTGGGTTAAGCTCACCTGCCCAGCGTCAAGGCACCTCCTGTAGGTGAGTCCCTATCCATCTGCTATATGTGTACTCAGGCGGTCTGTATTAAGACACCCCCCCCCTGCTATTTGAACAGTGTGCAGTGGCCATTTTGTGGGAGGGGTCAGGCTCCCAAAGTAAGACTAGCAACACTAACAAAATAACACACAGGCTGCGTTGACTATAACCCTCCCTTCCCCGCTGCCTGACCCTAACCCTCCCTTCCCCACTGCCTGACCCTAACCCTGGAGAGGTTACTCACCTTTCCCGTGGTCCGGGTCCTGCGGTAGCTGCGGCGGCAGTGTTTCTGAAATGGAATGGGTGAGTATGCCGATCGGCATACTCACCCATTCTGAACAAAAAAAATTCTGAACTGAATGGGTATTCGAAATAGGGACATCTGAAAAGGAACTTTAGGATGTCCCTATTTCGGAAATCAGACATTCTAACCGGGGACTGCAGCCAAAAGTTAACTTGTATTAAGTAAAAACTTAAAAGACTTTTTATTTTTAAACAATTTCTTCTGACATGATTCCTCCTTATAGTGTGATAACACTGTTTCTGCTTTTATTATGTCTGTGCACTAACCTGGGCTGAATTAGTTAATATTAAAAACAGGCTTTTGACCTTAGAGTTAATTTATTCAGCTCGGCTTACTGCAGCTGGAACAAAGTAGGAGAGACAGAACACGTTATTATCGTACTGTGAAAAGCTGTCTTGTTGGCAGATACAGTATGTAGAACAAGAGGTCATACAGTGCAGAGATGAAAGGGTTAAATGCGCACTAATCAATTAGTGTAAACAAGAGTATTTTGTTGTTACAAGGGGTTGAACACACATAGATGGCTTTACAGGGATTTATTGCTATTTATAGCATAATGAAAAACATTTCTACTGTTAAATCCATGTTCCACAGTCTTACCTCTTCAGCTGAACGGTGAAAAAGGACTAGAATCCAAAGATGTGATATTGCAGCATTCCTAACACCGCTAACCACTCCTATGGCATGGATGGACCTCCGAGACCTATACTCTACCTTAAGTTTTCGAGGTTCATGCATACCTAAGATAGAGGTGGGAAAGAAATCTTGATTGGTACGCAGTCCTTTAGCGCACCTATACTGTACTTTGTAGTACTAAGTCTCGCCCATATATGAGAATAACCTGGTCCCTCTCTCCAAAAGTGTCAGTAGTGTCATCTAGAACGAGCAATCAGGTTGCACGCGCGCATGCATGCACAGTTCGCAAACCTGAACTATATACAATCTGCCCAGCAAGTCTCGATCCAGCACCAGTGGCCTTTTTACTAATCTGGCAAACATTTTTGGGGGATTATTTAGTAAATAGAGAAAACAGCTGTTTTCATATTTTGCTTATCTTTACTTTCTTCTGTTTAACACAGTGCTAAAAACAATGATTTAATTGGTGCCTGACAGAAATTCGCTGTCCCCATCATTTTGTATGTGGACCACACGATTCTGACATTTAGCAAGCAAAGAATAGCTAAGTCAGTTATAGGCAATCTTTAGGCTGGATCCAAACTTAAGTAAGTGCTTGAAATTAGTTACTTCTGGGCTAAACCATGTTGATTGCAGGGGAGTCATATTTCATCTGTTGCAAACAGTATTAGAGTTGAGAGGTGATGTTTCCTATCCCAAGTCTAAATAATGAATAAGACGCACATTAACTTTGGGGCCTGAAATTTGAAAAAAAATGTACCACCACACATAAAGTTACTGAACTCAAATTTTATTCACACAACTACTCATCACTGTCAAAACTCCCATCCATTAGCTTGTCTTCATCTGTGTTTGATGACAAATCGCTGTCTTCATATATTGCCTCGTCATCAGTTCCATCTATGGCATTTGAAATGCCACACTTCTTAAATGACTTGACAACAATCTCAATCTTGATATTATCCCAGGATCTTTTCACCCAGGTACAAACTTCTCCTATAGTTGGTTTCTTCACTCTTCCTGCTGGTGTTAAATTGTCCTTTAGAAGACTTCATCCATTGGTTCCATTCGTCTCTCATGGTAGCTTTCCATTCGTCTCTCATGGTAGCTTTCCATTCTTCTCTCATGGTAGGGTTTGTTAATGCTGACATCAAGTGGTTGGAGCTGGGGAGTCAAGCCTCCAGGTATGACAGCAAGTTTTGTTTTGTGCTCTGCAGCAATCTTCTTTGTCTTGGTGTTATGTGTGCCCTGAACTGATCGAGCACCAATAGGGCAGGTTTGCGTAAGAGCCCACCTGGTCTCCTGCTCCAAACTTTCTCAGACCAGGTCTTCATCCCATCCTGATCCATCCAACCCTTTTCATGACCGTGGACAATCACTCCTCAGGGAATGTCTTCTTTTGGCATTGTTTTGCGTTTGAAATTCAGCATAGGAGACAGCTTGGTTCCGTCTGCACAACAAGCTAGAACAACTGTATAATGGCTCCTTTCATGTCTACTTGTCTTCAAAATTACAGTTTTCACCCCCTTCTTATCAACAGTTCTGTTACTTGGGACATCAAATTGAAGGGGGACTTTCGTCCATATTTGCAATCTGTCCCAACTCAAACTGATGTGTCTTCCGACATTGAATGACAAACTCAAGTACCTTCTGCTCATAGCTTTCAGGCATCTTTTGGGCAAGTCTGGTGCGTGTATGCATGCTTAGTCCATTCCGTTTCATGAACCTGAAGCACCAGTTGTGTCCTCCTTTGAAATCAGTAACTTCTTTTTCATCAGCAATTCTTCTTGCCTCATGCTGAACCATATTTGTGGACACAGGAATTCCAATTGCCCTTTGCTCTTCAATCCATATCTTCAATTTCCTCTCTAAATCAGGCCATTTTGCTGACTTGCCTCTCATGGCCTTCTTCAGTCGTGGCGGTTTCAGTAAGGTTTCTTCTTCCCATAGCCTGTCTCGGATTGTTTTCTCAGTTAAAGGAGGACCAAAGATACGTTCAGCAACACAATTTCCATTCACTTTTGCAAACTGGATCACTTTTAACTTGAATTCAGCACTGTACGAAAATCTTTTCTGAGCTATTTCTGGGCAGAACTTGGCAAATCATACCCTAAAGAAAACAAGCGCAAAAAAGTAAACAGGGAACTCCTGGCAAAGTTAGGGACTGGTGCCCCCCCCCAGTTCTCCCATTATGTGCCTCCAGAACCCCCCCCTCAGTACTCCCATTATATGCCTCCAAACCCTCTCCCGTAAGCATCATAAAACACAATCTTGTAAACACAATAAAAGAAAGCAAATCATAGCCGCTGCTATACAATACAGGCAGTATTGTAGTCTCCACTATACAACTCCCATTTCATCCTAAACACTGCAACACAATATCGACCATATATCTTAGGGACACATACCTTACAGACATATGGCCTGATTCAGAGGCTGAAAATAAGAACTTCAAGTTACACCTGGGCAAAACCATGTTGATTTCAGGGGGAGTCAAGTTAATTTTATTCTATGCATGCAGGGAGAATGCTTTGCTTTTACTTATTGCACACAGATACCTGATCAGCTTTACTTTTAAACTGCTAATTAGACTTGAGCTGGGAAACATCACCTTTAAACTATCATACTGTTGCAACAAATGAAATTTGACTCACCTGAAATCAACATGGTTTAGCCCAGGTGTAACTTAAAGTTATTATTTTCAACCTCTGAATCAGGCCCGTCACCTCTAACTTTGGCAGAATATAATCATTCTCTACATGTCAGTGGCGCCGGGCTTGCAAAAAAAATAATAAATACATTTTTTTAAAGTAATGTGTTAAAAATATTTGCAGGGGGTTCGGGGGCCTGTGTCGCCTGCAAAACCTAGGTCCACCCCTGCTCCAGGTGTTAGGAGCATGCTTAGATTTGTAGTTTTATTTGCTGCAAGTTGCTTATGGCTAAGTTCTTCTTAACTTGTTAAAATTCTTATTCATACTTGGCTTCAGCTTTCTTTCTTATGCACACATGCAGGAAAGGGAAAACAGAAGTTGCATTGATTGCTAATGCCTGAACCTCAGTACCAAACGCAGGGCTGGTTATAACTAGTAAATACAGAACTTCATACTTCACAATCATCATGATGATTGATAACTCTGGCATGAAACTGTGGTTCTCTGGGAGGACTGGAAAATATACTATAGATTTAGAAATAATCTAGGAACTAATAACATCCAACTTAAGCAAGCAAAGCATTACGTGCTACAAAAGATATGCGCAGAGAAGTTAAGGTAGGCTTATGGACATGTAAGTCACCTAAAGTCCATCCGAGAGAGGGGAGTGCACTAATTCTGGATCTGGGGTCGTATTCAGAGATGCGTTTGTTCAAAAGTATGCAATTATATGCATTCGCGTAGCAAGCCAACACCCCCAACACCCAAGACATTCCTCTCACGGCCATGCAATCGTAGACATACGCCTCCATAGACCACCTCTAACTTTACGTGTGTACTTACGTGCGTATATGTATGCCGTACCTGCGCTTCTATGTAACCGCGCCCTCAAAGACTCATTTAAATGCCTCCCCACCCTCTTTCACGTAACTTTTCAGGTACTTATTCAGGTAACGCCGCCCCTCCGTACGCATGTTCCCAAGTGCGATTCACATGTCCGTGCCTAAAGCTCTTACATGCGTATAATCTACGTTACTTACATTAATAAAGTTACCACGCATGCGCAGTTAAAATGTACCTAACAATATGCACGCAACTCCACGTGAAAACGGATCTGTGAATACGGCAACTGGTCCCTAGTCCTGAACTTCCCCTACATCACTATTAAAGCCACCTGTACAATCTTACTCCAGCTGAAATTGAAATGACTCGTTATAGGTATTTGCAATAATAAAGTTTAGCAGTAAGTTCATCTTCAGAGTATTTTGCATTAGATGGAAAATGTCATTATTGAGGCTCTGCAAATTCAGCATTGTGTACTTGTGTAAGAGTAATTACTCATACCCACTGGCTGCTTTTTGCCTATTATTAAGCTGTGAATAACATCAGTTGTCCTTAGGCACTAATGGTAGCGGCAGATGTGGGTATTCCCTGGTTTAGGAACATTGATTGCTATTGTTGAAGCTGCAGTGACAGGACACTGCATTAAAGGGGCAACTACAATCGTGAAATCAATTATACCTCAAGGAGTTTCCCATCACTGAGTGTCTTCACAAGGAGTTCACTGAATGTTAATGACAATTAATTAAAAAGCAACAACAAAACTATAGGTTGAAAGGTGAGATAACAACATGTTTACTCTTCCTGTGGCATAGCTGTAGATTCCAGGTTCGTTTTCTAGGCTGAAAACAAGTAAACAGATGTAAAGAGCACCGTTCATCTGTCCACAAAGCTGAAAATAATTGGGTTTGATGTTCCTGCTTTTTCCGCATAATGGTGCGTGTCCCTTTAAGGTGGATTTGCTGATCCTCCACTCTTCTAATTGGATGCAGGGGTTGTTATGGAAACATCTCTCAAAAGCCAGTACTTTGCTCACAAAAAAAAAGGCATCTTCTATATGCACAGAAAAAAATGTAAACGTGGAATCTAGAAAGAGATGTATAGAGGACAGTTATATGAGTATTAACTCTTCCAAATCACATAAAGACCTGTGCTAGGTTTTTGGGCATCAAGGCTGCATATATAATAATAATGATAATGAAAAAGTTTAGGATGATTTCTTGAAAATATTATCCTAGACTGAATTTGATATAACGGTTTATTGGTACTATAATAGCACTATCTCATTGTACTTTTAAACCCAAAGGAATATATAAATTCAGTGCATATAGAGTAGATGGACCTATTATTGCAAAACCGTGAACATTGTTTGCAGAACTAAAGAATGAAATGTCCCAGCATGCTTTGCTCACATAATGGTTTTATTATTTGGGCTTAACAGCGTCAAGTGACTATGGAAAGCTGCTATTTTTCATTTTGGTTTTGCAACTCAAGACATATCTTCCCACAGAAATATGGTAGTTAATAATAAAACTTGATTTTTTGCACATATGCATTTATAGTTTTTTTTACTGACTGAAGCCAGACTGGAAATTGCTTTTGAAAATTAAGCATTTATCAAAATAGTTTTTGTCCCTAAAAACTAATTTGATTTTGCATGTATTCAGAGGTGGTTAATCATACATGTACCTATACTGCTTTTGCACATTTACACTATAGCGGTTATCTAGATTATTATGTTGTAACTGTTTAACCAAAAATCTTACCAGTGCTAGCATTTTAAATAGTTGTCCTCTCACTGGTAGTTTTGTGAGTTAGATGAAAAAACATTTATCCAGTGAAAGTGGTCCCTCAGGTGTAATATAAAGGCAAGCAAACTGTTTACATAATAAAAACCTTTTCATTGGGATTTTGTGAGTTCTCAGAAAAAGGCAATAATCACAATTTCATGTTTCAGAGTAGTATGCAAAAAACTTAGTTTAGTTTAGTTTTTATTTATTTATTTACTTAAATGTTATTTATTAACTGGAATCCTGAGTTTCTCTAAATACATTTTACTTGACTTGCTCCTTGGCAATGTCTGTTAGAATTTTCAGACAGTGCGTACATACTTCTCTTAGAACAGAATAACTTGGCTCTGTCAACCTCTAGGTACCTTGAAATTCCAGGTGGATTAAGTAAAACCAGATGGTCGGTGACTTGGTTGCCACTTTTACATAGAAACATAGAAAGTGATGGCAGAAAAGAGCCACATGGCCCATCCAGTCTGCCCAGTTGTTTATTTAAAACTATACTGACCATAGACCCTCTTAACCCTCAATCATTACCCACTATCATATCCCCCCTCTCCCTTCTCTGCTCCTAGCTATACGTTTAGTTCCTTTAGCCTTCTTGATATGTTTTCTCAACATTTTAGAGCATCAGGGCATCTAATCTAAGCTATTTCCAAAGTGACTATAAGAGGTGAGTGTCCATTAATTCAATTAATGTCTTCCACGATAAATTTTAAAAACAAAATTTAACACATAGTACTAACTAAAACAACACAGACACTCATTAAAGTCTTAATTTGGTAGAATAAAACATGAATTACTTTAGAACAGATAAACAGTAGTTCATTCTTTTGCATTGTTCCTCACCTGCATATGCGCAATATAAATTCAACACATAGGCTTTATAATCCATACAGTGAATTTTGCTTAATATTTAAATTACCTTTGGGTGGTATCTAAATAAATATAATAAGTAAATAAAACAAGGCGCCACATTCAGGATGTCCTCTCCTTGCACAGTAAAATCCTAATGGGAGAAAGGCTGAATGAGCAATACAGAGGTACTTCTGCTTGAGGACACAAAACAAGATGACTTTGTATGTCCTAGGGGGTAGTCTACTTTTCTGTGTACATAATCCTACTGTACTCACAGGGCTGAAGTGACAAATAATAACACAGGCAGACTTCCACATGCGACAGAACTCATGCGCATGCACAGTGCCATAATCCCCGCTACGAAACACAGCCGAACGATGCTGCACTCAGTGCGGATATAAGGCCCCCACACGAGTGGCGTGCCCACCCATGCGTAGGATATATGCATGAGGGGTGGGCAGAGACGTAAATTGTACAGTAATGGCTTGGCTAAGGGTGTAGTTCACCGCTAAGAACACCCCGTTTCCAAGGAGGGAGCGGAAGCAAATGTTTCTGCCTTGCCACAGACAGGTAAGTGCCAAAACCTGTTTTGCCAACCCTTATGCTAATCCTCACCCTAACCCTCCCCTCCCATTATCCTAACCCTCCCTTCCCTGTAGCCTGACCCTAACCTTCCCCTTATCCACTCAATCCTCTCCCCACAGTCTAACCCTAAGTCTCCACTTCTCCCATCCATCCCTTCCCCGCAGCCTGACCCTAACCTTCCCCATATCCGATCCATCCCCTCCCCGCAGCCTCCGCCTAAGTCTTCTCTTCTAGGCTCCATCCCTTCCCCGCAGCCTAACTCTAAGTCTCCCCTTCTAGGCTCCATACCCTCCCCGCAGCCTAACCCTAAGTCTCCCCTTCTAGGCTCCATCCCTTCCCTGCAGCCTAATCCTAAATCTTCCCTTCTAGGCTCCATCCCTTCCCGCAGCCTAACTCTAAGTCTCCCCTTCTAGGCTCCATCCCCTCCCCACAGCCTAACCCTAAGTCTCCCCTTCTAGGCTCCATCCCTTCCCCGCAGCCTAACTCTAAGTCTCCCCTTCTTCCATCCATCCCCTCTCTGCAGCCTTACCCTAAGACAACCCTACTACTACATCACTTCCCCTGCACTCACCTGTCAGAGCGTCAGTAACCGCCGGGTCCTGTGGTCCTATGTATTCACAGTTATAATCTATATATGGATCCACTTTATTGTGTCATACACTATGCAGATTATCGTTCCCAGCAGGAAATGGCCTGATAAATCTGACAATTTCCCACCAGCGAAACGTCACAATATCGGAGCCACTCACCTCCACTGGTGGGACCAATAATCCTGGCAGCAGAGGGAGGAGCTGCCAAGATTGAAAGGAGGCCCTTGCAGCTAACTGGCTGCACATGATTCTTGTCAGACTCTGCACTGATTGGCTGGGCCTTCTGTCAGTCTTGGCAGGAGACCCATGCAGCTAGCCTATGGAAGAAGAGAAACTGCGGTCAGTAGAGTAAGGCTAGTCCCCATGTGGCTGAAGTACTCTGTCTGACTACATAATTGGCAAGTATAGCAGTAACACAACAATACAGGATAATTTTGTGATCTGCACATGCAGACACATCTGAGCTACCTGATTGGAATACAAATGCACTCAATCCAGGGTTTGTGGAAGGGTTTTAGCATTATAAAGTACAGTGTAGATGCAGATTCATAGGGTCCAACATTAATAAACGTTATTAAGGTAAATTGGATCTGTATATATGCTACAATAGTAGGTTTGTGTGTATGGAGCGGCTCAAAATGTGCTAATAGAATTAGAGTTGATAGGGTGATGTTTCCTAGCTCAACTCTAAATTGCAATGTAAAAATAAAGCTGTTGAAACCACACATATTACAGCATAGTTTGTCGAGGTGCAGGTTGTTGCTATCCGATTCAGCCCCACTAGCCTCAATGTAATGGTTATGCTCATCCACTCACACTGGTTTACAGACAAGGCAGAATAGGGGAAGAGCTAGTAGTAGAATTAAGTCATTGTACTATGCTCTGTGTCCACTGCCATGTAGAGTGAACAGATTCACAGTGGCAGCTTGTGCTATTCCTTGCCACGTGACATCCCATCCCACTCAAAGCTCAAAGGAATCAGTGTTTATTGATGTCTCTGTCACATCCAATTACTTTGATAACTTCACCAGAGCCCTGTCATCAGCTGTAACGTGGCAGTAATAGCAGAGCGCCTTTCACACTAAGATCATTGCTGTCACAGGAATATTGTTGCATATTTAGGATTCAGATTACAATTGTAATGCAAGATGATGCTCCAATATCTCAGCAAACCCCAAGTAGATCTCTACAGACTTGACATCCTCTTAGGCCAGACATAGTAAACCTGTGGCATCCTAGGTGTTGTGAGACTACAACTTCCAGCAGCATAAGGCATAGCTGATACCTGGCAAAGCATGATGGGATCTATAGCTTCATAAAGCCTATGGCTGCCGTAGCTGGGATGTGGTTGCCTGCCCAGGCGGCCGTATTTCGATAATGATTCAGCTGACAGCTGAATGGCTGTTGTATCATTGTTTGAAAACCTCCGTAAATAGATAATTACTATTAGTAATGTTCTCAATAGCGAGAGACTGCAACACCGGTTAGGCCTAGGTATAAGGTTACAGGAAAGGTTAGGGTTAGGCTGTGGAGCATGAAGGGTTAAGGTTAGTCTGCCAGGCATTGACGGTTAGGGTTAAGTTACGGGACAAGGAGGGCTAAGGTTAGGCTGGAGGAATTAAGGGTAAGGGAATGCTTAACCAGGGTCGCCATCCGGGAGGGACAGCTGGTTCTACTTTCCTGGGCCCCAAAGCTGATGGGGCTCACATGTAATTACAGTGGCTCTAAAGCAGCAGGTGTCTCCGGTATCCTACCACCGATACTTTCTGCTTAGAGCTGTGCACTAGCGGGCCAATGCGCATGGAAGCTGCTAATGCAGTTCCGTGGCACTTTACTGTTTGCTATGTTACCTGAAAGGATCACTATATCGTTGATCATAAACCTAACTATTCACTGTGGACTGGATTTACAGTTAAGAAGTTGGTGCTATTTCAGTGCGTATTTTTAGGAACGGTTAAACTGCGCATGTTTAGTACCCTTATTTACACAATCTACGTAAGTTTTAAGAATGGTAATCCCTTAAGAGCGATTTACAAAGCCAAGATAAGAAAAGTGGGTGTGGGGAGGCATTTAAATGGGGGAGACAGGGCTTACTAAGTATGTTCGTTCTTTAGCAACTTAAGAGGCTACGTACGCACGGGAAGGCTGCCTTTGGCCTTCTTATGTCCGTTAAGAACAGCAAAAACAAGTGTGTATCAAGGGAGTTGCCATGCGTATAATTTCAAACCCATTTGTTCTTATTTCCCTCCTTAACTGTGAATCGGGTCCATTGTGTTTGTAAAGTTGGCAAATACTTATTACTACACACATCTTGGACAGAATGCAGCGTTTGAAAAGTAGGTGGAAATTTACACCTGGGCAAAACCACATTTAATTACAGGAGAGACAAATTTCATCTGTTGCAAACAGTGTAAGAGTTGAATGGTGACATTTCCTAATTCAAGTCTAAATAACAGTTTAAAAGTAAAGAAGGTCAGGATCTGTGTGTAAGAAGTATTCTCCCTGCATGCAAAGAATAACATTAATTTGTCTGGGGCTGAAATTCCATAGTTTTGCTCAGCTATAAATTTCCAGCTGTTTTTCTCTTATTTTCAAACTCTAGATCTGTTCCCCTGATATTAATTACTTGCCATTTACATGAATGCGCTTTATTTACAGGCTATGGTGTAGATGTGCTGCAGGGCTTAAAGAGTGTGTAGGACACAGCTAGACTGCACACTTTGCATACCAAACCTCCCCCTTGCATAAATACCTGCCTGGGCTGCAGAAACCTGTCAGAAGCAAAGTACAGAAATTTGAATCTTGTGGATCCAGATCAAAACTTAAATGCAAAACGGGGCATTTTCTGATCCATAAGATGGGATCTAGCTCTTTAACAGTCTCCTTGTATTGTCAGTGCTGGGATCACCAACTACAGAACATTAACCTAGACATAACTGGACTGAATTTGGCTGAATAGGAGAGACATATTAAGTGATGCTCAAAGGAAAAAAAAAGAATACCAAGGTAAGGAGACCTGGTGGAACCGATAAAGAGTAAGATGATGTTGACAGTTGCATTACCTGATCTGAAAGGTTGGCATGTTTTGGTGTTAGCAAAGAGGCTATGGGACATATAAAGACTGGGAATGTGGACTAGCAGTAAATTGCATTTTGCATTATAATGGGTATTAAATAAATAAATAAATAATATCAAGTGTTAGGTGTTGAGTCAAAAGGCTATTGCTTGTAATATTAACATAGGGCCAGACCCTGACTTAATAACGACAGCTAATTTAGGCAAGCTGCATGTGTAAATCTGGCTGTTGGAATGCACTGCATATGCGCATGACAGATGTTACGCATCAAGACTATGATTGTACATTGTAAATCCGTACAATAGGACGTGACATCCCCACGCAAGCCAAAAATACGCATTGTGGGTGGGTGCATTTAAATTGTACAGTATAGGCTGGTTTAGGCACTTACGTACGACAACGCGATATTCATGACCAGAGATATACAAGGAACAGTTATGGTAGGGTTTACAAAACGTAAATCTGCAAAGTTACGTGCGTGCGAGGGGAGTGCTGGGGAGTACATTATACTCAGTAGTGCGTAACTCGCTTGTGTACTTAGTCATGATCTGGCCCATAGTGCTCAACTGTTGACATTTTGACTGTCAACAAAACAACCACAACAACAAAACAAGGTTTTGCTTAAGCCCCCAGTAACCCTTTCTTTCTTCTTCTATATATTGTTTAAATATAATAATATTTCTTTAACATTTTTTTATGCAAACTATCCTCCAAACCCCTACAAGCTGCTATTTACAAAAATTATAATACGATGGACATTTGCACACCCAGATCTCTGCTCTTAAGTTTTAATGTGCACACAAAATAATCATACATAAGGACTGAACCCAACCCTTCCTTTATGATTTAAATATAAACGCCAACCCACTGTGCATATTACGTATGCATAGAGGTCTGGACCTCACCACAGAACTTTAGGACATACGGAATCAGAACTTTAGGACGTACGGAATCAGAACTTTAGGACGTACGGAATCAGAACTTTAAGACGTACGGAATCAACTTCTGTACATCCAGCGTTCCGCTGTGTACCCACTTTTCTGGGCAAGAGCAATAAATTAAAAACAGCTGATTTACGCAAACAGCCTGCATTATCAGGAGTCTGAAATTGGGCTTAGAAACCAGGCTGCTGATCCGCTCACTTCTGCACTGAAACACTTGATTCTTAGTTTAATATAATGGACCCCTCCCCCCTTTTCTATTAGCACTCAGCAGAGACAGATTAGCTACTTTGTGGTTGTTGTTTGTGCTCGCTTCTGTTTTGCACTTGCACAAAATATTGCTCCACTTGTACTTAAAAAGGTGGGAACGGCAACTCTGGATCAGATCCAGTAAATGTTCAATGCTATGAAAATCACTTTGTACAAGTTCTCTGTGCTTAGGTGAACTGGAATTTTTTCTTTTTAGCGTATGTAAACGCCTGCTCCTCCGTAATGTGATGCATTTTGATGGAGATCTAGACCCACTTGTAGAAATTGAGGTACATTGCAGATACAAAGCTGATTTTGTGTACAGTATAATACCTTCACATCAATTTCAGGTCACCATAGCAACCACATGCACTCAGGGTCATTACCACAACCTTTGTATAAAAGTCTATTGAAGTTCTGTCTGAATGTTGCAAAAATTCATATTAATTGTGATTGACAGTTTTTGAATTCAAAGGTCTTAAAAACATCACCAATGCAGTTTCCTTTTCTAAGAAATTGTCATTTTCTGAAAGAATATTCAAAGTGAATTGTTTCTTGCTTTTACAGAAGGACAAATCATTACATTACAATGTTTATAGTCCCTAACAATCACCAGTATTTTAAACCAACTAAGAAGCTATACCCTACAGGACCTATGAGCACTTTTTATGTGTTTCTCTTTGATTCCTTTCTCATTCTTTGCATTAAATTATCCAAACAAACCACCCAAATCATCTAAGCAAATCAAAAAGCTCCATCACCTGTTATTGATCCACTTCCAAAAAATTGCCTAAAGGCTGTAGGCTGTGACCATCCCCTCCCCATCATGAAAGACAATAAACATACACAATAAACACACAGAGACTTAGATTGGATTAAAAAAATTGGCACAGTTTTATTAATTAGTCTCTAATTGGATTTGGATTGAAGACTATATTTGATTTGGGCTGAGAAGGTGGCCACAGAAGCAATGGGGGTCAGGATTCTTATAACAATCCACTATTCAGAACTATAATATAATTTGGGCATTACGGGGCGGTCGAACTAAACGAGTGCACCTATAAACCAGAGCCACTCCTCATTAACAATGAGGGTGACTATAAGCGGGGTTCGGCCGTCAGGACTGACATCCAATTTGCAAGCTAAAAGCTGGTGCCTCAAACCATGACCGCCCAATGCAACAGAGTTCCTGCTGCTACGCTCCAAACTCCACACCTGCCCCCCCATTACTGCCGCCACACTGTGCCCCATCTGAAAAGCAAATACAAGTTAATAAAAAAAATCCTAAAAATCCTAAATAAGAGGGAGGGAGGGAGGAAAAATTCAGCAGAAAAAAAGGAGCAGCTCATTCCCACCTCCTTATATACTCAACCCATAATGCCCTACAAGCTCCCCCCACCCAAATAAGCAATCCAACTACCCTAATCCATTTCATGCCAAGGAGGGGTGGTCAAGCCCCAGCCTGGCATTTATGTTGGCTCAGACCTATGCGGTCTTTGCTTTTTCTTTATTGACTATTAGAGCTATCAGTAGCTCCTACTGAACTGAAATCCTCATATTTTTAGTCCTCGAAGTAAGGGGAAAAAAAGGAAATACTGACATTAATTGCCAGAATATAGTGGCATACCCTCCAACATGACCCATTCCATTAGGTACAAAATACTCTGCTTCTAAGTTTCCAACTGTCAGTTACTATGGTACCCTCCCTTGTTGAAGAGACAAACCGTTTTTTAAATATCAGTAAGTCATTTCACCAGGTGACAGTTGGAAGCTCCATTGCGGAGCATATTGTACCTAATGAAATTGGTCATGTTGGAGGGTATGTAGTGGTGACCCCATTAGGAAGGTTGTCACTTAAATAATTTACACCTGTTATAAATGCACCCTAAGCATGGGCTGGATCCAGACTCAAGTAAGTGCTTGAAATTAGTTACTCCTGGGCTAAACCATGTTGATTGCAGGGGAGTCATATTTCATCTGTTGCAAACAGTATTAGAGATGAGAGGTGATGGTTCCTAGCCAAAGTCTAAATATCAGTGTGATAGTAAAGCTGGTCAGTGTCTGTGTGCAGTAATCAATTCAAAGATATATCCCTGCATGCAAAGAATACAATTAACTTGCTCCCCCTGCAATCAACATGGTTTAGCCCAGGAGTAACTAATTTCAAGCATTTACTTAAGTCTGGATCCAGCCCAATGACTGAGAAAAAACACTTAAATCAAGTTGTTGATTTTTTTTAAATAACATATTTAAAATGCAAGAAAAAATAGTAAAAGATGTTGTTTACAGTATATACAGTATATGTTAACAGCAAAATGGTATATGAGTATCATGTTTCACTGAAAAACATCTTTAGTAACTCTGAGGTTAAAAACAATCTGACAAGGCTGATGACGAAATCTCTCTCACACAGACTCCTCTCACAGAATCTTCTGTCACACTCTCACAGAATCATTTCACTGATTGACTGACAGATTTTATATAGGGAGCTAAAGGGTGGCACTTACCGCACATGCTCAGTTACTCAGCCTAGTGCTTCTGTCATAGCTGTAATTAACACTTAAGGAGACAGCATGTAGCGCTTCATTTTCCAACATGGAAGACTTGTGGCAAGACCATTCTTACACTCTAAATATCCATAAATTGAATAAAACTCTAGATTCTACAGAGGAGAAATATTAATATAAAAATTTACCTCCAATGCTTTCAATAAAGGTGATGATGTTAGACCTGTTAAAGGACAGCCTACTCTTGTGAATATGTGTACTGATTGGCTGTAAATAGCTTTATCTGATTAGCTATTACGTAACACACACAACAAGAGTATAATTGCTGGTGTCTTAAGTGCAGCGATGCGTATAATAATGCACCACTGCAATGTTAAGATTTACGCAATTCTTAAACCCAAGGCAAGTTGCCTATGTGACCCCACCCCTGCCCAAGATCCTGCATGTGCCCTGAATACTGTCTGCTTCCTTGATACTTATCTAAAGCTATGGGGGTTTACTAAACTACAGAAAAGTAGAAAAATTGGAGATGTTACCCATAGTAACCAATCAGATTCTGGCTTAAATTCTCTAAGATGTAATTGGAAAGTGAGAGCTAGAATCTGATTGGTTGCTATGGGCAATATCTCCATTTTTCCTTTTCCGCAGTTTAGTAAATTTACCCTATAGAGTCCTGACTAAATCCCTCTGTACATTATACATTTTTGGCATTTCTCCTTATATATATATATATATATAGATTCATTATAAAAAATGCACATATTAGGAAATATATATTACGGTATAGTCCCAAATACAGATACTGTACAAAAATGCATAATGCTTAGAGTGTGTCATCGTTTTCACATTATACTTTAGGATGGACTGGGTGTCATGTATAATGTCAGAAAGAGATGCGATGGACAGTTATACAGCAAGATAATGTGTTGTTTTGGAGTCAGCAGAAAAGAACAGAGATGCACACAATTTATTGTGCCTCTGATGAATGTAACTATGAGAGACTGTCAGTCTCATTTGATACCAGTTTGCCTGTGTGTGGTATTCTCTTGTCCACAGGAAGATATAAGGCAATGAATTGCTTACTGCACACAGATACTGACCAGCTTTACTATTACACTGTAATTTAGACTTGGGATAGGAAACATCACCTCTCAACACTAGTACTGTTTGCAACAGATGAAATATGACTCCCCTGCAATCAAAATGGTTTAGCCCAGGTGTGACTTTAAGTTCTTATTTTAAGAAGATTCTTAAGTGTGAATCAGGTCCTCAGTTTCAAGCACTTACTTAAGTCTGGATCCAGCCCTATGTCTGATTCTGACAGTACAAACTGAAGCTCTATCCAGTCATTTTTCTGCAACTGACAGCACCAGATAGCACAGAGATGTATATTCATAAAACATTCAAAAAATGTAGTTGTTTTCCATAAAAACCAATCAGAATCTTCTTGTTACAGATTAAACATTAGCTAGTATCTGATTGGTTGCTATCAGGAAAAAATAAATCACTCCAATAATCATGTTTATATATATTTTTTAATTATTTAATTATTGCAGGTTTTTTTTTACATTTAATTATCATTGGGACAATTAATATTAAGGCGCAATGTCTAAAGCTATAAAGTATTTTAGGAAACATAGGAGTACCAGCATTGACACTCCTTTAACTATGAGTAAACTGTGCATTACCTGTATACTGTGAAGCACAAGTATGTTTTATTATAGTGGACAGGCTGGACAATACCTTGCAGCACGGTGGCTCAGTGAGTAGAACTTTTGTCTCACAGCGCTGAGGTCATGAGTCGATTCCCAGACTGTGCCTTATCTGTTTGGAGTTTGTATGTTCTCCCCGTGTCTGTGAGGGTTTCCTCTGGGTGCTCCGATTTCCTCCCACACACCATAAACATGCTAGTAGGTTAATTGGCTGCTGAATAAGTTAACACTAGTCTGTGGGTGTTTGTTTGTGTTGGGGAACTTAGAATGTAGCTACAATGGGGCAGGGACTGATGTGAATGTGAAATATTCTCTGTAAAGCACTGCATAATCTGATAGCGCTATAAAAACCTGAAAATAAATAAATAATGTTTGACCTGGCAAATATATGCTCTAACTACTACTGCATAAATAGACAATACATGATTTATTACAATACTATAGCATGAAATCTCACCAAATTCAACATGAAAAGTATACTGTATGGGCTGGATCCAGACCTTGTTAACTGCATGAACTTAGTTACTCCTGGGCTAAACCATGTTGATTTCAGGGGGAGCCAAGGTAATTGTATTCTTTGCATGCAGGGATATGTCTTTGAATTGCTTACTGCACACAGACACTGATCAGCTTTACTATCACACTGTTATTTAGACTTTAGATGGGAAACATCACCTCTCAACTCTAATACTGTTTGCAACCGATGAAATATGACTTCCCTGCAATCACCTTGGTTTAGTCCTTGAGTAACTAAGTTCATGCACTTAACAAGGTCTGGATCCAGCCCTATGTACCTATGTAGCCTATGTAACCATTAACATAAAAAAAATACAAGAAGTAACTTCTACCTTAACATATCTAATTGCAAAGATTATTATTGTGTTTATTACTATTAGATTATTACTGTACTTAAATATTGAAAAAAAATATGTAAAAATAATGAAAACATAGATATATGCGTAGTGGAAATTATCTGCAGGACTGGTCTTATATTGGGAAACTGGTGCTACCCAAAAAAAAGGGTTGAGAACTGCGGGTCATATTCAGAGAACCGTTTTTTTTAATGTACGCAATTATACGCACGGCTGGAGCAAGGAAACATCCACCAACAACCCCCGACACTCCCCTCTCCTGGATGTGCTGTCGTTGACTTACGAGTCCCTAGACCACTCCCTAGGATTTCTACGCCGGCCATCCGCACGTATGTGTCCAAATGTGATTCACATGCCCGTGCCTAAAGCACTTCTGAGCGTATATTCAACGTAACTTACGTAAGTTACTACACATGCGCAGTTGATCCGATCCTAAAAATACGCACAGAACTCCCTGTGGAAACGGTTCTCTGAATACGACCCTGCTTCTTTAAGGAGGTAACATTATTTCAATGCAAAATAGTTGATATCAATATACTAGGAGACAGCCAGTAAAACTAAGTAGAAGTGAAACTTTGCTGTGATTGTAAATCATATGTTCTGGTACTCTGAAGACAAGCTCAGGTTGGTTCATCAGTAATCCCAAAACAGGAGAAAATAGCCATTAAATACTGGAACTGCTTGAAAGAGATTTTGGAGTATATTTAATGTAGCTTCCAAAGAGGAATAAGGAGATATTGCCCATAGCACCAATAAGATTCTAGTTATCAGTTTCTGTGTTTGGTAAATGAAAGCCATAATCTGATTGGTTGCCATGGGCAAAATCCCCAATTTCTTTTTTGAAGCTTTATTAAATATATTAGAATGACATTCATGTAAAGGAAGATGAATGTCCATTATTTGATATGTAAAAGTGAGTGCAAATGATTTGTGTTAATGAAAAGTAATTTATATCATGAATATCTTTAGGAGTTGAGTGATGGAAAAAAAACAAAAATGCATTTGGCTCTCTTGGTGTGCATCTTCAGTATGAAGTCTTGATGATTCAAAAATGGCAGGGTTTATATGTAGGGGAATAAATGGAAATTATATTTGTATGATCATGTTTAAAAATGTTTATTATAATAGTAATAATGATTAATAACAGCAATGGCATTGAATTCCCTATGACTAACCCTGAGTAAGTTAGTATTATTTTTATCTATAAAGTCTTTTGTGACATATGTCTGTCTTGGCCTTAGCAGCTTAAATAGATCTGACACAGCTTCTCCACATAAAATTTCTATTGTTTTCTGCTGTTTACACTATTATGCTACAACTCACATAGAGCTAGCAGACTAGATTGATAATATCATGCTTGGTTTAACTGTAATATAAGGGGCTATGTATGAGGTGATTGGAAAGTATTGTTTCTGCTTTCAGTTCTATCCTCTGTTTACTACAGCAAAAACTCCCAACATATACCTCATTACACTATGGCAATTGTGTCTATTTCAAATGTGAATCCGGTGCGGAGACTTACAGTTTGGGTTAGGGAGCGGGTTCAGTGCTCCGGGGAAAGATTGCTATGCCTCATCGAGGCATAAGTAATTGATATCCCAGCCACTTCAGAACTGGCTGGGAGTGAACGGCCCTTTAAAAATAGGGGACCCACAACCATTATTACATTATGTTTGCATTTCCCTTCTTTACTGGCTAATATCAGTGCAAATACTTTCAGATTTAACACTCTGAAAGAAACACAAGAAGAAAGAAACACATGGTTTTAAATAAACTGATAAGGCTTTAATAGGTTTAAATTAGAATTGGATCCAGAATTCTGATTCTCATGTGTTTGGATAGGATTTTGTCTGTTTTTGCTCTTACAAGTAGGCTGGACATAGTATTTCCATATACATGATAGATCTGCTGATCAAAAACTACAAACAGTCGCCATTTTATGTTTGCACAAGTCAGAAAACTTAAAGTGGGGTATGTGTAGTGGAAGAAATATCTGCTATCACTGTCACTTAAGCACCCACTGGATAAGTGATGATTACGATAGTACACTCAGCCTCACAAGTTATTTACAAGACTTCCATTCAGCCCAAGGTTTCATCATTTTTTATTTAATCCTTCCAAGCAAGGTTGCCTTAAGCCACAGTGTGTAGACATTTCTGCCAATACTCAGTGTTTTAATGTTCTTAAATACAGGTAACTCCTCAATTGTTCACAAAGGCCCAGAGTAAATGATGATTGTAAGTAAAGTGTTTCCCAGGGGCATCAGGGCAATGCAGCCGGTCAGTGCTCGAAAGTGGACAGAATCCAAAATAGGAAAGGCGTAATTAAAAGCACATTACATGTTCACACAGTGCGGAGTGTTAGCCCCGGGAAAGCTGCTAAAAGCCTCACTTAGGCATAATGGGGCTGATTCAGAGATGCGATTTCCACGGCACTTAGGTGCGTATATTTAAGATCCTAGAAAATTCGCAAAACTGCGCATGCGTAGTAATAGTGCAACGCCGTTAGCGTAGCGGTTAGGATCGTAACTTCGCTAAGAGCGTAGGTCTGAATCGCACGCAAGCACTTAAGATCTTAAGGGCTGCGAATCTTTAAGATCTTAAGGATTTGCATGGAAATGGGCGGGGGGAGGCAGGGAAATGAGGGAAAGTGGGCGCGGGCTGACACTTAGGATCTTAAATGAACGCTACCACGTCACTTAAGATCCCAAATGACAGCGTA